>QLOH01000859.1:0-325810 GCA_026901365.1 Sesbania bispinosa
TACAGAATAAGATTACCAATATTATAGACAGAGAGCTCAGTAAATAATAATATAGAGTTTACATACACTTGGGGATAGAATAAATTACATCCAATCCTAATGGAGAGTTAACTACACGAGGTAGCCATACAAACCACCGAAGATGCTGTCACCATCTTCAATCCTTGTGAAGCGCTCCTCCTCTCCTACTCTAAACTTAGCTTTGGTGCATTATCACTGAAATATAGATGAATTGCAATAATCGTGCACACTGGATTTGGCACAAGAGGTTCCTATTTATAAACTAAGGAAAGACAAAGAAATTTGGGGAGAAATCTATCTAAAAAAGGCAACAGGGAGCAAATCAGCGTGACCTGCGCTCCAGGTTGCGCTACAGCGCAGGATGGAGCGTAAGATCCAGAGAGTCTGTGCTTCACCCTGCGCTGTAGCGCAGGTAGCGTCCTGCAGCTCCAACTTTCTCTTTTTAATCTTGATCTCTCCCCGAGACTGGTTTTTGGCAGATTTGTCTTTCCTTGTTTCCCTTTTCTTGATAAAATCCTTGCATTTATTGAGCAATCTTTGATTTATTTGGGAAGCTTGTCTGCAGAATCCTTGATTGATTGACAGTGATCTCCTCATTAATGGCTTCAAATCTTCTTCAAATCTTTATTAAATGTCTTCAATCAATCTCAAATCTTGCAGATATCTCCCTCATTTAATGCTATCTTTCTTCCAAATCAAATCTTTGCAATATCCTGCAAAAATCAGCAATATTTCTATCAAAATAGCATCAAATTCAAATCTCAGATTAATAAATACAATTTCTCAAATATTTAATAAAATACGATTAAACTGAGGCAAAATTACCATTTTATCCTTGATAAATGAACTAAAAAGTACTCTAATTTATCAACTAATTTTCACTTATCAACCGGGGACTTGACCTCCAACATTCGTCCAGGTGTGACCAGCTTGACTCAGGAGTCCCGGGCTCACACCAACAGGAACTGACGAGTCCGGGGTCACGACATTCAACTGAGGAGGCTCTGCGCCAGGAAGTAAATGAAGCAAGGCAGGAGTCTCGCCAGGCCATATCGAAGGCTGTAGAGTTAGAGGGTGAGTAAGGACGACTCCGATGACAGATGCGTCAGTTGCTAGAGGTCAGGCTGCTCAGGTTGCAGCTCAGGCTCCGACTCAGCCGCACCCCCATTATGATGCCGCGCTGGATGAGGAGGAGGAGCCGACCCCACCACAGCACCAACGTCGCCGCCGCCATTGATTTCTTTAATTTTCACTGTTTTTTATGGTTTTATTGTATTATGTTTGAACAGATTATGTATATATATATATGATATCTTCTCTCGATGTGTTCATGTAGTATTTAGTATTGTTTTTATAATTTTAAAATTAATAAATAATAAACCGTAAACCCTAAACATTAAAATAAAGTAAGTAATAATAAATTTAATTTTTTTTTTAAAAATTATTTGTAGTGACGGCCATATAGTCGTCGCTGGATAAAAAATTAAAAAAACAATTATTCGTAGTGACGACCATGTTTTTAGAGACGACTCCAGTGACAGCCTGACCGTCTCTACGTAGCGACGACTTACTTTGCTCGTCGCTACTGCATTTACGATGAACTCTGTAGCAACGTCCACGTGACCGTCTCTAAGCAGTCGCTACGGAGCCTGTAGCGATGACTTTTCATTGTGTAGCAATGACCCATGATCGTCGCTAATATCTGTGATTCTTATAGTAATTAATATTAAGTAATATATAAGGGCAACACATATGAGTATATATATTTGCCAAAAAAAATTATACGTTCCAATTTAAAAAGATGCTAAAATCGTGGCATAAAGTTTTAGGCAACGGTTTTATGAGGGTGATTTTTACTACCGTTGTCTAATATAATAGACAATAGGCAACGATTTTTCACTCTTGGCAACATAAATTTAAAAATCATTGTCTAAAATAAAGGAATGAGTCATGATTTTCGACAAATAAATTTTTTTAAAATGATCAAGGTAGGATTGCAAACACAGTTCCTCGTCTTCAAACACTAAGTTATATCCATTAAGACAACACATATATTTGTTATATACACTGGCAATATTAATATTTACATCGATATGAATCACAAATTTTAAAATAAACTTACAAAATATCTTAGCTTATTATCAGAGATATTTTTTTTTAAGTTAAGGTCATTAATTTGAAAAATAAAATTTTAATAAAAAAACTTGAAAACTTAAACATTAACCCAATATTGTTTAATAATTTAAACAACGATTTTTCTTGTTTCCTATTTCATGTTTTGGAAACAATTTTATAATCTTTGACTAAAAAATCTCCACAATTTTAAAAAATGTTGCTTATTCTATGTTTTGGCAACGATTTTATCGTTACAATAGTTGACTAAAAAATCCACAAAAATTAAAAATTATTGTTTATTCTATATATATTTTTGCAGCAATTTAATAACCGTCAACTAGACAATATCACCACAATTTAAAAAATGTTGCATATTCTATGTTTTGACAACGCTTTTAAAACGTTGACTAAGAAAGAACAATATACAAAATTAAATAACCGTTACCTATTTCATGTTTTGGCCACGATTGTTCAACCATTATGGAGAAATTTTTTGTCTAAAATATGACTACAACTTGAAATCCGTGACTATATCTAATTAACAGTTTTAAAATTGTTGTCAAATACAAATGAACTTCACAAGTGTAAAACTGTTGTTTATTTCATGTTTTAGCAACAATTTTTTAAATATGGAGAAAAAAATGTTGCCTAAAGAAACTTTGTTGTAATGCTTGGTGATTAGATGAACTTAACCTTAAATTCACTTGTTAAATAACTCAATGGATCCAATAAGGAGCTGTGTTGAGTTAGTTGGGTTTGGAAATAATGTAACCTGAAACTTTGTTGTTTATTCCATTTATTTATGTCTTTCTCTAACTACATTTTATTTTTCTTTAATGTTTTTTCTTTTTTCTCCATTACATCATTTTTTATAATTTTCACTTACTAATATTTTTTTCTAGCTTTTTTTTTCTTCCTATCTATCTCATTCTCACACCTATATAACCTCAAATTTGAACATGTTCACACCTCAAAAGAGTTCACCAATCTTTTTCCTATAATCATATTTATAATTGTAATAATATTTTCCAACAAAATTGGTCAATATTTGACAACAAGACAATTTTAAATTTGCATTGTATAGTTGTCTGGCAAGTCATCATGTAGCCACCGTTTTATGACACATTATTGCATCAGCAAAAAGAAACATAGAACTGTGGAAAATATAAATAGTATTACAAACATAACCTTAATTGGCTGTCATTTTACAGGGGAAAAATAGATGCATGTACCTATTTTACTCCGATGTATTTAAAAATAATTGGATATTCAACAGTTCAGATATGTTTGATATGAATTTTTTTTCACATCTGTTTGTTTTATATCTATTTTCTCTTATTCTTTTTTTTCACATCACTTAGTTATAATATTTCATAGTTTTATTTTTATTTCTTTTTTACTGTGAAGGTATGAGAGCCTGAGATGAATGCCACCCTTTGATATCGATCGCACAGACACAGTTATATATGTTTGATTGCTCGGAGATTGTGCACTACAAATACGACAACAAAATTGGGCCATTAATTCTTACAACGAGACAAATTTAATTAACTTGCATATATGGTGAAGTTGTTTTGTAAGCTACATATCATCTAGCCACGATTATATGAAATATCATGTTGCCTCAGCACCAAGACAAACCATATGTAGGTAATTTTGTGAAATAAAAATTGTATTATATGGTGAAAAATTAATAAGACTTGTAAAATATACATCGATTTAACAATATTTTTTATGAAATTGTTGTATCTAAATGATAAAAAATTTATTGTTTGCAAATAAAAAATTAAATGAATACATAAGTATATTCTTTTCTATGCATTTTATGTTCCTTTTTTATAATAACTTTGAATGCATCTCAAAACGTTGAAAGATATGCACAGAGTTCTGCACTGGCTAGGTAATAAGAAAAGAATATATGGGGAAGGCATATATCCTTGCTAAAACATTACACTAGCTATTCCTATCTTAAATAATATTATGATCATATATATATCCTCCACAGTCCACACAAGCTTGAAAGTATGAGAGCATCCAAGCAATCACTAGCTATCAACAAGCTATTCATTGCCTAGCTATATGACACGTTACTTACTTATAATTTTGGAAAATGATGCTCCGATGACTATTTTAATTTTGTACACCATTTTGACATTAGTTAAAAAAATATATAAATTTTTAACTCCGTAATGATCAATTAGTAATTAATGGTAAGTAATCCACGTAGGCTAATAGCAAGAAAAGTAGTACATGTAGTATGAAAAACTGAAAGTCTGTCTATAAATTCTGACGTGCAAAATTAGTTTTCAATATGCATCATCCTTTCACTTCTATGTCAAGCAAATTTAAAAATTGAAGCATATCAAAGTTATATATAATTTTTAATGATCTATAAGTTAGCTGCACAAATAATATAGTTACACACACACATATATAGTTGACATTCTTTGTCCAAGATTATTTAAGTGATATTTAATTTCTCCATTTTTTTTTTGGTCAATATTTCTCCAATTTGTTTATGCAGAAGAACGGAAGATATTTTGTATTTGTGGGCTGGGCCCAAGGTATATATATAGTAAATAATGAAATTATTTTACGAAAAGCGCAGTCGACCTAAAAATAGCCATTTTTGTTTTGTTGCAGCAAGTTGGTGTTTGTATATCCACATGGATTCTTTTTTCCTCACCCAATAATTGACAATAAAATATTCCCATATTCCAAATCAATCGTCTTTACTAAAAAGGACGAGAAATTAAAGAAATTAAGAAAACGATTCATTATTATTATTACTTTTTCCCTTTTCATTAATGTAGGCAGCTGGTAGCACAAAATGGGGAAAAAATTACAATTGCACGCAAGAAAATTAAACTTGTCATCATATATCATTCCGAATCTTAGGTCATATATATGCCATGGAGAAGAAATTAACGTATATGCATATATAGTATCAGATAAGTTTATTTCTAAGTTCACATAAAAAAAATTGAGGGTCTGTTTGGTTTGCATTTTCGTTTCATGTTTCCATTTTCTGTCCTGAAATTTTACAAAGGAAAAACAGGAAATGCTAGAAACAAAAATTTGCTGTTTCCAGCATTTCCAATTTTTCCTTAGTAAAATTTCAGAAAACAGGAAACATAGTGAAAACAGGGAATGTTTTCGTAAACCAAACAGACCCTAAAGATTTACACATGCAACAGAGTATAGCATATGTTATTGACATGAAGGCTTGAAACAGTTAATGACATGGTGGTGGTGTTGTTGGGGGCACATCTCCCTATCAATGAGGCTCTGAATATGCCTAAATTCCTCCACGCGACAAGGGATGATTATGGTTCCCTGGTGATCAAAACCATACTCTTCCTCTGCCTCCTTTAGTAACTGAGAGAACAGTGGGTGGTTGATGTACATCACAGGCACCACTATCTTCTGTTGCTCTTCACCTTCCCCTACCTTGATTGGTACACACCCTTTTCGTATATCCACTTTCTTTCTCTTATGAATATTTGTAACCGGAACTTCGTTCAAGTTGTTATCTTCTCCAGTACTTTCCAACATCGATATATCGATCAGAAACCAATTAGATTTGTAAGTAAGTGTTTGTTTTGAGGAAAAGGATATAGGAGGAGGGGTTTTTATTTGCAGGGAATGGATAGGAATCAAAGACTAAACGATAGAAAAAAGAGTGAGTTAATTAATTATTGAGGGGAAGATGGCGGCATAGAATTGAAGAATAACGTCATCATTCATAAAGGTGAGATGAAATAGTCCATTGCCAAATTAATTAAAGTCGGTTATTTAATGACAATAATAATATGAATGCACTCGGGGGTATGCACTGTTCTTACCAAGTGGGGAATTGTCAGCTAAATACCGTCATGGACTGCAACTATAGAATGGGGATTCGAAGGGATCATATATCTCACCATTTCACCCAAAGTTTTCAATAACTATTGGCGCATTAATTCTTACTTCTAATTAAGGGCATCTTTGTACGTTTATATAATATACATACTCCTACATGTGCATATGAATTCATCTATTTTATGTTTTTGAGGCAATTTTTTTAAGAGAAAAAGGATTGTGCACTGACAGTGTAAAAAGTTTTATACAGACGGTTAATCACATCCCTTGATTTATGGTAAGTTTGTTGACTTTACTAATTAATATTTTAAAAGTCACATAAATGAAGAATCATGATTAAACGTCAGTTTACACTGTCAGTGCATACTAATTAAACTCTTTTTTTAAAATAAAAAAATGAATCTTTTCTTCTTCTACTTTAGAAGTAGTTTGGACGTCTATCTCGTCAACGGAAAAACGAACGAATCTTATAATTAAGCTCTTACATATATAGAACCAAGTTTTGAATTGGGGATTGTGGACCCTATTAACAATGACACTTTGAAGAATTAAGCAATATTTCTTTTTAACTTCACTTAAACTCACTCTTCTCTTAAGAAGCAATATTTCTGTATCTACCTACACAAAACACATGAATGTAGGGGATAGGTGTAAATTTTTGGGATGTAAAAAAAAAGAAAGAAAAGAATCCTTTGACTGCATGCTTTACTAGTCGACGATTTTGAACACACAAACGTTGTTTTCTAGAATGGAAGATCCCCATTATCTTCAATCATGAGGAAAAGTTACAGAGTCTCTAGGAAATTGATTCCTATCTGTACTGAAAATTGTGAGTGTTTGTTGGGCATAAAGTGTTTAATTTCTAGAGGGACGTACGTACGCCACCAAAACCTACCCAAAATGAAAGTACTAATATTGACTATTTTAAACCATCCACTCATATGTAAAATGCAGAACAGAACACTAGTTGTGGTCAATACCACAACTAAAGTAAAGTCCCAACACATGGCTGCATAAAATATATGCTCTACAAAAGTAGTGGTATTTTTTTAGAAGAGAAAAAGAGCGAGCGATGGTTCTTGTGTCATATATTTGTCCTTTATTATGGTTTCATTTCATGTAAGTTTCCATGCCGAGATATACAAATAGAGATGTATTGATTAATTGCTTACATAATTAGTTTCAACTATTTACGTAATTTAGTATCTGGATAAAGTTATTTGGGAATTACACCGACCCAAAATTAAAGGCCTATCAATAGCATAATTAGGAAAAAAAATTACTAAATTGACTATATTAAGATGCTAGGTACGTACTTTACTGGGTCCTCAGTCAATAAATTTAATTAACATATATAAAAATAAAATTAAACTTTTAAATTATGAAACACCCAGATCCAAATCTCAAGTGGCTCCTTAATTGGTGGGTGACTTAAAACCTTTCTTGATAGACATATCCCACCACCATACAATCAATACAAAAATTTGAAATAATAGTATATGTACTTTTTTCTCCTATTTATTTAATATAAGCCCTTTTTTAAAAGATTGGACTTGGTGTTTTAAATAGTTTAACACGATTTGATAGCCTCTTAAAATTCCTACGTTATGATAATATATCTAATTTAAAGAGGTCAACAGATATTTAATTTAAGATATTATATTATATTAAAAAATTAATATAATAACAATGATATTGGTTATATTTATACTTCAATAGATTAACTTATGATTTTATTTTTGAAAGATGAATAATATAAATTTATGATTTATCTTTTTAATTGAATAGACTTTTAAAAAAGTTTACCTGATTAACTTATTTAAGAAAGAAAGAAAGAAAGAAAGAAAGAAAGACTAGAATTCCTTGGTCTATATAACAAGTCTCCTGACCTCTTCATGGCTCTATTTAGTTAGATAATTTGATCCACACTATTATTCTTTAGATTTAAAGCTGTATTAACTGTGAGACGGATTGACGAAAGCGAAATTTGATCTCGATCATAAACTTACAATTAACTGCATGTTTGATACTTTCTATTAATAGTGTACATGTTTGGTAGAAGACTAAAACCTTATGAATGTTATATTATTTAATTTAATATAATACAAACATATTGCCATATAAAATTAATGTCAATTAACATAGGCCACTAATTATCAACACAAATTACATTATAAAACCCCATGAATTAAAAATTTGAACTGTAAAAATTCGATAAAGGTTACAAAAACACAACTCCATTGTGCTTCAAGTTCATCACAAAAGATTATTTTTTTTGTCAAAATCATAAAAGATTGAAGTAGAAAAAAAAATAAATGAAGGCTTATTGTTCTGAACAATCTCTAGAGTTAAGGCCCAATGTCAATTCAAGCAGCTCATCTCTAAAAGAAAATGAGTAATTAATTAATCACTTAAAGGACTAATCTCATGATGATCGTCCAAGCCCCATTATCTGAGGCACGATCTATGATTATAAATCACTCTATAATCAACATTCCAAGACCCCTTTTTGGACCTTTCAGGAACATTTATTTAAGGTGATGCTTGCGGGGAAGAGAACTAAACTACTTGTCAGTGAGACTTAAAGAAGGCCCAGGCCCAACAATATTGCCTATAGACTACACCCAACACCCGGCCACAATCTGGGACTGACTAGCGAAAACAAGCGCCCAGGCCCATCTCCTTCGTATTATTTATCATTATCCTTTTTGCATTGAAGTCCATCATATACAAGCTTTAGGAGTAGGTACCTTTCTGAAAAAAAAAATTGTGAATTTAACTTTTTTTTTATGACATAAAAATTTAGGGTGAGGGGATGGTTCCCCATTCTAAGGGAGGGAAAGCCTCTGTGCTCTTTGAGCACTTACGGAGGTACTTATATTTTTACCTCACCCCAAGGGGACGAGTGGGGGTTCGAACCCGCGACCCGTCTGATACGAGACCCTGTCTTGCTTCACTCAACCAACCCATTGGGGTTACTCGTGAATTTAACTTTAAGGACAGCTTGATTTAATTAAATTTGATTTGATTTGGTTCACTTAAAACCAAACTGATTTTTTTTTAACCATAGGTAAGTATCCTCTATTATCAAGAACAATCCTATTCAGGGCCGCTCCTCACCCCCTCCATAAGAATGTGTTCAACGGGGATAATATGTATTGCTAACTGAGCCACAACTCTTTTGTTAAAAAAAAACTAATTTTTAAACAAAATTAATCAATTGATTTTTATCAAAAAAAAAAAAGAAGAAACTAAGATATTAAGAATTTTTAAGATTTTTTTTTGTATTATAAACACTTCTAACCCATGAAAGCTTACTCTTTATATATATATATATAGAGAGAGAGAGAGAGGAGGGTTCAAATTACACCGGTGTAAGTTACACCAAGTGTTACACCGTTGAATATTTTTTTAACGGATCATTGTATTAAATAATCCACCGTTGGATTGAAAGTTACTATCATATAGATCATACATATAAAATTTTACATTAATCCGAAATTATTCGATATGTCATTGAGATGTCTCAAGATTAACGTTATATATACATTTGAAATATATGAAAAATCCAACCATTTGATTATCAAGTTATTAGTGTCGAAATTTTATGAAATTTGACACATATAATCTTGATGATGAATAAACATAATTTAACGGTTGGATTACTAAAAAACATATTTGATTTGTAGTTATTAGCGGTGTAATACTTGATGTAACTTACATCGGTGTAATTATAACCCTCCTATATATATATACTACAAATCGAATATGTTTTTTAGTAATCCAACCGTTGAATTATGTTTGTTCATCATCATGATTATATGTGTCAAATTTCGTAAAATTTTGACACTAATAACTTGGTAATCAAATGGTTGGATTTTTCATATATTTCAAATGTATATATAATGTTAATCTTGAGACATCTCAATGACATATTAAATAATTTCGGATTAATGTTAAACTTTATGTGTATGATCTATATGATGGTAACTTTCAATCCAACGGTGGATTATTTAATACAATGATCCGTTAAAAAAATATTCAGCGGTGTAACACTTGGTGTAACTTACACCGGTGTAATTATAACCCTCCTCATATATATATATATATATATATATATATATATATATATAATTCTGCCTTAGTTTCCAAACCAAAATCGTCCACTTGTGAGATATAATTATATATTTTCATTCCATACTATCATTTTTTTGGAAGAATTTCATACCATCATTGAATGTGAGTAAAACTGTCATCTGTCAGCAAAAAAATTGACCCAGAAAGTGGTAAAGAAGACAATTTTTCTTTGTTATGGACTGTTCTGTTACTTGGGTCCGTCTTTGAGAGTCCAGGACACCGTGTTAATAGTGGTAGAGAAGACATTTTTTTTTTGGTTTTTTTATAAAAAAAAATTGTTGGCTTTTAAACTTTACGGGCCTTACTTAGCAACATACAAACTCGACAATTTTTTTCAATGAGTCATTAGATGACGAATAGGCATTTTAAAAACAATTTTCCATTGATTTTTGTAGTATCATTAATGAGTTAAAAATTAGTTAGCATTTTTTTTAACCAAAAGTACCCCATATTACCAGGAATAATCTGTTCGGGGTTTAGTCACAGTTAAGGCTCTTCATCCCTCCCTAAAAGTGTGTTTTGTGGGATCGAACCCGGGAGCTCTTCCCATAATCTCAGCTTGCGTTGCGAATTGAGCGACCACTCTTCGATAATTAGTTAGCATTTAGGCCTAGCATAAATGCCATCCACAGTACACAGTAGTTATGTGTACTCACACTTCGATAATTTTATGTGGACCTTTTTTAATTTAGGTCTATTGCCAACATCTAATTTTTTATTATAAAAAATTAATTTAATTTTATAATATATATTATCAAACTTTTCAATATGAAATTTATACTTATTATAGTCAATAGTAAATTAATATTAGAGTTCATATTATACTTCCCCCTCACAATTATTAAGTAAGCATCTATTTGCTCCAAAGGGCTGGAACATGTGCGAAGGCTTTATGGTGGAGATGAATTCCAAAGTAGCCTAGCCTTCGTTTAGTTGGTAAGAAGTGTTAAAGAAATGGCCAATTAAGAGAAGCAAGAAGTGCAAGAGAAATTCACAGCTTCTCTAGTTTGGTTCTGCAATGAAATAATGGAGAAGTTGCATATGGAAATGGTCCAATGCGATTATAATTTCTCTATAATTGTGGCGAGGGGTGGTGAAGAAAATAGGGTAACATGCAACCTAACGTTTCACCCTTTTTTCGCCCTCCATGGAATCACCGGAGACAAAGGAATTCAAGAAGGCCACTGCCTCTGCAAATCTGGTCTGAAATGGTGATGAAGTTCGCTACCTTTATCTCCCAGTGGTGGCCGTGGCTAGTGGCTGCACGTTGGATGGGACGACCTGGTTAATTGGGTTTGGGTGTAAAATAGCACATGGTGGCATGTCTAAGCAAGGTGTTTGATGATGAGCCCAACGATCGCTGGCTCGAGCAAAGACATGACATACATCAGGGGTACATTTCGACGAGACAAAGGACTAGCAAAGGGTGGACATAGGGAGAAATGGTGACTTAATTGGTCTGTGCCCAACTAGATGACAGTGCAATTTGTGAAGACGACCATGGTTTCTTGATAGAACAACGAGTTGCACGCGACAAAATCCAAGGAGACGTGATGATAATCGTGATCTGGTGACGCAACAGTGCTGAAAATAATGCTCATAATAATCGATTATTGGAGGGAAAAATCAATATTTTTTGAAGTATATATAGCTGGTAATCATTGAGAAATAATAAAAAAAAAAACTATTTATCTCCTATCTCTCCTATCAAACTAAACATATAAAATTCTTATTTCTCTTCTATTTCTTACCCACTTCTTTTACACCTCACAACCTAAAAATCATTTCCACCTCTTTCATATTTCTCTCCTCCCACCAAAGATAGTGTTTCATTTAGTTCAAAAGGGGTGTCCAAATTCTCACAATTAGTTTGGTTTGGTTAAAGACATTAGAAAAGAAAATCTGGGGATTGGGTGGTAACATATCTTTAGAGAAGGTAATCGATATGTGTTGAGCACTTACCTAATTTAGAACACCCTCCCTTTAGAGTGTAATTGGTTTGATACTTGCCCAACTTTACTACACCCCTTAAATTAGGGAAGATATTATGGGGGTCTTACTTCTTTGTGAGATTTTGAATTTGTTGTTTCTTTTATACATTAATTAGCCCTATTATCAATAAAAAATTGGGCGGAGCGCATGGATGGAAACCAGTGTGAAAATCTCAATTTTCCTTATTTTAGAATATGCATAAAAAAATAAGTGGAAGGGAAAATCATATGATGGGTCCCACGTATATTCAGAAATCACGCCTGAGAAGGTGTGAACATTCTGAACCATAGAAAATTGAAGTTCCAATTATATCCTTTGTCAAGAAAAAAATGAAAAATGTATTGTCTGTATATAAAGGATAAAATGATAATTTAATTTAACAATATCATTTTTTTTTCTTTCAATGTCTATTGGTTTAAATGAGTCGAGAGAAAAGTTAAATTTTTTAGAGAAATGTTGTTTCTACAACAACAATAATTTATAACAAAGAGAGGGATATAGATAAAGGAGAAAAAAAGAGAGAAAAATATGGGATGTGATAGAAAAATATAAAAAGAATAAGTATGTTGTATAAATTATTGTATGTTTTATGTTGTATGAATATGTTATCTCAACTTTCTATATTTTCTCTTAATTTAAAAAATTCAAAAATCCAATTTTTCTTTATATTTTCTTCCTCAATTCCTTTCATTTTTTTTTCATTCCATTTACTTTTCTTCTATCTTTATTGTATGCCCAAACACAATATTAGCCCCAAACACAGTTTAGAGTTAGCAATGAGATGTTTGTTTCCAACATAGATGAATTCATGGATGAATAATCCCTCCAATAATATGAAAAAAAAAGGCTAATCCAAAAGTCGTCCCTGGATCCCACTAGAATGTGTCAAAGGGGTCTAATTCTGCTATGCCCTACCTGTGGGCAATCACTTCATAAGATGGTACACCTAATTAATTTTTGCATGGAAAGACTAGGAGGACCTCAACTTCCTAACCAAATAGTACAAAGACTTGAAAAAGTTTTTTGGGTTACTTAGTTTTAATTCGCTCACCAATTATTCGTGGAAAAGTTAGCTGTGACCATAAAAGCTGTATGGGAATGGGAATTCAACACACATGACCCAGCAGTTTCTCTTTCTCTTTCAAACATGCATGGGAAAACACAAAGCAATACTTCAGGCCAGGGGTTCAACTTTATGCTTTGCAAAAGGTCAAAAAGTTCCAATTTCCCAAAAAGCAATTCTTTTTGAGACAGCATTCAGGTAATTCTCTTTAATCACAAAAAGAATGGTGTTAAGATGAATGCGAATTTGGTAATCTTATATGCTTAACATAAATATGAACACAGATAAAAGAACGAAGGTGCAGTGCACACAGAGAGAATAGTCAAAATGAAATCTTTCACCCCAAGAAAAGGATTATGTAAAACAACTTTAAAAAATTCAAATTAATTACTAATGAAAAAAGAAGTTGGATCGTAAAAACTAATTTCAACGTCCAAATTTTAGAAAAAATTAAGTTCATTTTATTTTTTTTATTCATTATAGTTTCTTTTCTTAAAAGTTCGATCTTGAAAAGTTTATTCAAACTAACCGATATCTTAAATGTCTTTGCGCTTATATATCTCACGACATTTCACGAGGTCATAGTTTCAAGATCAAAATGAAAAGTCAATTGTTAAAGAGTACAGAGACTTGGTTAAAGAATTACAACTACTTTTTTATTTTTTTTAAAATTTAATTTACAAGGTGACATTCAATAATTTCAGAAGAAGAGAGTTTTGATACATGAGTTGGGTTGAAAATTGAAAAGGGCACGTTTGCGTGCAAGTGTGAATGTGTGAACTACAATGGTGATAAAGGAAAGCAGTGATGGATGAGCACTGAGGTAGCGCTGTGTTTATGTCATTCGTGTTCCCCCTATGCCCCTAGCTATACATGCTATGTGCTGACCCTTTTGTCTACCATTCGGAATCAAACTTAATTATTATTGATATTGATGTTGTCATCTCTTCCAAATCCCTGTGCTTATCAAGAAAACAAGGCAAATTTCAAAAAGGTTAAATAAAGGAGACGCCACAACAATTCCCTTCTAAGTTAATCATTGATTCCCATAAATGCAAATTAACTAGTAATGATCTATATACACACACATATAAGAAGTATATTATATAAAAAAAAAAAAGCTTACTCAGTATACCACTGAAGAAGTCTGAAGTGATGCCTCCTTGGATAATGCTCAGTTGATGACACATTTACCTACAGAAATCTTTGCTTTTCTAACAAAGCATTGACCATTTATTTGATATGCTTCTGTGAAGGAATGGGGTGGGGAGTGATAAAATGCACAAATTGTTTCCTAAATTCATGTATCATGATCCTTAATTATGAACAAATTAATTACATCCCCTTTGAAAACCTTTCTTAGCAATCATCAATAAAGAAGGGCCCTTCTTCTCTCTTCCAATAGCTTAATAAACATTCAAAGTTTGAAACTTAACAGAAGAAAAGGAAGCATCTTTTTACCTTGATTCTTTCAGTGTGTAGGAAATTAGGGTTTCAGATATATCTAATGAAATAATAAAGCCATGGAAATTAAAAAGATGTCTATTCAAAAACAACCATATACAGCACCCAGAAAAAAAATGTATCCATGCCTGTAAAAATTGATTCTGTTCTGTATCATGAGTGCTCAGATCTATCTATTTTAATCACAAAATTGATATGGAAATGAAGGACACAGGTAAAACAGAGAAAAGTATAGATCTGAGTGACACCACTGAAGTGAACCCATATAATAACAGAAGCTAAATGCATGTTATCTATAATAGCAAGAACAGGTTCATGAATCTACCAATCTACAAATCACATGATTACTAAATACTCAGAGACCTTCATTGTTTGTTATTGTACATGAAATTGAAAAATGTTTCTTTAAAAACTAGAGTCAGGAGAATCCAATGAAAGGAGGGTGAAAGTATCAAGTTTTCTGAGATGGCACATAGAGCCTTGTTGATTAATTGATCCTAATCAAATTAGGCCTCGATTTGACCACACAGGGTGAGTGAAATGACTGCCAATAAAAGGAGTGTGCTCCTCTTTCTTCTTCATCTAGTACTCAAGGATAAGCACATCATATCATATAGATAAATCATAGAGATTATAGCCAGAATATAGGCCACAAAACCCTAAAGAGAGAGAAATAGGTAGAGAGAGAAAAGGGGGGAAAGGGGAGGAGGAGGGAGTTGAAAAAGAGGAGAATGTTGAAGTGAGATTCAAAGGTGGCCAGATCTGAGAAAACATGGCAGAAACAGACAGATCGGATACTGGAAAACATAATTGGGAGAAGATCTGGCTAATGATGAACAAAGAAAAAGGCGTTACAAACACACCTGACAACAAAAACACCATCATAACTTGATCAGAGAAAAAGAAGAAAACGAAAAGGAAGTAATGATGAAAACCTTTTGTGAAAAAAATTGGTCAAAATGCTTCATCATTACACCAATCTGCAAACTACCAACATCTTTAATTGATCCAAAAACCAAACCCCACAACTCAGATCTACCTATATTGAAGAAAAAAACAAAACTTTATAATCCAGCAGAGTATAAAATCAAAACAAAGAGAGAGAAGAGGAAGCAAACCTAGAAATTAAAGTAGTGGATTAGAGGGTATGTGACTAGTTTATCTGGAAGCATATATAATTGGGGGGAATGAAGCCTGGTCCGACAACACTATACATTCCTTTGACCAGTGAACACAAGTACAGTATCCTCAATTCTCTATATTTGGTATCCATAGAGAGGGAGGGATATACACTGGACTGGATCAAGAAGAAGAAGGGTCCTCGAGCCAGACAACATTCCCCTCAAAAGACAAAGCTTCCCAAAATGGCCTTAATTGATTAGCTTCTTCATTCATATGCAGGCCTCTCTGTTCTCTAGCTCCGTCCCCCACGAGTCTCGGCTATCTTCAAGGGGGGCAGAGACAGAGAGAGAAGAAGAAGAAGAAGAAGATATGAGTGGTGGTGGTGAATGAAGGAAGAAGAAGGGAGAGAGGGGGGTTATAACAGGATGGAGAGTGAAAAATAAAGGAGGGAGGACGTCAAAAAAGACAAAGGATTGGTGCAGGGTAGACCCTACCAGCTGGGTTCTCACTTCCAGAAATGACCACGACCCCATGCACCCAACCCATTCTTATTAATTCTCTCTCTCTCTCTCTCTCTATGTAGAGGTGATGAATTGTCTTGTGTGTATGTGGATGTTGCTGCACTCATTCATATCCACCGTTGGATTTGGGATATGGCTTTGATTTGATGTTATCTCCTCGTACAAACATTGACTGTACCTACCTATTACTATTACCCACAAAACCGAGACCGACCATTTGATTTTTGTGGAATGGATGAGCGGTGATGTGGCTGATAGTGTCATCCAAATGTGCAGACTCACCTCACATGCATTATAGTATAGCTTTGCATTCAAAAGAGAGAAACAAAGATAGACATTGATTTTGGACCGTAGGATTCTGTGAAAACAAGGTACCTATTCAGCAGAGAAATAAGTAGATAGTGAATGCTTACAAATTGTGTTTATTACAACAATCAAAAAGATGAATAATTACATAAATGCGGGTGTTACACACATTTTTTTAACAACTTTGATTTTTATACTTTTTAACTCTTTCTTTAAAATGGAAATTAATAAACTATAGTCATTAGCTTTGCCGTCCATAGAGATCCTGCTCGGCTCGACAGGTTGCCTTCCGTGGAGGATACCTGTGGTCTTGCACAAAAAAAAACTATAGTCACTAGCTAATTCCTTCATTCATTCCAAAATATTTGTTATCTTTAATTTTCATTTATATCTTAAAGTTGTTTTAGAAATTTAAAAATTATTTAATGAATTTATTTTTCAATCATATCCTTACTTAATATTATAAATAAGTACTTCAACCAACTATAATAAATGAAATAGATAAAAAAATGAGGGTAGTTTAGTAAAAATATAATAAAGTTAAACATCACTAAAATTTTCTTAATCTATATACATAACTTTAAATAACAAAAAAATGGAATTGAGGAAGTAGTAATTAATCTATTAAAAATTAAAATTATTTTATAATTAATTTAAAAGAATAAATTTTGAATTTTGAACTTTTATTTAATTATTTTTACTATTTGCTATTTTTGGGTGATTCAGAATATCCTCCCATCAAATAGATAAGTGTCATTTTGAAGGAGTGTTTTCTCGATTTATATCAACACTTTTGATTATTTTTTTCTTGAGTGGCTCTAAAATCAAAGAACAAAATTAATTAAGAAATCTAATTAAACAATGGTTGATCGGGGTAAAAATGACTGTGACTCAGAACATACTTTACTTTTAGCCCCTGTTTGTTAGAGTGAAAATGAGGGAGAAGATAAGTGAGATGGGTGGAAGTGGAGGGAAATAGACCTATTTCCCTTGTTTGGTGGCACAATGGAAATGAAGAGAAATGCACTTTATGGTGGGTCCCACACCAAGGTTTATTTCTCTGCAAAAATGCAGAGAAATGAGGAGAAATGCACTTTATGGTGGGTCCCACACCAACCTCTTTCACATTTCTCTCCTATTTCTCACTTATTTCACTCACACCAAACAACCTACTTACATATTTCTCTTCTATTTCTCATTCATTTCACTCACATCAAACAACCCTTATTTCTCCTCCATTTTACCTCTATTTCACCTCCATTTCTTTTCTTCTCACTTCTCTTCTATTCATTTCTTTTCTCTCCATATCATGGAGTCACCACTATTGAAAGGATTTTATTTAACCATCACCCCGGTTCTCCGGCCCGATGGTTAAACTCACAACTATATTTCTTGGTATTTCCCGCTAAAAAAATTAATTAAAAAATCTTTAAAATATTGTATTAACTTTTAAATTATTTATATATAAATATTCTTTTATTAAATATATTTTTAAATTTTATATTCTCTAAAAGACATTGGTTAGCATTCTTTGAATATGTATTCAATGATTTGTGGATACTAGTACTATTCTTCTATACAATAAATGTGGGTACATACAATAAAATCCCACAAATGAAGGTAGACATAATGATGGTTTAAATTATTAGAGGAAAAAGGAATCAAAAGTTAAAAGAGGACTAACAAGGGAGTCAGAGGAGTGGTTGAGTTATGAGATGCCCGATAATAGGAAACCCTATTTATTATGTAGAGCAGCTGTTGTTCTTGACGTGTTATGCTTTTAATTTTCAGAATAAATAAAATAATTGCGTGGGTAACAAATAAATTAAATAAATATAAGAGTTTGTTTGAAAAATAAAAAGGAGAGAGAGGTAGTAGCCTCCTCGTAGGGCGTGTAACTTTTAAGCAGGCGAGGAATTCGAGGGAGTTACCGACAGAAGGGGTCCACGGTTTTCATTTACTTTACCCCGTCCCAATTCCTCGCCGACTTTTCCGTGTTCACCTCACCAGGGTCAAATGACGCCGTTTTAACCAAACCAAAAAAACAAAATCATTTACATAAATGTAAATACATAAAAATAAATAAATAAATTTTAGGCAGTGACTAGTCGTTCGCATCGCATTTACATCATCACATGCCATTTGCCAACCAGCTCCTCAATTTCATCCACATTATATTTCGTTTTTTTTATTGTGAAGCTAAAGAGTGTGCATTAGAGGCTTATTATTAGTAATACTCCCTCCATTTCCTTTTAAGTGTCGTTTAAAGTTTTTGCATATAGAATAAGGAATGTAGTAAGTTTTTTAACTTCATTGTTTACAAATATTTATCATTTCTCTCTCATTAAAGCATTTAAAATTTTTCATCATTTCTTCTAATATGCAATAAATACGTACTCCACCATTTAATAAATTGGAAGAGTGTAAAGCGTGAAAAAATAACATTTATTATTGTCTTGGTATAACAACACTTATTTAGAAATAAATTATAAACTCTAAAATGACACTTAAAAAAGAAACGGGAGTCCGACCTAATCTGGTATGATGCGACAATGGATTTTTGTATGCGTGGTCAAAAAAATTGAGAGTTATTTAATTTTATAAATAAATGTTTGAATCTTATATTTGTGGAATTTTTATATATATTTATGAGTTTTTATTGGTAGACTTTATTGAATGAAACTGAAAAGGTCAAGAATTATTTGTGTTTTTAATATAAAGATCCCAACTCCGTGGCCTAACCTTATTTTGAGAGCTCTAGTGTGTAAGATAGTGTTAAAAAATTCACTAAATAATTAAAAAATATCTTATTAATTTTATTTATAGCATTATATACTAAACATTTTAAATACTATATTTTTAGTTTTTAATTTCTGTATCTGGGACACTCACTAACATTTTTGTTTTTGAGATATATTATCCATACAACCAAAACATAATAATATTCATACAATACACTTTTTTTTATCTTTCTATTATATCATCCATTATGTATTACAATTCTCTCGATTTCCTCTATTTCTCTCTCTCATTGTTATCCCTTTGTTTGGTTCTAGAGAGTTTGGGGGGAGAGAGTTGCTTAAAAGAGAAATTTTGGAGAATTTATGTGTCCACCTTGTTTGATATATAGAGGAGAGAGAGTTAGGGGGTTTGTTTTATGTGGGCCCCACAAAAAAACATTTCTCTTCATTGATGAAGAGATTTTGCCTCTTATTCTTTTTACAATTAATTGTTATTTTTCACAATTATTTTTATTTCAAGGGTGATTTAGTCTTTTCATCTTTTTACACATCTTTCTCCCTCTCATTTCTCCACAACCAAACAACTATCATAATTAATTTCTCTTCTATCTCTCTCCTATTTCTCTAATACCAAACAACCTCTATTTCTCTACTATTTCTCTCTTCCTTATCTCTCTCTTTCCTATCTTTCTCTTCCCTATTTCTCTTTAAACCAAACAAAGGGTATAAGTTATATATTGGATTTTGTGCTGCACATTTTAAAATTGAAATGTGTGTATTAATACGTGCATAAGTAGAATAATTTTTTTGGGTATAAATCACATAGGTATTCTCAAGTCGAGAATATTCACATGGTGGTGTTACCTTTTTGTGTGAGGATTTTTTTCATTTATAAAACTAAAATTTGAGACTATATTTAAGAAGAATTAAACACACACACACACATATATATATATATATATATATATATATATCACTTAAATACATTATTCATATAAAGAAGAAGTTAGGTTGCAAGTCTATCTATCTAGTTCATGATTCACATGCAAAGTCAACATGCACAAACAATGTCCTTTTCCATGTCAAGTGGTTCATAAAAGTTGTGGGACGTTTGCTTCGTTACATCTTTGTAGCTTGGTCGGCTAATTTACTTGTCTCTGCTCCCCTTTCTGCTCTATCTTTTCCCTTGGTTGAAATTTGGAAAAAGTCAGGTCTTTCCAAGATTTATCAATGGGTTAATAATTACAAATGGCTCACAACAATTGTATTGACCCTTGGAACTAAGCTGGTAAATTAGTTACGGATTGAAAGAAAACACTGAAACAAGCATTTTTTTTTGTGTCAATTTTTTTATTCTATTTTCATTCTGTTTTAATATCTTTTTTTCAACTTTTGGTGTTGCTTGCTCGTTAGTAATTACCCTTAATTATTCATGTTAGTTCATCATGCAAGTACACCACGTGCTTTATAGGGGCTAATAGACAAGGATCCTGGTCATAATTGAAAACGCCATTTAGTCATGGGGCCGGCTAGTCTTCTAACTAAAGTCAATGCAAATCATATGTGAATGATTTGCTATTAAAAAACAGAAAAAGAAAAGCGCTTTAGTTAACCTAACTTACTGTTATTGATATTAAATTATGTAAATTCGTATTCTTTAATTTCTGTTACTTATAATATCACGTGAAAATAAAGAAAGTCAAAAAGAGATAAAAATTAAATAAATATAATAAGGCTTATAATTATTAATTTGTGTGTGAAGTCTATCAATTTTTTTATATGGTTTATCTCATAAGATAAAATTGACACATTTAGTAGTAAAAATACTAACTTGAAAGGATTTAAATTCAAATTACATATATATAGTTCGCTCACGCTACTAGCTAATACAGACAAAACAAATTTTTTTTATGTAATTCAGCTATATGACTAGCTATGGCAATGAGGGTATCCAACGGAGTCTTCGCTGTAACCCTAAATCCATATATAATTAGTTGGTGAAATCACCTGTGGCATCTACTTTATACAAAGTAAGCTAGGAAAAGGCTTATTAGCATCCCCCACAGTTCACCCACCCCCACCACCCCACAAGACAACAAGCAAGAAACCAAAAGCATCGTTGCACACACTTATTGGAAGTATAAATGTCAGCAAAAAGATTCTTAATTTTTATTAAGTCAATGTACATTTAACTTGAGCAATAATTAAACTACATTTTACATATAATGAGTAAACTAGCAAATTGGTCCCTGACTTTTATAGGGTCATGCAGTTTAGTCCCTAAGAAATAAAAAATCTCAATATAGTCCCTGACTTCTTATTTTTTCTTTCAATATAGTCCAACTGTGTGTTTCCTGTTAATTTTTTTATGATGTGTCATATTTCGTGACACTGTATCACACTATTTGCCATCAGGGCACAAAATGGAGTTGAGACCTTCCAATGAAAAGGGGGAAAAAGAGATAAAAAGGAAAAGCAGGGAAGCACACAACGGTTGGAGTTGAAGCCTTTCAAGCTATAAATTTGACAAAACCACATCATTTTTATGTCATAATGGACACTATAGTGACAAACACTGAGACAGAGTGTCAATAAACGTGACACGTCATAAAAAAATTAGCGGCAAATACACGGTCGGACTGTAGTACTGAAAGAAAAAAACAAAAAGTCAGGGACTATATTGGAGTTTTCTATTTTTTAGGGACTAAACTGCATGACCCTAAAAAATTCAGGGACCAATTTGCTAGTTTACTCCATTATAAATAGTGCTTCATACAAATTGAATTAATTAAGCAACCTTATTTACAGCTTAGTTTCATCAATTTGCATGTATTAGATTTTTGGTAGAGTTAATTTTAAAAGAGTTTATATAAAAAGAATTTATCATGAAGTAATTATTCAAAAATCTTGAACTATTAGGTGAAAAGGTGTAAATGTTTAATTTATATCTAACACATCTTCTAAGCAAGAGCTCTTAATTATGGTAGATAATGTATAACTTCACCTATTTTTATGTTAAATTTAGGGATGTTTAATTTGAGAATATTTTTCTATTTTTATTTTCTATTTTTTAGTTGTAATTATCAGAATATTTTTAATTTTGACAATAAAAATACGTACCATTCTGTTTCTTGTTTTAAAATTTTTATAAAGGAACAAGTGAAAATAACTTTGTATTAGTTTACTTATTTTATTTTACAAAACTTTAAAAATAAAATGATATTTTTATTATCAAAATTGAAAATATTATGGTAATTACAACTAAAAAACAGGAAATAAAAATAAAATATTTTTTCTTAAAGTAAACTACCTTTTAATTTCCATTTAGAATCGAATATATATCTTTAATAAAAATCAAACTCGATACATGATTTCATCATAGAGATTTTAATACTATATGATGAATCAATTGTTCTAAAAATTTAAGTTATCTGGTGAAAATACGTGTATGTTTTATATCTAATAGAAATTTTGAAAGGATTGAAGTGGAAGAAATTGATTTATGTTAAAACTGTAGAATTGAAAAATTGATACCAAACAATATGCAAATTAATTGGTGTACAAAAATCA
The DNA here is from genome assembly GCA_026901365.1 of Sesbania bispinosa. Classification (NCBI taxonomy): domain Eukaryota; kingdom Viridiplantae; phylum Streptophyta; class Magnoliopsida; order Fabales; family Fabaceae; genus Sesbania; species Sesbania bispinosa. Next base: position 22,914 of record QLOH01000859.1, read on the forward strand.
AATGACCTAAAATATGCTAACTCAATAATGGGAAACAATCAACACCGTTTCTTGTATATATACTACCACAATATGCAAATATGTCACATGAAAAAGCCTTTGCCTTTTGTCAGTTTAAAGAGACATAAATCCACAGTTTAAAACCAAACACAAGTGAAAAAAAGAACTTGAGAAGACTAGAGTCCAATTGAACTTTAGTTAAAAAGATACGATAATGTACTGTGTGTGTATGAATAGGTGAATAGGATGTGGAGTTGGAATGGCTTGTTTGGTTGCATTAGAATTAAGCCATTCCCATGTTTTTATCCATAACGGGAGAGGGTGCCCGTAAGACGTGCTGCCCCTTGCAATTGCTGAAAGGTGAAGGATATATGAATAAAAACTCTCTCTTTCTCTACTCTTCTTCTGTGGTAAAGTATGGTACACATCAGAGTGACAAACGGAGAGGACGATACTTGCTCCAGATTTCAACGCTTTTTACAGACTCCCTTGAATATTGTGTTGTGTATCAGATTCAGATTCACACAGCGAAAGCGAAAGAAACAACACGTAAATGTCAAATCCCCTCTCCAACCCAGCCTGTCCACTTTTTCATTCCCAATTATTTTTTATATATATTTTCTATTGCTATTGCTGTTGCATGCCCAATTAAATTAAATAAATTAACCAGGTCATATATATACTTACTATTGTACTATAGTATTTTAATTTTAATTTCATTTCCCCCTTCCCAATTAAATGAATCGTTCGCTTTCTGTTGTCCTCAAATATTTGGTTTTGCTTTTTAAGTTTCAAAACCCGCCTCGGAATACATTCATTCTCATCCACATGCTTTGTTTTCTAGTTCACGTGCCTTGTAGCCTTTGTGTTTTTTGTAATTATTGATATAAAAAAAGTGCATACAATACAATTGATGAAAGGGGAGTGGTTGTAAAGCAAAAAACGGGTGAGCAAACTTTTGAACAAGCTTTCTGGCGTGGCGCCCCAAGTCAATTTTGTGTCTTGGAGTGGAACGAGAAAAATATACGAGTCACTCACTCTATTCTAAAATTCTAACAGTCTGCGGACTAAAAACAAACGTACAAAGCTAAAAGCTTAAAAGCAAAGCTTGCTTACGTGGGTACTGAGCAATGGCATTGCTGTCAGATGAAATTAATAAAAGGATTGCTATTTTAACCAATTATAATAATAGTGAATTAATTAAAATTATTTATAACGTCTATTAGAATTTTATATAAGCTTAGTACCCGTTTGATTTAAATTTTAAACCATCCGGAATCAATTCTGTAAAATTGATTTTAAATCACTTCCGTCCAAAGTACTTCGTGAAGCGTGCATCATCCATCTCAACCATTCATTTTTAGAATTAATTTTACTCAACTGTAAACCAAACGGACCCTTAATAGTTGAATTAAAATGTTTAATAAAATTCATTGTTAAAGTAGCTAATAAAATATAAAATGACATAGAACAAATATTTATATGATTTTTATATAAAATCTATTTTGTTTTGTAAAAAATATATATTTAGGTGATTATAATTTTAATTTTTCAAAAACTTTGAATTCTTATCATTTTTAAAGAATTATTTTCTTGAAAAATAAAATAAATAGTATAATACACAAAAAATAAGATTTAAAATAATAAAAAAGGGTAAAAGTGAAAATTTATTTAAAATATTAAATTTAAAATAAAGAAATAACAAGTTACAATTTAACTGAAGTAATTTATAGTTCATAGATTTTCAAATAGTGATATAAACTTTATCAAAACCTTTATTTTGATTAAATAAACTTATCAAGTAATCAAATAGGTTACAAGTTAATTTAAAAGCTATACTACACATAATTTTAGATTATGGAATTATCTTTCAATATATGATATATAATCAAAGATAATAAATTTTATGCTTTATGCTCATTTGAGAAAAGGGGAAATGTACCTCAAAACTTTTTTGCATCTTTTTTTTTTGTATTTTTGTTTCATGGCCATGAATAATATCCCTCACATTTTTTATATACTACAATGGGGTGGTGACTAGCACAAACTATTGAGTATGTGGTATGGGCCTAAGGCACCGAAATACAACGTTAGATATAACATATTTATAATGAACAGACGTGATTTTGAGCCTGCTACCTAAGGATGATAAAATTGTAAATATTAGATTAGTGGCATGTTAAAATTTGAAAATCACAATTATTGCATGATTTATAATTGGAGATTAGTCCTTTGTATTTTCACAATTGTCGATTTTGTTTCTATCTCAAATTTGACATGTAGTTCTACCTCAAATTCTCAAATATGTTGATTCTTAATGTTTTAGTTATCTTTTGAGATGTGTTTGTTAAGTTGTGATTTTTGCTTCAGTGATTAGTCCTATAGTTGGTGTTCATATTAATTTTTTTTTAGGTAGGAACTTGTAAATAATGGAGCATGCATTTGTAAGCGTGAATGATGCATTTGAAAACTTGTTGAATGAAGAAGTTTACCTCTACGTACGGTATATGTATATGACCCAAACCGTAGAATCCAATCATCATAATAGTATATAAATAAAAAACAAAAAGAAAGAGGCAAAATAAAAGAAAAATGATAAGTTCTAAAACAAAGACTACAAAGAAGGGAAATAATGGAAGTGGGAGAGAGAGGGAAAGGGTAACAGAACGATCGACCATGAAGGTTGGGAAGAGGAAAAGGGGTATAAGGGGTCCTGTAGCCATAAAGTGTCGGCGACTTGTGGTGAGAACGTGATGGTGGTGCGAGAGCATCAATAATTAATGGTCGCATACTGACAGTAGTTTGCGACTAGGGTTGGAGAAGTGGTCGAAAAAATGTTGGACGATGGAGAGGAAAAATGGGTTATTGGACACGTTATTGTCTTTTGTTCTTAATTCAATTGGGGTCACTAACAAATTTTAAAACATTCATGGTCTACTATAAAAAAATGAAATTTCAGAATAGTCGGTGGCCAGAACATGTTACAACAAGTCAATTATGTTGCCTTGCGCATGAAACACCCAAATGGGTGCTTCACGATAACAGCCACCATTACAATGGAGGTAGAGAATTCCCCCAACCTCCATTTAATTGGAAACAAAATGTAAAAGACATGTAAAAGGAAAATGAATACTTTATTTTATCTCATGTTGCTTTTATTGTTTAATAATTTTAAAAAATACTTACTTTAAAACATCATCTAATTTATCTCTTTCTATTTGCAAGGGGTTTTGTGACTGTCGCCTCAACTCATCAATAAATGTATACTTATTTAAATTTTGTGATGGATTTAGAGAGGAAAATCATCTCTCTAAAATTCCGTCACAAAATCCCTCGCCAAGGTTCCATTAAATTACAAGAGAGGGAATTTCTGACGGACTTATTCTTACTCTAAATAATCTGTCATATTTTTCATCGCTAACTTAACAATATTAATTTGGAGGGTGGAAAATTCCTTCTTTATTTAGCGAGGGGTTTTCTGTTCCTACTCTAATAAAATAGGGATTTGTTATATAAGGGTATTTTTGTCTTTAAAAAATAATATAATATAATTTGCCCTTATCTCTAGGATATGCATGACTTTAACATACCCTTCTCACCAAGGGCCAGCCAGACATATGGAGCATGGACACCTACGAGTGTCGACCCAATAACAATAGATCATATAGGAAAGCTAGCTTATATATAGGTTGAGGATCGCCCAAAACTTATATACATCCCCCTCGCTCTCAGGATTGGACATATGGAGATTGAGTGACACCTGCGGGTGGCGGCCCAATAACAGATGGGTCTATGATAGGCTATGATATTATCTTAGATTTTAACTGGGTCTAAATCAACCCCAAAAACTATCTTGGAGGGTGAGGATTGCCCACAGCTTATATACTTTAATTTGACCATTTCTCTAAGCAATGTGAGACTCTAACACGTCGCTCATGCCAAAAGTTAGACATGTGGAGCGTTGATATCTATGGGTGTCGGTCCAATAACAATAATCCATCCTTAAATTTTTTTAACTAAAACAACATAAACCCTAGCTATATACTTTGGTTTCATTTGTCTCAACTCTTTTAAACTTATAAGCTACCTTAAAACTAAAGCTAAAAGTAAGAGTTTGTAAAAATGAATTTAAAATTGTTTGATAAAACGGTAGTTTGATATTTTTTTAATTGGTATTTTTTATCCAAAAGCTTGTGAGAGTAGCATTTAAGAAAAGATTAAAAAACTTCATTCCAAAAATAAGCGACTTAAATGACATTTTCTTTTATACTTGACGAGGATATCTACCGCCGACAGAATAGGTTAAAAATGAACTTTGTATTAAGACCAATTAGCGCCTTTTTTGTGCAACCGCAAATACTTGATAATCCATTCTTTATATATGAGAAAAGAAGTCTTGATTATATAATTAAATGGCCAATTATATTTCTTTAATATGAAATAAAAAAGTGTAAGCTTCGATTTTGACTATGTTTAGAGGGGGAAAATGCAATGATCCTCCTCATGACTAGCACTATTTCTTTCTGTTCCAAAATTTTTATTGTGTATGTTTTTTTACATGTGTTACACTTTATTTGTTTTAGAAATTTAATACTATTTTTTTTCAATTGTACTCTTATTTAATGTTATTCATAAATATAACAACTTTTAATTGTATCTCCCATTTTCTCCCTCTTAGGATAAAACATTGAGTATATATTATACACAATCTCTCTCTTTATCTTCAATGAAATATAAATTATGTTGTTTTAGTAAAGATAATATAAATTTAAACACATTTAAATTTTTCTTAATCCAAGGGCGTAACCTTAAATGATTAAAGTTTTGGAATGGAAGAGCTAAAAGAAAAATTGTTTTTGTTCAAGATATACAATGTTAATACGTCATACAACAGTGAAAAGAGAAAAGATAAACACGTGTGAGATATGATGATCGAAGAGATTTAAATAAAAAAAATACATTTGTATGGATCATTGTAGATACTCCTTCCGGTCCTTTTTACAAGACCATTTTGAGAATTTTGTTTTGGTCCTTTTCATAAGACTCTTTACAAAGTTTTAGACGCATTTATTATTTTTTTCCCTCTTTACCCTTCATAATTAATGAGGATTGTTGTTTTCAAGATTTAGAGTGTGTTTGGTAAGTCATTTCAGTTAGCTGAAAGCTAAAATTAGTAGTTGAAACCATTTCAGTTGTGTTTGGTAAGATAGCTTTTTTGGGTAGCTACTAGTTTTTTTTTAAAAGCTACTTGAGGTAGCTTTTTTTTTTTTAAAAAAAATTCTCCTTTTCAGCTACTAGCTGAAAATTTATTATAATTTTATCCTTCAACCACACCCACTCATTATTATTTAATGATTAATGATGTCCTTGTTTGTCATTTTTATCATTTTCAGCTAGTTTTACCAAACATCTTTCATCAAATCAATTAGCTTTTCAGCTTTCAATTAGCTTTTAGTTTGCAGCCAACTTTTCAGCTTTTATCAAGTTTTTCAGCTTTCAACTAGCTTTTCAGTTAGTTTTACCAATCACACTCTTAGTTGATGTTAGAAATTGAATAGAGCTTGATATTAAATAGGGGTAAATTTGGTGGTTAGAGGAGATTTTTAAACATTTAATGCATTAAAACATGTTTTTCTCAGTATGCATGTTTGAATCAAATAGGGTCTTAATTATAAATGAGAGCAGAGAAAGTATTTGATTGTATTAATTCCGCTCCTATTTATAAGAAATGTATGACTAAATCACCAAGACCAAGGAAATGCCTTGAAACCAAATAATTGTAATTAATAATATCATAATTTTAATTTTAAATTTTGAAATATTCTTAATATTAAATACTCCCCCTGGTCCTTTTTATAAGACACACTTAAGTGAATTACACATATCAATAAAATTGGTAAAATTTAGTTAATTTTATTGAAGTTTTAAAAAATAGTTTAACTTTCTAGTTTTACCCTTATTTACTACTAGTTGAAAATACATTAAAGTTAATAAGGGTAAATAAGGAAAACGATAATAAATGCTGTCTTGAAATTCTAAAGTGCCTTATAAAAAGGACCACAAAACTTGTAAGAAGTGCCTTATAAAAAGAATCAGAGGGGGCACAAGGGGTACTCCAACCCATACTACAAATTTAAGACCAAAGAACTAACACACCAAAAGAGCACACAAAATGATGTCTTGCACCCCAGTTACAAAAACACCGTAGAAATTAAATCCCTAGCCATATAACAATCTAATACCTCCTAATAAAGCAAAAACCGAATGCAATCATGGATCACAATCAGACTAGTAAACAAAATCAATACACAAAACTGAGACAGCTTGCTCGGTTGAACAACCAGGAATGATATGGATAAGAAAAACTTGTAGCCTTTGCTGACAACCACCTCTAAGACCGCAACTTGATCAAATCCAGCAGCTCATAAGGATCCAAAATAGAGTTAGAAAACACCGTATCATTTCTCGCCAACCACAAACTCCATAGATCGAGTAGTCAACCATATAACAGACCATCGCAAGCGCAAGTCCGAGTTACAATTAGGAAGTCCCAGAAAATGTGCAGAGTGAATAATACAATCGTTATGGAGTACTGATTCAAAGTCAAACCAATCTAAACACAAATTCCAAATGTGATATGCATAAAAGCACTCAAACAGTAACTGTGAGGTTGTCTCCGTGCACTGACCACACCAAACACACAAAGACTCATAATAGTTAGTAATTAAAACCATCATTAAAATAGTAAATCATGCTCCAATAATTAGTAATTAAAAATTGCGTGATAGAAAAGAAACTTTGTTGAAATAGGTGTATTATGAATAATAAATTAAAGATATATACTCCCTCCGTTTCTTTTTATCTGTCGTTTAAGGTTTTTGCGCATAGATTAAGAAATGCAATAAGTGTGTCTTTTTAGCTCCATTATTTACAAATATACTCTTTCTATCTCTCATTAAAGCATTTAAAGTTCTCTATAATTTCTAGTCATATGCAATAAATACTCCACCATTTAATAAATTTTGAAGAGGGTGAAGTCGAAAAATTAGCATTTATTGTTGCCTTGGTATGTGAAAACTACACTTATTTAGAAACAAATTTTATACTCTAAAACGACTATTAAAAAGAAACGAAGGGAGTAAATGAAACTTCATAATTAATACTCCCTCCGGTCTCATTTATAAGCAAAAATAACTATATTCACACTTATTAAGAAAGTTAGTTAAACCCATTTAATTTTCTTGATTTCATCTAAAAAGTAATTGTATTGCCTAAATTACCCTACATTCAATATTATTGAAACTTGTTTCAAGTGGACATACTCTCTTCTTATTGGCACATGATTCATTAAATGAAGTGGTTGGAAAATATAATATGAATTAAATAAAGGATAATTTGGGATGATATCATTTAATAGGGTGAAACTAGTTAACTTTTGCTTATATTTTAGACCACTATAGGAGAGTGATTATTTGCTTATAATTAAGACCAGATGGAGTATAACTCAAATTGAAATTAAAGCGCTTGGCTTCTTGGACTAACATTAAATGCAGAAAATAAATGCTAACATTACTCAAATCCTAATAGATCGGTGAAGAAGTTGCAATTTAAAGCATTTGACTCACGGTCCAATAGTTGAAGTGTTGGCAAACCTCTTGAATGTGCACTTCTTAACTAACATTAACTAACATGATTATTCTATTTGTGGTGGTCTAAAATATAAGCAAATCTCAACTAATTTTACCTTATTTAATGACCTAGTACTAAAATACCCTTTATTTAAATTTAGATTTTATTTTCTAATAACCTTATTTAATGAACCATGTAGAGAATGTGTTTCCACTTGGAACAAGATTCAATAAAATTGGAGTCTTCTATAAAGGGCAATTTAGATAATATTATTCATTTTTAGATGATATCAAAGAAAGTTAATGATGTTAATTAACATTTCTTAATTAACGTGAATTAGTTTTTTTTGCTTATATTCGAGTACAGAGTAGTATGGTTCAGCAAACACACTTTTCCGAATCCAAAATTCTATTAAGGATCCAAAATTCAAGTCCAGAGTTAGTTTAACATTTCTCAAAGGCATTTTGTCTTCCCTCTCAGTCAATCTTTTCTTTCCCGTCTCTCTTTCTCACACTTTGAAATTCAACATGCATGTTTCGGACTTTTTTTTGTTCCTTTCCTTCCATGCAGGCGCCGCTCCCTTTGAGAGGCTGCGACTGCGACCATAAAATTTGTGAATTTGTTAATGGAGATATGTCTAAAATGTTTTGTTATTGGCAAATGTTACGAATTGGAGCAACATCATAGTTGTGTTTTCTTGAGTGTGTTTTTTTCTTAGTTTGAAATTAGAAACCTTTGAAATCAAGATCAACCCACTTGCCTCTGTTCTTCTCCTCTCTGTAGTGTTTGCCGAGCAATGCACTCTATTTGTAAGTAAATTTCTTTTCTCACCATTGGTTCCTTTCCTTACCTACAGAACTGATCTGCAGTATTGTATGCAGCTTTTTCTCGAAGCATTGCTTCCCTCTTGTACATCTTTTTGGTTACTGTTTTTGTTTGTGCAGAGAGAAAGCAGAAGCAACATCAAGAGAGACAAGATAGCATTCAATCAGGTGACCTGACGAAACGATTGGGTTGGATATATCGTAAAGGGTTACAGAGAAAGTTTGAACAAGCCATTTTTTTTTGGTTGATAAACAAACAATTTTGTTTGATTTACTCTTACGATCTGGACAGGAGTACCGGGCTAAGGCCCAATTTCAATTAGCACCCAGCAAGTCCATTAGAATTGAACTCATCCGGTTGACCAAAAAAAATATTCATCCCCATTGCCAAAATATGGAAGGCAGCCCATTGCTATTCTAACCGCCTATTTTGCTATTCCACCCCTCCTGTTTTTAAGTTTTCCTCTTATCACCATGCCACCCCATAACTAACATGATAAAAAGGGAGGGTCAAGAACGAGTTTTGGTCTACCTGTCCCCGCCTCCGTAAAAGTAGGGACATGCATGTTTCGGTTTGGGATTAAAGAGGACGTATAAAATTATGAAATTCAATCTCATCCATGCGGATCCCTGTCGGTTCAGGGAAACCCACGAGGATATCACCATCTCCATTTTTTTCTTTATTTTTAATAACTTTAATACATGTTTTTAAATAAATAATATATATTTAATATGTTCTAATTCAAATAATATGTAAATGTAGACATTAAAAATAAAAAAAAGAAACTTAAGAACTGTATTACTCCATTTGTTTCTATTTATAAGACACCATTTAGAAAAATTTTGTGTTCCCTTTTTATAAGCCACTTTACAATTTCAATGGAACATTTATTACCATTTTTCATATTTACCCTTATTAATTTTAATGTCTTTCCAACTATTAAATGATAGTGAAGTTAGTTAATGAAATTAAATAAGGTAAAATTAGAAAATTAATCTATTTTTTAAACCCCAATAAAGTAACTAGTTTTAACCATTTTTATTGATTTGTGTGATTTGGTCAACAATGTCTTATAAATAGGAACGAATGAAATATATTATAAAGAAAAAAAATATTAGTTTGCTTGTATTATTTAACTATTATTATATCGGGGTGAGTTTGTGAGGCGGGGGCGGATACTTGCACCCCTAAACCCGCCCCCATTAAAAGAAAGATTTCGAGGTCAGATTTTCATTAAACATGGTCAAAATCGGGAAGGGGCGGGTCAATACCTGTGAGTTTGGGTTTGATTGTCAAACCTACCTATAATCCTTTCCCTTTTCTCTCACCACCGTCCACCCTAATCTGTTTCTCATTATTATTATTATTTTGAAAAAAAATTGCTTCTCAACACTTATTTCTGGGACCAAATTAAAAAAATGGTTTCTAGAAGCTTGTCTCAAGAAGCCACTTTTTTTTTTTAAATTGATACTGGGGTGGGGGTATGGGTGAAGGAGAAAGGGTGAGAGTGATTAAGATTTAAAAACAAATAAAATAAAAGGGGACTCCTGATTAAATACCACTGTTACTCCTAGACTAGACACCCGGGTACGAGAACACTTCAAAATAGTATTATCTTCGGTCTTATATAAGAAACATAAGAAAAAAATTATCACGACCAATAAAAGGCATCAAAATATGTTAATAGTAATTAATAATGCCATAAATTTTTTTTCCATAATTGACCTCAATATTAAATGATTGAATGAGTGAGTATTTCATTAACCACTTAGAGTAAATTAATGTTTTATAAGGTATTTAACAATTAAACCAATAGTGAGTTCACCTTTAATTGGTTTTCAAAATGTTGTGTAAGGAAGGTCGGAAATGGGAGGGAAACAGTTTTTTTGGAAGGATGTATGGTATGGTAGTGTGCCTTTGTATGAACGGTTTCACAAGTTGTTCTTAATTGCTAATTATAAGGATGAGTCATTAGCTAATATGTTACTTAGGAGTGAGAGTGGTTTGAGTTGGAACTGGAGCCGGAGGTAGAGTCTATTTCAGTGGGAAGAGAAACAATTATACCACTTGTCCCTTGAGCTACAGTCGGTGCAACTTGTAGAGGATCAGAAGGATTATTGGAAGTGGAATGCGGATCCAGAAGGAAAATTTTCTATTAAGTTAGCATATAAGTTCCTTGTTAATGATGCCATTTTTGAAAATTTTCCAATGCATCATTTCCTCTCGTCTAAATTTGTACCCACCAAGATCTCATGTTTTATTGTGGATGCATTATATGCAGGTTTTTTATGACGCCAATAGAAAGAAAATGAAATCATAAGATTGACAAAAGGAATTGACAAAGATAGAGCATGAAGCGAATTTGATGCAAGATCAAGACTACAAATTGTATTAGATAAGTCTTAGTCTAGTTGGTTTCATTGTTAAAAGAATTCTAGCTTTTGCAAGTAATTTGGCCTTACAAATAAAGTTTAAGAAAAATGATTTTATGAACCAAAAACAGTTCAAAAGAAATTTTCTGAACTAGTAATCGATTACCATACGAAGTGTAATCGATTACCAGCAGCTACCAAGTTTAACATTGAAAAACTTTTGAACTGGTAATCGATTACCAACATGGTGTAATCGATTACCAGTAGGTTGAAAACACAAATTTCAAATTAAAGTTACAACGGTTCAAAAACTATTTGAATTTTGAAAGATGTAATTGATTACAAGACCTTTGTAATCGATTACTAGCGAGGTTTTTCAGAAAAATGTGAAAAGTCACAATTCCTCATCAAGAGACACAAGGCATCATTTGTTCTACTATAAATACATGTCTCCATTTCGAAAAAGTAGCAGAATACATAAGAGCAAAAATAAAAGTGAAAAATCTCTTTAAAACCTACTTTGGCCAAACACTTGCAAATTCATTGAGATTTCTTATAGGATCGTCAACTTGTATTATCCACTCAAAAAGAGAGTTTATCCTGTTCAGAAATTTTCTTTCCATCCCGGTGTAATTAAGAAAGGGTGCCTCTCGCTAGTTGGAAGTGAAACTCAACACAAGGGAAAGGGTTCCAAGGTGTTTGAGTGTTCATAGTTTGTAAAGGATTTTACAAAATAGTGGAAATCTCAAGTGGTAACTTGAGAACTGGACGTAGGCAAGGGGTTGGCCGAACCAGTATAAATCGAGTTTGCAATTCTTCTTCCCTAATCTTTTACTTATTTATTGTAATTGGTAAGTCATTATATATTGAGAAATTAGTACTTTGCATACATATTTCATCATAAAAGAATTATTATAAGTATAGTAAAAGATAGAAAAAGTAAGAGAACAAAAATCGAGGAAATTTTGATTAACTTAATTCACCCTCCCTCTTAAGTTACTTGAGGCCACTTGTCTAACAATTTGGAGAGACATTTTGAATAGGATTTCTACCAAATATAATTTAATTCGTAGAAAGGTAATTAATGTAATGAATGGTGATTGTGTGTGGTGTTTTCAAGTGCTTGAGTCCGTTTCCCATATGTTTTTTGAGTGTCCTTTTGCATACTCAGTTTGGATGGCGTGTGTGAAGTGGGGGGATGTTGTTATGTGTTACCTACTGGCTGTTTAGCGCATTTTACTCAATTTCTTTGCTTTCTAGAGTGTAGTGCGACTAACAAGAAAATATGGTCTTTGGTTTGGATGGTGATGGTCATTGTGGCTAGCCCGTAATGATGCAATTTTTCAAGAGTCAGCGGCTGTAGTGGAACTAGTAAAAATCATATCATGGATATGTTTGATAACTAAGGACTCCTCTTTTTGTTATCCTTTTATGTTATGGTGCATTGATATTGCCTCATGTCTGAACTTCTATTCTGTCTGAGTAATTAAATTGTAGGTGGTGTATGTTCTGCTGGAGTTTACTGGTATGTTTGGACTTTACATTCTTTCGTCTGATGCAATGTGGTGCAAATTATAATTGTTGTGATTATGTGTATGTATAACGAGTTGCGCCTTCCATTGTTTTGATTCTGTAACTGGGTTGCTTTAACTTAGTTCTTTCTTATTGGCATTGGGTTGTCTGACTGGTAGTACGTGTTGCTCCATTTAGTTGCTTTTTGGTGTTGCTACCATCGAAGTCTACATAGTTAGCTGCTACTATAATTGCCACATCAATTGGTTAAGGATTTCATTGCGGGACTTGGCTTTTTGTACGTGTAGTGGAGTTATAATTGGTTTTGTGTTATGTTGTGATTCACTTTATGATTGTATAGGTGGCATTTAGCTTTGTAAAGGTCTGTTATGTAGGGGCGTTTTTACAGTAGGGATGCTTTGATTCATAAACCAGAATTCTTGACTTCTCTTTTAGGAATTTAGGTGGTTTTCTTTAACGGGTTGGAGTACCACTTTTACTCCCTTTAATTTAATTCTTTTGCCTATAAAAAAAACTAAAATGAGTACTACGTTTTTGTATATAGGACCAAATAAATTATATGTTAGATTTAAAATTTTAAATTTAATATATAAATATGAAGAGGTAATTGATTTGAATTGAGGATTAATTTATTTTGGGTATATATAAGGATAATTATTTTGATTTTAAATTATTAATTTGTAGTATTAATTATTTCAATCATACTATTCAATCAATAATATTTCATATAATCTTAAAATTGTCATATCCTTTATATAGCTTAAATTTTGAAATACTAATTAATTATTATTTTATTCGAAATTTTAAAACCAACCATTTGTTGTTTATTATTATCATTATGAATAGAAGATTATATATTATTAAATGGTGATAATAAGAATTCGAATTAATAAAAAGATTAAGAACAAGGAAAAATATATCCAAAATTAGAATAATAAGTATTTAAATTTAAAAGTATTAGTTTTTTTTATAAGATTGAGAGAGAGGAATGTTTAAAAACATTCGTAAGGAATGTGTGAAACACACACTTAAAGAAATATCACACGATTTTTTTTATGAGAAAGTGAATGTCACACCCTCCATAATAATATCTCATAATAAATTAAGAATTAATTAAAAATTGATTGTATCCGTATGGTACATGTATTGGACACATATATAAGACACTACAGATATTCTTTTATACTGGTAAATTCTATATGGTACCCATCCTACGTGGAAGGGTAGTTGTACCCATGTTATATGGACCAACATAAAAATGACACATTTCCAATATGTTTAAAAATAATTCTGTAGTGGTAAATATGTTCATCATCCCCGATCTCTTAGTGCCTCCAATTACCGACTTGGCTGCATATGGCCTATCAAAAGATGAAATGGCAACCGCTAGTGACCCTTATTTTAATGGTGTTTTTCATGGCGGTGGTATTGATTTTCAACTATTGGCCTTATCCTTTGCCCTCTTTCCCTCTCCATCACAAAACCCATTTGTTCACACACTTGGAGATTGACCAACCATGGCTATTTGAGTTAGCGATATTATGACTTTAGGCATATTGGCCTCATCTTTGTCATTACTTATTCAAAACCCACTCTGCCTATCATGTACAAAAGCACCTTTTAATCACACAAACACATTTGTTTATACATAACCAATAAATATCCCACTTGATTCAACATGTATTTAGTCAGCAAAATAGACATGGAGGTGGACCAACCACTCTATTTGTAGCTCCAACCTTAGACGACCAATCCACAACCATCCCCACTTTCCCAATCTCACACCATCGCCCCAAATTCATAACTTGTCAATTCTCAACCAAAAATTAGTGGTAACTTCACTCCACACCAAGCAACCAAGATTGTCACCACCATGCCTCGTGCTTTCTCATTGAGTGACGTCGTGAACATATTATCCATTGTGCCGTTTAGCCAACATGGTCACCACAATTTCTCTTCGCAAGAACACAACCTTCACCTTGAATGTAGTCCTCTTTACTGCAAGTCATTAGTCTCATAGCCACCTTGTAGTTCTAGTACCTTAGGAATCGCCTTGAATGACATGGCCGTCATTGTTTTCACTTTTGTGATGATGAAGGGTGAACTTCCTGGACCCATCACGAGACACTTGTTAAAAAGTAGTGGTACATACGCTAGGGTATAACTACCCTGTCACATATGATGGGTACGAGAGTTCTCACCCTTTATAGTTTACTTTTATTTTATATGCATGCTTTTAATTATTTGAATATATATATAATAATGATTGAAATATTATAATAATTAAATAAATGATAGAATTTCATTATGTCTAAAATAACTCACTATCACTATGATTAATATTTAAAATATTAATTAATTTTTTCTTTTATTTTACTTTTTGTATTTCTATATTAATTATATACTAATTTTCTCATGTCTTACCGTATGTGAGATTTCAATGTTAATTCACTTTAAGCCTTTCATACTAACCCTCTCTCTGGTTGACCAGAGTTTGGGAATAGAGAGTTGCGAGACGCATAATTATTTTTAAATCTCTTATTGCACGGGAGAATTTAGGGAGAAATAAGGTAGAATTATCAAATGACAAATTTATCATGCATGTGTTACGGACATCTGAAATTGAATGTAATTAAACTTGAAAAGTATTTTTGTCATTTTAATTATTTATAAATCTCTCTTATTTATTTATCCACAATTAAATAATTATCAAAATTAATTAACTTATGAACTTAATTCTTTAATAACAAACAACCTCAAATTCTCTATTGTTTACTCTCTTCCGTGATTTTTTATTTTAACCAATAAAAAGGGTAAAAGTGTTTGAGTGTCTTCCTATGCATATTGTTGCTATTGTAACAAAAAATAATGCATATACAGTTCGTAGCACTCTTCCGTTGCTTCCCACCTACCATTATGATTAGTCGAGGAAATCCTTAACATTAATTGAATCGTTAGAGGTGAGATCATCATCGTTGATTCAAATCAGAATCTTGATTCAGATCAATTCTTACTTGCTTTTCACTTCCACTGCCCCAAGATTAAGCATTATTAAGCATTAAGCAATGTACTTTTGAATTTTGTTTTTAAAATTCAATTACAAATTAACTGATTAATCACCTCAACATCTGAGACTTCTCTTTTTTGCAAACATCCATCCAAAGTTAAATTGTCAATTTTTTTTTTCCTGATGATTTTTTAATTAATTGGTCGTTTTATCTGCTTGGCACATGGAGTTATAAACACACATATATACATACATGTTAGCAAATTATATCTCATGGCTACACACATAGATATTGGCCCAGTTTGGATACACTTCCGTAGAAGAACTTTTAGATGATAAAAATAAAATGAATTAAAGAGGTCAAATGAATTTAACTTCTCCATAAGTTGAAATTAGTTACTTATGGAGAAGTTAAATGAGAGAGCTTTTAGAGTAGGTGAACTATAAAGACTAATTTCAACTTATAGAGAAGTTAAATGCATTTGACTTCTTTGATTCATTCTATTACTTCTACAGAAGTTTCATCCAAACTGGCTCATATAGTGATCACTTATCGTTCTTTTTATTAATGCATATAAATTTCTCAATTGCTGGCTTATTTACATTTCATCTGTTACTCCACATGTGTTATTCGAAACTCCTAACTTAATTGGCTAGCTCTTAACTACATGATTACTCTTTTTATTCAATTTCCTTCATCCTTTATACTATCTTGCTGAAGTACCTATTACCTCATCTTGCTGCCATTTTGATTTGTTTCACTTTTTAAAACAATTGTGTATAAATGCAGCAACATTTTACAAAAAAATTAATCATCACCTGTAATTGTAATTAGAATTCTAAGTTAATTTGCACTTTCATTTGCGTAGATGGCATATGTTTTTATGTTTATCTTATCTTAATCTCTTCCCTTCAAATCTTCTACCAACCTGCATGTGTCTTTCTTTTACCTTTCATGCATGCACCTATTTTAATTATTTTTCTCTATTGCGCTTTCTTTTGACATTTTGGTCTGTCCATATGTTATTAGGTAGGTAATGTGTCTTCATTAGACAAGTCATTTTCAATACAGAAAATCTGTTCCAAGTGCACTAGTCACTCTGAGTTATATAAGATTTGCACACGTACGTAGTTTCAATTTTGATTTAAACAGAGTTAATTCCCCTTAATGCTTTTTATTGCCTTTTGGTTACATGTAAACATCGATCTTAAAGCCTTTCATACTTTAATTCTGGTTCAATTCTATTTTTTTCTCTATGGCAGCAGATAATTAAAATCCGAGTGTTTGTATTAATTGTTCCTATGTTTGGTGGAGTGGAAATAGAGGGGAGATGAGAGAAATGGAGTAGAAAAAAAGTTATCTCTCTTGTTTGGTAGAGAAGAAATTGTAAGGAGAGAAATAAAAAGTGGTGGGTCCCACATATTTTTATTTCTTCCCATGATTGAGTAGAAATTCTTTTCACTCTTCTCTCTCCTCTATTTCACCTCTATTTCTCTCTTATCAAACAACCTTATTTCATCTCTATTTCTTGCCTATTTCTCTCCACTTCATTTCTTTCTTCTCTATTCTCTTCACCCTATTTCTTTCCACTCTTTCAGATTTTATTTTGATCTTTTGGACTTCTGTTGTTTCCTTCCCCGGACCACAAGAATTTGGGAAATTGGTCCTATATTTTAGCTGAAACTGATATCTCTTTTGTTCTTGCTTTGGTACTTAAGAATTTGTCCTCCAATTATGATATCAAAATAAAATAGAGATAAATATTGTCATACCTTATTAAAGGCTCTCATGTCATGCCATATTATGAGGAAAAACTTAAGCAGTCAGAGTCAGGTAAAACCCACTTCTCTGTTTTTTTTCCCCTTCCTTTTAAAGTTCCAAAATATATTTGACAAAAAAAAAGTTCCTAATTAATATATACTGTAAATGACAGTAGCACCTCTTTTCAAATTACTATATATAAAGCGCTCAAAGCACCAATCAATATCTATTTTTGGCGATTTTGTTCTAAGTCTCTGCATAATCTTTTCATTAGATATATAAACAGTTCAATATACCAACTTGTTTCTATATCTTCTCCTTCAATAAACAGTACATTATGAATATGTATTTAATTATTGATTTTGAAACGTGTATCAGTGTATGTAATCCTTCATATTGACCCTTCTCTTTCTCCATGCTTAGCCAAACGTTAGAAACTAAAAAACAATCATATCAAGTATATAAAAGTCTTTTTTTCATACTATCTATCTAAATCACAATTTCGTTCCCTTCCTTGTGATGATACATCTGATCATAATGATGCACATCCGGAAATTTCACACTAAATTTTTGGCCACGTATTATGGTTTTTGACTAATGATTTACCTACGTCCAAATGTGTAGGAACTAGACAGAGACCAGAGCTTAGAGGAAATGTAAAAGCAACAGAAGAAAAGAATAAAACGACAATGAGACATTCTTCTTATTTTGTACAATTAGGCTAATAGTATCTCAGACATGTTCGTTTTCAATGCTATATAAAAATGTCCTTACCTCATTGGAAACACCACAAGATGATAATCCTTCCAAACTAACCAATATGTCTATACCAAGTGTTTTAGATTTTTCTGCATGAGATGGGAACGAAAGCAGAAAAAGAAATCAAGGATCTAGAAGCTACTAATTCAATGTTTAATTAACTAGCTTAATCCATCCAATATTCAAATTAAATATAATGGTCATCGATCATCTTTATTTCATGATATATGAAAATTATTATATATATATTAGGTGAAGTGTTAATTTTTAGTTAACAGGTTAATTGTATGGAGGCAGATCACTCCAAATTTCACAAAACTTGATTTCTAGATTTTCGAAAAGCAATGCCATAACCTGTCATTATGTTCTAATCAAACGACAAAAAGGTTATATTTGCACAATTAATTAAACAAAAAATTGAAATTATATATATTATTTTCGATAAAATTGCTGCATTAAGAAATTAATTATAATTAAATAGAAGTTGAGATTTTTCTTTACTTTTACAACTTTGGTCTAATCAAATAATTATTGCCCATTATATTAAAGGCAACAAATTACGTGTCGAAGAAGCAGAGGAAACAAAAAGGAGATCAAGACACGTGTACGGCGAAAAGCTTGTCCCGAACGAATCAGAGTCTCAATAAACTACGATATTGGATGAAAAAGCGCCACGTGTCGCAGAAATTTTAACCTCGCTTTCAACGTTTGGCCACGGTGGTGATGCCACGTAGCGAGAGAGAAACTAAAAACTCCAAAGAAAAAGACAACGTAATGGGATACTAAGTTTTGCTAGGACGCATGTGGCGAGAGGGGATTGGTTGATGGTTGACAGAGTGAAAATTCGTGTCTCTTGGGAACCGATTTGATTGGACAGGAAATGTTTTATTTAATTTAAAAAAAATGAAGAACTTTGAATAATGATAATGAAATGAATGGGAATTTTATGTTTTTGTCAAAAGGAAATATTCCAAGTGAAGAATGAGAGATGGGCACGCTGTGTTGTGACTGTAGGTGACAATGACCCAACCTAACCCTATCGTTTTCATTAGCCGAATGATAATATAGCCTTCAACAAGCGGCTGCTCGTTGTAGCTAAGCTACCCTTCAGTTATATTATGTGCGTCCACTTTCGTCAATTTTATATATATGAAAAATTGTTTTATGCATTAAGATAAGATGTAGAAACCAGAGGGATAAATAAAAGAAAAATATAAAAGATGGGATAGAAAAGAAGGAGAGCGATAAGAAAAATAATAATAATATTTTTCTATATACCTCTCTTATTTCTACATATCTTGCCTTAATATATTATCACTCGTATAATTATAAGAATCTTTTAACTACTTCATAATAATTATAGAAGTTGGTTAATTTAGTTGGAGAAATCATGTTTATACAACCTTACAACATACAACCATGAAAGAGAAAGAGAGAAAAGAAAAAGAAGAGAGAGAAATGTGGGATGTGATAGGTGATATGATGGAGAGATATAGAGAGAATAAAGTGTGTTGCATGAGTTGTATATTTTTGTTGTATGAATTTGTTATCTCATTTAGTTGATGACAATAAATTTGAAATGAATGTGTATCATCTTTACATCCTATAAAATTGTTTTTTTGTATATATATAGGGTACGTTGGTAAAATTAGCTGAAAAATTAGATAAAATCTTATAAGTTAGCTTATAATTAAAAGTGTTTGGTAAAATTAGTTAAAAATTATAAAATGATAGATACAGATATCATTAAAATAATAAATAATGATGAGTGATTGTTATTGAGGACGAAATTGTAAAACAATTTCAACTAATAGCTAAAAAAAGAGATTTTTTAAAAAGCACCTTAAGTAACTTCTAAAAAAATCAGTAACTACTTAAAAAAACTATTTTACCAAATTATGTATAACTTTTTCTGTAAAATAAGTTGAGGTTTTGATTATATCAACTCTTAGGGTTAAAGATAAGAATATAAAAATTCAATTTTTTTCATTAAAAAACTTATTTATTATATTAGAAATGTTGAGTCTGAATTAGGCTGAAGTCTCATGGATTTGATGAATAACATCTTGGAATATTTTTAATAAGTCTTATATTTAATACGGTCCGAAGTCATGATAATGAAGGTTATTAAATTTTGCTTGTTGAGTCTGAAGAGCTTTCACGGTCTTAAGGACATCACAAGGTCTGAAGCAATTCTCGTTCATCGAGGTTTGGAGTCTCAGACTCATCATCAATCTGAAGATCTTAAAAAAATCCAAGCTTAGCAAGACTAAAGACTAATCTTTATTTCAGACGAAGTCCAAGACTAAATTAAAGTTTTCAAAATTAAAAAATATTCTTGGGCTAAAGTAATGCAAGCTAAAGCTTTTAGAGGAAGGCACAAGGTACATTTTTTAAATGACAAAAACATAAAGTACTAAAGTAGCAGATAGGGGTGGGAATAGGTCAGTCGGCCTGTTAGGGGCCTGCGGCCTGACCTGTTTATAGTCTGGCCTGACCTAACTCGTGTATTAAAAAAGCTAGGCTAAGACTTCTTAAAAGACCTGTTTAGTTAAAGAGGCCAGATTTCATTCTTATGAAAAAGCTTATTAGGCTTGACAGACCGGTCTGTTTAATATAATAATATATAGTATATTAAATTAATTATATAAGTAACTATATATATGATTAAAAAACTAGAATATAATAAAAACTATAATATATTAAATTAATTATATAAAAACCTGTTTAAAGGCCTGCATAATCTTATAGGCTCGTCAGCTTGTTTGTAGGCCTTGTTATATATAAAACTGGTTTCTAAACAGGTTTACATGTCAGTCTTTTACGCAGGCCAAGCCAAGCCTAAAAAAAGTCAGTAGTAGGTAACAGGCCCAGACTCAGGCTTAAGAATTAGGAGTTAGGCCAGATTCAGGCTTGCTAAAGCCTGTCCTGACCTGACCTGTTTTCACCCCTAGCAGCAGATATGTCACATAAGAACATTTGCTTTGAGATAAAGTATCGTTTCTTGTAAAAAATCATTTTTTCATAGCCACACAAGTAAACCAACGACTTCATGCATTTAATGTTGTGA
This sequence comes from Sesbania bispinosa, assembly GCA_026901365.1. NCBI lineage: Eukaryota > Viridiplantae > Streptophyta > Magnoliopsida > Fabales > Fabaceae > Sesbania > Sesbania bispinosa. Next base: position 43,871 of record QLOH01000859.1, read on the forward strand.
GACAATGTAAACTTGGTATCTCACAACATACTCAACCACATGAGTTTATAAATAAAAGATGAAAGAGCATAAAGAAATAGAAAAAGAACACACTCTGATATTGCCTACACGTTGTTCAAATTACTTTTTGATTCTTTCACTCTTTCATTCTTTGAGTGTTCATCATTTCAAACTAGTTTTGATTTAAAACTCTTGATAAGTCTATGCACTTGTAAGATATCTCTATCCACTCTCAATGTATAAAATTAGAGATTTTATCTTATTTATTTTCACTATAGAAAACAATGTTTTAAGCCCGAAGAGGCTTGGTGATAAATGAATACATGTGTAAAGTCTAGGAAGGCTTGTAAGGAGAATATCATTATATGCCTAAAGAGCCATTAAGAAAACTTGTAATGTACATACCTGGAAATAGTGAAAATCTTAACTTGGTTGAGAACTAAACGCAACACCTGTGTTGTTGGTGTGAAACAATATAAATCTTTTGTGTGATTTTCTATGCCTTTATATTTGCATTTAATATGTTGGACTAACTTGGGGATTAAATTGTGCAACCTTAAAATCCTTATGAAACCAAATATTTGCAAATACGCTTTTTTGTCACAATATGAAGTTTTGGACTCTGTCTCGATAACCCTTCAAACTCGATTTGAAGTATTTGTGAACTTTGTGTTGTGAAAAATTTTCAATTTTAAGAAAACATAATTTAACTCTTCTTATATTTTCTCTGTGCATTTCAAGAAACATATATGTGTAATAAATATTTTCTTTTTCAATAAAAAATCTTTCTTTTTTTATTCACTATTGTCGTTAGTCTAAGGGCTAATCTTATCAAATTTTCATTTAGATTTCTTATTCCTTTATAATTAACTCTTCAATTATTGTCACAAATTTTTTTCAGTTTTATCAAACAAAAAAGTATATATAGTTTCATATAGTTATATTATTTTGATGGATATGCATTATCAACTGAAAAAAAAAATTACACTATTATTTAATGATGTGTTGTCATTTCATTTATTGAGTTTAATAACATATAAAATGTTATTTCATGAAATGATATGACAATATATCATTGAACGACAATGTTAATTTTTCTACGCTAATAATGCACACACATTAATAGGATAAATAATTTTTTTAGAAAAATAAATGTGCTTTTAATGTATTCACGCAAAATATATCTAATATTAATTTTAATTTAGAATGATATATAATTTTAACTTCCTAATAGTTAATTAGGATTAATACACTTTTCTTTGCTTATTTTAAAAATAATCTCAATTTAAAAGAGTTTCCCCCCTCTTTAAATAGTTTGGTTACATTCATGACTACCTAAGTTTATCTAGAGTTACTTGGTTTTTTTTTCACACTTTTATTTTTACACTCATCTTAAACTTTTTCTCTCTTTTTATTTTCTTTCATACACTACTTATCATATCTTTTATTTTCTCTTTTTTATATCCCTTTTCCAAATAAGGTGTATATAATCTTGATAAATTGTGAAAAATTATTTATTCTATGTAGACATATATATATCACCATAACTAATTGGTTAGAGGAATGGTTAAGAGCAAAATTAATTGGGTTTCAACATACTTTGGGGATTGACCGTCAAATCCCATGTTATATAATTAATATTTAAATGTAACATATTGTTGTGTAATAGGGTTGGGGCATCTCTAAATTTTAATATTAGTTTGTTGTTGGTAATAAAAAATATCAATACCATAACATTATTCATTCATTTATTCACAATTTTGTCAGGCTTTACGCACCAGCCACCAAGCTAGAACCGCAAACATGAATTAAATGAACAAAAAAATCACACACATGAATCATGCTTACTGCGGAAGCTTCAGTCTGAACAAGTAATTAATAAATAAAACTTGACTAAATAGAAAAGATTTCTTAAAATAATACTATTTTTGCATGGTCTCTTTATATATAATACTATCAGTTATGTACAAACTACTAACAGTCTGATATATGTAATGAATAAAGATGGTAAAAATATAAATAACATTACTAAATTAATAAATAAGCTTCATTAATTGTTAAACTAGTATAAACTAAATTTTTTAATGAAGAACGTGATTCATGTAACCGACACAACTTATCAGGACAAAGGCTTGAAGTTAATAAGGATGGTGACAGTGATGATGACCAAAATGAATATCAAATGTTGCATTCTCACTCACATAAATCATTAAAATTGTGATTAATTAAATAAGAGAAATAATGAAGAGTACACTATGATGACACAATATTATAAGGTAGTACATGTAAGTTATAATTGAAGTACATTAAGCAAGCCAAGCCAACAAAGATGGCTAGCTCAGATCCATAAACAGTACTAGTACTGCTTAGAGTTTATCTGAAAAGCCAAAGAAGAAAAAAATAATAAACATAAACGTCACTAAGATAGGAAAAAAGGAAAATTGGTAATATTCACAAGGAACAGGTGGAAGAGAATTGTATGTCACAAGCTGTTAACAGGGACCAATGAGTTTTGGATATAAAGCCATGTATTGGGTACTTCACTCTGACCACCACGATAAGAGAGAGCTCCAATAGCTTGAAGCCAATAGATACGTGCATATCACAAACCTCACACTCTCCAAAATACAAAAATTCCTCTATCACCTACTTCTTTCACTTCACCACAACATGTTAGACTCTAGTATGGAATATACATATTCAGCAGAAGAAGCTGCAGAGGCAGAAACTTACACTACCACCAGCAGCAACACTCCACCATCAGCTTCCATGAGAAAGAAGAAAATCAAGAACACAAGAAGGTTCAGTGATGACCAAATCAAATCATTGGAGTCTATGTTTGAGACTGAGACAAGGCTTGAACCAAGAAAGAAGTTGCAGTTGGCAAGAGAGCTTGGATTGCAGCCAAGACAGGTTGCTATTTGGTTTCAGAACAAGAGAGCTAGATGGAAGTCTAAGCAACTTGAGAGAGACTACAGCATGCTTCTATCCAATTACAACAATTTGGCTTCACGGTTTGAAACTCTTAAGAAGGAAAAGCAAACATTACTAATACAGGTACTTAATTAGTACTTAGCACTTGCAATACAAATTTGTAGTATACAATTAATTAATTCTGTCCATTTTATATTAGAACTTATAATTTTGATGTTCAACAGTTGCAAAAGCTGAATGGTCTAATACAGAAGCCATTAGAGGAGCAAAGTCAGAGTTCTACACAAGTTAAAGCAGCAAACAGCATGGACAGTGAATCAGAAAATGGAGCCACCATCAAATGTGAAGCTGAGGTAAAGCCAAGCCCATCCATGGAAAGATCAGAACATGTACTTAGTGTTCTTTCTGATGATGACACCAGTATAAAGGTAGAATATTTTGGCTTGGAAGATGAGCCTGGCCTTCTGAATTTTGGTGAGCATGCTGATGGTTCCTTGACATCACCAGAGGAATGGGGTGCTTTTGACTCCAATGATCTGTTAGGCCATTCAACAGGAGATTATCAATGGTGGGACTTTTGGTCCTGAATGAAACAGAACACCCAAAATTGTGAAGAGGAAATGTATGCATAGTATGATGTTACATTACATACAGCCATTCTCTTGTTGAAGAAGTTGGCAGGGTAAAATCAAGGGGACATTTCTTTTTCTGTACACACTACACATCCATCAGTCTGTAGGAAATGAGTTTTCTTGTTCTTGCAAAAGGAGTTCCATCTCTAAACTTCAGTCCAGCAATAATTGCAGAGTGCTTCTGCAATGAGTTCAGTTGAAACAAAAAATGCAGAGTTGCATAACCAAAAGGAGAGGAATACTAGAGAATTAAGGAAGCCAAGGAAGCTTGAAATCTTCAGTTTATGGCAAACTGAAATAAATGATGTGTACAGGAGAGATCAAGAATCCTGCACAACTAGCACACGCATAACCAACAAGAGCTACACATGCCCATTGCAAAAATAAACACATAATCCTTGGTTGGTAATCAATCAATTTTTGAAACTAGAGCAGAGCTTCTGTAATTAGTTTTTAATAAATTGCTTCTTTAATGTAGTTGTTGCTTGAGTAATAGTAGAAGTTTATAAGTTAAACAGAACACACTACATATGACCCTGAAAAGTTACAAATGTTCAGTCACAAGGAAAATATATCAGTAAACAAAATTGACTTTTGAAAACATCATGAAGCACAATGGTAGAGCTAAAACAATTCTTATATCAAAGGTGTCTATTATGTTTGACTATGCAATACCACAATTGCATAAATTTCCGTGGAAAGCTAAATTATTCAAACAATTTAAGGGGAAAAAATCTGAAATCTGAAAGGTCAAGAGCAATGCATTTATATACTTATGTCTTATGAAGCTGTATATTTCGTTTTCTGATGACAATTGAAACATGTAAGTAGGATCACGCTAACAACTATCACAGTTTCCAAGCCAAGACTTGCCCCACCTACATTATTATGGTGTGGCCATAGATTTTGAAATAATATTTGTACTAATGAAAAGCAACTACCACACACAAACAGGGCTTGATCTCACACTGCCTCTTTTTTTTTTTCTTTTGGATTTAGCCATTTAGGGTTACGATTTTCTCACATTGTTAAACCTTCCTATATAAATTCATCACCAAATTGAAGCCAGATGGCTAATACAAAATTTAAATACTGTACAAAAATAGAACTAGACTATTCAATTAAAAGCAGATATGAGCTTCATGCAGAAAGTTCTTCAATGCTGATCACTTGAGCTTACCGCAAGTTGGAGATGAAACCTACCTAGCAAATAAAGGCATCTGGAGAGTTAAAATGATTATTTATATCAAACTATGACAGCATTAATCTTTAATTTTGTGCTTATATTCCTTGACTTCTGGACATCCCCTTCACAGCTTCAGAGCATAAAATTTCCAAGAACTGTCAAAATATCTCATGCTTAAACTAAACCTTCTCGGAGACTTTTGGTTAAATATTTATATGCAATTATATTGCAACATGACACTGAGCATTATATATTCATAGAAGTTAAAGAAGAACTAATCAACTTTCTAAAATGAAATAGAGTAACCAAAACTGAAAATATTGTAGGTAATTAAAACTAAAAATAAGAAATTATTTTATGTTTTTTTAGTTTTAATTTTAAAATTATTTTCAGTTTTAATTATAAAAATATCACATTGTTTTCATATTATTTCTTGTCTTCAAAATTTTATATAAGAAATAATAAAAAAAATTGTATTGATTTCTCTTTTTACCGCACAAAACTTTAAAACATAAAATGAAATGAAAAAATTAGTTAACATTTTAATTAAAACCCAAGTTATTTCTCTTTGTATTTGAGAATTTGATTTTCTTAAATATATCTTACAAAGTCTTTCCTCTTCTTTAGCTTCTCCCTCTTTCTTTCCTCTAACTCTTTCACTCATCTTCCCTTTAAACTCACAAAACACACCCTCAATATATTAACATTAGAAACTTGGCTTGTGATCAGTGTGTGTATGTATTAGTAGGACTCGTAACACAAATGATAATCATGATTTGAAATCAAACCAAATTGAGAACTGGGATAATTACTCTCTTTAATTTATAACCATGAAATATGTTTGGTTCTTGACCCAACATAATTGCCAGTAATGGATTATTGAACTCTGTTTCAACTTGCAAAACAAAAAAAAATAGAAATCTGTTTGTTTTTCTTTTGCAACGGTGATTTAAATATTAAGCTTGTTGTGTGTGTATATATATATATATATATATATATATATATATATATATATAGTTTTTACCATCCAACCGTTGAATTATGTTTGTTCATCATCATGATTATATATGCCAAATTTCGTAAAAATTTGACACTAATAAGTTGATAATCGAATGGTTGGATTTTTTATATATTTCAAATGTATATATAACGTTAATCTTGAGACATCTCAATGACATATCAAATAATTTCGGATTAATGTAAAATTTTATATGTATGATCTATATGATAGTAACTTTTAATCCAACGGTGGATTATTTAATACAATGATCCGTTAAAAAATTATCCAGCGGTGTAACACTTGGTGTAACTTATACCAGTGTAATTATAACCCTCCTCATATATATATATATATATATATATATATATATATATATATATATATATATATCAACAAAAATAAAAAATGATTTTTATCACAATTAGTTTTCTAATTGCATAAATAATCTTTTCCCCCACCAAAAACACATGTACTAAACTATGTTGGATCTCTTCGACAAAAAATTATGGACTCTTTTACCAAAAAAAAAGAAGAAGAATTATGGACTCGAGCTCACAGAATATTAATGCTAGCGTTTCAAGAGAAGAATATGGTTCGACCAAAAAAAGAGAGAAGAATAGGGTATTAGTTACTCTTCTTTCAAAATATTGCAATGGACAAAGAAAGTCAATTTCATACCTTGGGGTACTGAAAATTGTTTGAAAAGAAAGCGTTTATGAAATGGATGGACTAACAACATTTTGTTGAAAAATGAAATTGGTGATTTGTTTATTGTCTTCTTGTATTCAAGAGCCTCCTTCATCTTTGGAAGAAAAGGAATTAAGTATACTTGTGACGTACTACAAGGGAGAAAAAACAGTGGGGGTATGAATATTATAAACCAAAGATATCATGTGAAGAAAGAAAAGTAAAACTAAATAGGCGCACGTTGAAAATCTCTGCAATTACAATATAAAAATTGCAATAACCTGTGAGTTTGCACAAGTGAGTGTAGGTAGGTTAGAAAATGCACAACATACCTCAGAAAGTACACTCAACAGTAAGGTATAGATTGAATTTGCTATTTGGAAAATTATTTTTGGTTGTTAAGAGTTTTAATATATTACTTTAGGTTGTGTTTGCTTTTTTTTTTTTCCCAGAATTCCAGTAATGCTATTTTTTATTAGCTTTATTTAATAGCAGCATTCTTTACTCACACAAATATAGACATAGGAAACAAAAAAGGAAGTTTTTATTTCTGTTATAAAAGTCAATATCGAAGAGAATATGGTTGACTGTGTGTAACGGTTTTTAATGTTCCACATACCACGTGGATACACTGGACTCTATTAGCTCCTCCTTTATTTACAAAGTAAAGAGAGAATATATAAATGTTGACATCAAGTTACAGTCTGATTCTTTTTCATCAATAACAAAACAAAATATCTGGAAACTAACAGAATCCATTGGCTAACTAGGTCCATGATTTTTCAATTCCTGTTCTAGTTTATGGATCCTGTAAAGATCCTTAAGCTTTGAAGTTCCAGGGATAATCACGTTCTGTTATAATACCTTATTTTCTTAATTAATTAGTTTACTGCTGAAGGTATCTGAAGTTAAGTGACATGATAGCAGTTGGATGATGTTGAGAACTTGTGGAAAGTTGTCCTGTCATCTTCTTATGCAGCACTTTATTTGTGTATATGTTTACATTCCATGTCAATTTGTTCACTACTATGTGTCTCTACATTTTTAGCAAGCATATAGAAATCCTTAAGTATGGTAATTTTGGTATATATCCTGGTACCAAAATAGCATTTGGCTATCTTAGACTCCTAGTATTTAAATAGTATTTTGCAGGTCCACTAATCAAACATATTAAAGGTGAAGGAAGTCATACAAAAGAAAAACTAATCTGAAAAAGATCAATATTTACCTTAATCTGTGTTGATGTTCCTGGAAACATAAATTTAAGTGGTAAGTGAAGGTTACTTAAGCCTCCTTTTGTGTCCCTACTTGTTTTGGTATTGTTTTGCTCCCTGATGCCCTGTTAGTCTTGTATAGTTCCCTGCTCATGAATAAACTATTGAATCAGAAACTAGCTAAAGTTTGTTCTAATTTTTCTGTTTCTTGACACCATTTCTCCACAGGCTTTTACATGACTGAGTATATATATATATATATATCTTTTCTGATTTAATTCATTCTTTAATTCCTAAATTGATGTGATTGGATCTCTTCCACACACGCTGTCCATTTTCTTATCCATTCTAAACTATGTTGCTTCATGATTTGTATTTGGCTTGCATTGTCAACTAATGTCAAAGCATGACAAATATAGATTATCGGTACAGTACAAGACAATTACATCAGGGTCACATTTGATTCACTTAAAAAATGAAGTAATAGATAGAATGCATAACACAAACTGTACTATCCAGGATATTGGGCCGTGAACTAAGCCCGGTCCTCGGCCCATACCTCATACCTTGCTCCCCAAGGAACACGTCCCAGGCCTTACTCCCCAAGTAAACTGATGGAGGTGGGGGCAGTAGGTGACGGGATTTTAGGAAAAGCACGTCGCCATCGTGGGCTGAGGTGACTAGGAACGTTGGCTATAAGAAGACGAGTAAATCCAAAGGCAAGGCAGGTTCACAATCATCAGTAAGGAGCCGAGGTAACTGCATTGTAGTCTACCCGGAATATCCTTGCTGAGAACATTGGCGCCCACCGTGGTGCAGCGGTAAAACTCTGCCCGCCGACCACTCTTTCTTTACAGTGAAAAAATGGTGACACGACGGAACCCCGGTAGGGTAGATGGGCATGCCGGGAATGGAGAGGAGAATTCAGAGACTACTCCGGAAACGGATAACCCAGTTTTACAGAGAATTTTGCAGAGGATGGACCAGTTGTAGGAACAGAACCAGACCCTTCAGGAGCAAAACCAGACGCTACAGACACAAGTGACGACTCTGGCAAGGGGACGGGCCGAGGAGGAGTTGCCTGAGGCAGATACTGGAGAATTTCACCCGTTCTCCGCGGAAATTGCGAATGCCCCCTATCCTCGGACTTCAGGGAGCCCCCTCTGAAAGATTATGACGGAACCACCGACCCTCAAGCACATGTGACGGCCTTTAAGACTCAGATGTTGAAGAGAGGTATAGAAGATGCAATACAGTGTAAGTTGTTCTCGGGGACGTTGTCAGGAGCCGCATTGATCTGGTTCTCACATCTACCCCCGCTTTCCATATCCGGCATCACTGACTTAATTCAGAAGTTCTTGGCTCAGTTCTCTGCTCGGAGGTCGAGGATGATGACTTCGGGTAAACTTTTTAGCATTCGCCAACGGGCCGACGAGTCGCTACGTGACTATCTCGGACGTTTCAATGACGCATCCCTGTTGGTCCTTAACCCTAATCCCGAGCTCTTGGTCTCAGCATTTGAGGAGGGGTTACAACCCAGACAGTTTAACGAGTCATTGGCACAGAGGCCTGCACTATCTATGCAGGAGATCAGGAACAGGGCAGACTGCTACATCAAGGGTGAGGAGAGCAATGCAGAGAAAAGAGAAAGGCTGACTAGTGACGGCATGAATGTGGTTAAAGCTGGCAGGGAGCAGGGACAAACCCACCAGCAGCAAGGCCGCGCAAGGAAGGGTTACGATCACCGGGGAAGGAATTTTTCAGCAAAGACAGGTTGGGCTGACCATCAGCGTCCAGAACCTGCTGGAAATTACGGTTTGGCGGCAATGACGCCACTAAACACGACCAGAGCTCGGATCCTTAGGGAGGTGTATCAGTCCGATCTTATCAGATTGCCACCACAGGCGGAGGGTCCTAAAGGCCCGGACATGAACAAATGGTGCGATTATCATAGAGCCAGAGGTCACGATACAGAAAACTGCTGGACACTGATGAACAGGATTGAGAGACTTATCAAAGAAGGATACCTGGGGAGGTACGTTGAAAAAAGGAAGGACAGAGGTGATAGAGACAGAAGAAGAGATGAAGAAGGTTCGGGGTCGAAGAGGCGCAGGAACAATCGTCACAAGGAGGGCAGAGGTAAAGAGGAAGTTAGAGGAGTGGTGACTACTATTGCAGGTGGTTTCACCGGAGGAGGGGAAACTAGCTCGGCCAGAAGGAGATATGCCAGGCAGGTGATGACCATACAGACTGACTTGCAAGTATAGGGAGCCAACCATCCCACGATAACATTCACAAACGACGATTTCCAAGGAATCCAGCCACATCAGGACGACTCCATGGTGATAGAAGTGTTGATGGCAAAGTATCGAGTCCAGAGAGTCCTGATCGACCAGGGAAGTTCAGCCGACGTGTTATATTGGAATGCTTTTGAAAAATTACAACTCCCCAAGGAGTGTTTGCTGCCTTTTGCAGGTTCTTTGATGGGTTTTGCAGGTGATTCAGTGGAAGTCAGAGGCTATTTAGAATTGATGACCACCTTTGGTCGAGCAGAAAATGAAAAGGCGATCCCCATCAAGTATCTGGTGATCAATGCGCCGTCTTCATACAACATCATCATTGGAAGATCAGCCTTGAACACTTTAGGTGCGGTGGTCTCAACAATTCACCTCACTATGAAGTACCCTTTACCAAATGGCCAGGTGGGCACAATAAAAGCAGACCAGGAAGCAGCAAGACGTTGTTACAGGGACAGCTTGAAGGTTAGAAGGAGGAACTGGCCAGAACCACAAGTCAAAGAGAAGGAGTCAGTTGAAAATCACAAAGTCTTTTTTGCAGAGCTCGACCCCAGGGAAGATTTCTTCGAGAGACGGCCACAACCCACTGAAGAACTTGAAGAGGTACAGATAGGCGAACTGGCGGAACAGAAGACAAAGATCAGCTCGAAATTGACGGGGGAACTAAAGGAAGAGTTGATAGAATTCCTGAGAGCTAATGCAGATCTCTTCGCCTGGAAGGCTTCAGATATGCCAGGTATTGACCCCGACTTTCTCTGTCACAAACTCACAATAGACTCAAAGGCCAAACCAGTGATACAGAAGCAAAGGAAGCTCGGCGAGGAAAGGCGAAGAGTGGTAGCGGCTGAAACTCAGAAGTTAAAGGAGGTCGGGTTCATCAGGGAGGTTACTTACCCGACGTGGCTGGCTAATGTGGTCCTGGTCAAAAAGGCAAATGAGAAATGGCGTATGTGCACAGACTACACCGATCTCAACAAAGCTTGTCCTAAGGACCCATACCCGTTACCCAACATTGATCGGCTAGTAGATGGAACGGCCGGGCACAAAATTCTTACTTTGATGGATGCCTACTCAGGCTATAATCAGATCAGGATGCATGCCCCTGACGAAGAGCGAACTGCTTTCATGACAGGGCAGTCCAATTACTGTTACAAAGTAATGCCGTTTGGACTGAAAAATGCGGGAGCGACGTACCAGAGGTTGATGGACAAAGTGTTCAACTCCCAAATCGGCCGAAACCTTGAAGTTTACATAGATGACATGATAGTGAAGTCTACGTCGGAGGCTGAGCACTTGGGGGATTTGAAAGAGGTGCTTACTGAAGTCCGAAAACACCAGATGAGGCTAAACCCACAGAAATGCGCCTTTGGAATTCAATCAGGTAAATTCCTAGGCTTCATGATCACCGAAAGAGGGATAGAAGCGAATCCGGATAAGTGCGAGGCCATAATGAAGATGAGGAGCCCGGCCACTGTGAAGGAAGTGCAACAGCTCACCGGTCGAATGGCAGCCCTATCTCGTTTCCTTTCCAAGTCTGGAGAACGAGCGTTACCATTCTTTCGATGCCTGAGGAAAAATGACAAGTTCCTATGGACTAATGAGTGTGAAGCAGCCTTTCGGGAGCTAAAAGAATTTTTGTCGCAACCGCCCATCTTGGTCAAGCCGACTTCAGGTCTGCCCCTACTCCTTTACCTCTCAGTTAATAATGATGTTGTCAGCACAGCTTTAGTGCAGGAAATAAACGGGGATCAAAAGCCTGTCTACTTTGTAAGTAGAGTATTGCAAGGCCCTGAGAAAAGATATCAGAAGATTGAAAAATTAGCCCTAGCAGTCATCACCTCGGCGAGGAGACTTCGACAGTATTTCCAAAGCTTCAGTATCATAGTCAAAACGGATCAACCTATCCGGCAGGTATTGCAGAAGTTGGATCTAGCTGGTCGTATGGTTCGATGGTCCGTTGAATTGTCTGAGTTCGACATCAGTTACCAACCAAGGGGACATATCAAGGCACAGGTCCTATCAGATTTCTTAGCCGAACTCTCTACCCAGGAAGAACTGATTGTGGCAACTAGTAGACAGACCTGGGTATTATCCGTTGATGGGGCGTCTAATTTAAAAGGTAGCGGGGCGGGAATAGTGTTGGAAGGACCGGGAGGAGTTCTAATAGAGCAATCCTTGAAGTTCGATTTTAAGGCGAGCAACAACCAGGCTGAATATGAAGCCCTCGTAGCAGGTCTGAACCTAGCAAGGGAGATGAGCATCTCAGACATTCATGTGAAAAGTGATTCTCAGTTAGTGGTTGGTCAAGTCAATGGGGAGTATCAGACAAAGGATGCTCAACTAAGTAAGTATCTCATACAGGTTAAAAGGCTAATACAATACTTTGAATCTGTTGAGTTGCAGTATGTTCCTAGAGAGCAGAATTCAAGGGCCGGTCTACTCTCTAAACTCGCGAGCACAAAAGGGCAGGGGAATAACCATTCAGTCATTCAAGAAACCTTGCAGAAACCGACCATAGAGAGTCAGGGAGAAGTTTGTTGCATTGAGCAGAAAGAAGAGTCCTGGATTGCCCCCATCCTGCACTACATAAATGGAGGTTCTCTCCCAGCAGACCTGGAAGCAGCCAAGAAGATTCAGAAGGACTCAGCCAAATATGCTGTCATCAGAGGTCTACTTTTCAGACGGGGTTTTTTGAATCCATTGCTCAGATGCCTAGATGCCGAGCAGAGTCAAGGAGTTATGGTTGAGGTACATGAAGGAGCGTGCAGGAGTCACATTGGGGGAGGATCCTTAGCGTTGAAAATTCTCAGAGCAGGATACTATTGGCCAAAAATTAGACAAGACTGTATCAAATTCGTGAAGAAATGTGACAAGTGCCAACGTCATGCAGATTTGCACAGAGCTCCTCCTGTCGACCTGGGGTCAATTTTTGCGCCTTGGCCTTTTTCAATATGGGGAGCTGACATCATCGGCCCTTTCCCTCAGGCTCCAGGTCAGGTTAAATTTTTGTCAGTAGCGATTGATTACTTTACAAAATGGATAGAGGCAGAGCCTCTCGCTGTCATAACTGCAGAAAAAGTTAGGAGGTTTTATTGGCAAAAATTAATTTGTAGATTTGGAATACCAAATCGGATTATTTCCGATAATGGTACACAATTTGTTAGTCGGATAGTTCAAGGTTTTTGCATGGAACTCGACATTCAACTAATCTTTTCATCAATCGAGCACCCTCAAACTAATGGACAGGCTGAGGCAGCTAACAAGGTGATCTTAAATGGTTTGAAAAAGAGGTTAGATGAGGCGAAAGGAAGGTGGGTTGAGCACCTGCCCCAAGTATTATGGGCTTACCACACAACTCCCCACACCTCTACTCAGGAAACTCCTTACAGATTAGTGTATGGAACCGAAGCAATGATTCCAGTAGAGATAGAAGAACCGACATTAAGAAGTATGATATATACTGAAGAATCGAATGAGGTAGGCCGAAGAGCAGATTTGGATCTGATAGATGAAGCAAGAGAGATCGCCCACATTAAGGAAGTAGCGACCAAAGAAAGAGCTGCCAGAAAATACAACTCAAAGGTAGTTCCGAGAAGTTTCCGAGAAGGTGACTTAGTGTTGAGAAGAGCTTTGAAAGATGGGACCGCAGGAAAATTGGCTCCGAATTGGGAAGGTCCTTTCCGAGTTGTTTCAGCAAAGGCAAGGGGAGCATATAAGTTGGAGTCTTTACAAGGAAAGGAGGTACCAAGGACCTGGAACGCGAGCAACTTGCGCTTTTATTATAGTTAAGTATAGTCCGCCCGGAAGTCTGCTTTAGGGTATGCATGAGTTTGCTTTATCTGTTGAAATTAGTTTGTTTTTATGTTAGACCAGTTTCCCATCAGTCATTTCCCTTCTATTTCTGTTTTTTAATGTAATGTTTTACATCAGTCCTTATGAGCTGATTAGTTGTCTAGTTTTCTGAGCTGACTAGGGTCAGTTTCAAGTTGTAACATTTAGGATCAGGTCTTCTGGGCTAGTTAGGATCAGTCTCAATTCAAGATGTAAGAATGTCAATTCTTAATGATAGGTAGACGAGCACTCTTTTCTCTCCTACTTTGGGAGAGTTTTTAATGAGGCTCTAGTTGTTACATGGACATGCGTTCAAAGCTCTTATCTCCCCATACTCTCAAAATCCAACTAAGTTACTGACTTCAAAAAGCATCAGTAACAGGTCGACTTCCAAAAAGCATCGACCTCATTTTTTTTAACTAAGTTACTGACTTCAAAAAGCATGAGTAACAGGTCGACTTCCAAAAAACATCGACCTCATTTTTTTTAACTAAGTTACTGACTTCAAAAAGCATCAGTAACAGGTCGACTTCCAAAAAGCATCGACCTCATTTTTTACTAAGTTACTAACTTCAAAAAGCATCAGTAACAGGTCGACTTCCAAAAAGCATCGACCTCAATTTTTACTAAGTTACTGACTTCAAAAAGCATCAGTAACAGGTCGACTTCCAAAAAGCACCAGTTCAAAATCCTACTAAGTTATTGGATTGAAAAGAAGAGTATCAACAATAAGTCAACCTTTAAGAGAATTAAATTTCAAAAACACGGCAAGTTATCGACTTCTACAAACTCTTCGGCTTTTGATAGTTCCAAGTTGTTACCTTTTTATTAAGTTATGGATTTCGAAAAAATCCGATAAACAGTTGCCCCGCAGATTACACCGAAGGTCTTTTAAAAGATTACGAAAAGTAGAGAAACTCCGCGAAAAGGAGGAGAAATAAATAAAACCCCTTATGGGGATAGCATTAATCAAAAGCAAAATTCAAATTACATTGCAAAGCAGAAAGAAACAAGCCCCAATAGACATTAAACCTTGAAAAACCTACTCGTCCTCATCTTCGGACTCATCAACTATCTTCCCATCAACTATTTTCTTAAATACCCCAACACCCTCCACATTCACTACCGGGTTTAGGACTTTGACTTGCTCAATTGCTTTGCGAAATCCTCGAGCATGCTGAATGGCTATTTCTGCTTGCAGCGCTTTGAGGTCGGCTTCAAGTTGACCTTTCTGTTCGGACATCAACAATAAATCTTCACAAGCCTTATTCTTTTCAATTACAGCAGTGGCCAAGTCCTTCTTCAACTGCGACTGTTCGGTGGTAACATCCAAGTACTTGGTATTCAGATCATCATATTTCTTTTCAGCAGTTTTCTTTTCATCCTCGGCAATCTTCTTCGCGTTCTCAGCAGAAGTCAATTTATTTTCATATTCTGAGATAGATTGTTTGAGCGAAGAAATAGTTTGAGCAGAGGACTCCAGGGCCTGCAACTTTGCAGTCAATTCTTTGATTTTAAGAGCTCGATCCTTTAGCTCCTTGTCAGCCGAGTTCATTCCACTATCACAACAGTGCCCAAGAAAAGCTGCCTGCACGCCCATTGTCATGAGATGCTTCCCAACATTTCGCATCCCGACCTTATTCACCCGAGTCTGATCTTCCTTCTTGCTGAACTCGCGGGATACAATTCGTTCGACGTCAAACCGACGGTCGAAGATCGAGTTCACAGCGCTCCCTTCTGGACCTTCAAAATTATTAAATAAAGTCCACCATTTATCACCTAAAGGGGGAAGAGAACTCGAACTGGTTTGACCTTGGGCTCCAAAAGAAGGATGAGCACCAGTTTGGGTTGAAACAGGGTTTGGTTTGGTAATAGGTTGCTGGGTAGATTGGTTTGGAATAGTGGTGGTTGTCGGATCATCTTGTTTAGTCTTCAGTTTAGACTGCTGCTCCCCTTGCGTATCAAGCCTTTGTTTTTTGTGCCTTTCACTGGTAGAGACGTCGGGCTGTGGGTGTGAATTCGCACCAGCGGCTTGACCATCTAGCTCTCCACCAGCTTCCTTCAGCCAACGCCTCATAGCTTTCTCATTTACCAGAGTTCGGGGCACAGTGGCTTTGGGAGGCATCTTGTCTACACAAACAAAAAAATCAGTCAGGTAAACCAATTAGAAACAAAGGCGAGATACAAACAAATAATTAAAAGACTTAATAAAAATACCCAGTATCTGGCGTAGCGGATCTGGGAGATCTTCATTTTCCAAAAGGAAACCACAATCTAGAGGGGCACTATTGCGAAGAAAAGCTACATCTATCTTTTCGTCAAAGGTTAGGTCGTCATAATCAAACCCGGGTACCCTCCTAGGTTCCAGGGACCAAAAAAGAGGGAAATGAGGAGTTCCATCCTCGGAAGTAAGTAAGTTAGACATCGCACCAACTCCCCGAATTCGAAAAAATTTGTGTTTCCATTTTTTATAAGAAGAGGTGTAGGCACTGAGCACACCTTTAGTAGGAATACTATTCAGAGAAACCCACCCGACTTCACCCCCCGTAGGCAGCTTTACTTGGAAAAAACAGAAAAATTTCTCCAAACTAGTGGTCATATTATAAAAATTACATAGGATCTGATAACTCCTAACAAAAGCCCAACTGTTAGGGTGGAGTTGTGATGGGGCAATGTTCAAAAACCTCAATAATTGTTTTTCAAAATTAGAAAAGGGGAGCAGAAGATGTAACTTAGTGAATACAGTGTCATACATATAAGTAAAAGGAGAAGAAGACCCCGGACCGGGCATATTAAGACAGATTAGCTCTTCTTTTTGGCAAGGGTCTATGAGGATGAAAGAGTCAGAGGCTAAATCGGAAACAGGTGTCGATCTTCGAAATTTGGTCACAGAGACAGGGGTGGTATAGACTGAATTAAAGGTATATACTTCAGTAAGGAAAGTCTGGTACACGGGGGTGTTTCTATTTTCCCTAAACTGGGAATCGAGATCGCTCTCTGTCTCCTCAGAATCTTCTACATTTATAACAGGAACCAAATTTTCGGTTTGGAGGGGATTGTCCCCCAACAAAGTGGAGAAAGAACTAGAAGAGTTAGACTCATTTGGGTCAGTTTGGGAATTGAGATCGTTGGAAGACATATTCTGATCTTAAAGACGAAAAATAAAGATATGGAGTTGATACCTGATAAGCGGGGGCGAAACTACGACTTCGGCTACTAGACAACAGGGGTGATTTCAGCAAAGATGAATGAACACTGAAAGAAGATTGAATGGGCAGAAACCGAGCGCTTGAGGGGGTATTTATCCCTTGTCAAGTAGAAAGGACGTGACGATTCCCGTCTCGGTGCGTATTGATGGCATCGTTTGAGGTACCCAAAAAGCAGTACCTTGAAACGATGCGACGTGCCCATGTCAGAGCAGTACCTTGAAACGCGAAGAGTCACCTGCTCTAGCCGCAGGGTAGCGTCCCTTCGTATCCCAGCTTTTCAGACATCACAGCATGACGTAAGAGTCATAAATGATAAGCAACTTAACGGCTAACCACTCAATGGTAATAATAAAAACAACCAAGGTAGTGTCTTAACCTTTCGAACAGGTGAATGGGCAGTCAACCAAAAGCTACGCGCAAACACTTTGTGACAGGGCCCGGCAGGATAAGCCATGCGTAGTATTCTGCAAATACACTTAGGCTTGAAGGGCTGTGTACTATCCAGGATATTGGGCCGTGAACTAAGCCCGGTCCTCGGCCCATACCTCATACCTTGCTCCCCAAGGAACACGTCCCAGGCCTTACTCCCCAAGTAAACTGATGGAGGTGGGGGCAGTAGGTGACGGGATTTTAGGAAAAGCACGTTGCCATCGTGGGCTGAGGTGATTAGGAACGTTGGCTATAAGAAGACGAGTAAATCCAAAGGCAAGGCAGGTTCACAATCATCAGTAAGGAGCCGAGGTAACTGCATTGTAGTCTACCCGGAATATCCTTGCTGAGAACACAAACACACTTATTCTGTGTTTGATTTTAAAAATAGTTTTTTATTGTTCTCTTTCTCTTGAACCCTCTTCTCTCCCTCAATCTCTTCTCCGGCTCTCCCATCCTTACTTTCTCTTAATTTTTTTTGTTATGCATAAATTACCAAATAAAAATAGAGCAAAAAATTGTTTTGTGACGATATTATCATTTTTTTATTTATTTGTGCATCAAACACACCCTAGACTTGTTTCTAGCTTCCAAGAGGTCCTTTTTCCTTTACCTTTTCCCTTTTTCCTTTACATGACATGCCAAATAGTAAAAACAAAACAGTAAACTCTTGGCCCGTGACGGCCCAGTCTGACCCAACCAAATAAGAGGAAGGGGATTGCTTTTCCCACCTCTTTTCTCATCTTTACTTATTCGGCCTACCCCTCTCTCCCACCCATCTCCTTTCTCCCCACCCCCTAGTAGTAGTAACCACTATTGTTAAACTCGGACCAGCTCGACCGGTTCAACCGGTTGAACCGAAAATCGGGCCTATGGCCGGTCCGGTTAGGTGTTTGGATCGATTCGACTGTTAGACCGGATCCTACACCATTGAACCGGTATTAAACTGGTGCGGTCAAACCACTTCAGTTCGGTCAACAATGGGAGCACTCGGTCAGCGTGAGCACTTGATCAACTAATTGTGTGAAAATTCCTAAAATGTGTAAATCAAGATTCGAACCTGAGCGCGGCACCTGCAGGAGTCAAAATCTAACCACTACGCTAGGGATGGGAATAGGCCGAGCCGAGCTAGGCTTTCCAAGGCCTGAGCCTGACCTGCACCTTAAATCCATGGCCTGAGCTTGGTGTCGCAACCGGGGTCACGGCAGGGCGGCGAACCGAATAGGAAAAATAAGGTGTTTTCAATGGAGTCGCCATCAAAAAATTTTTTAAGGGAAATTTCAGAAAAACCATTTAAAGAGAAAAATGGTCTGTGAAATCAAAGTTGGATTCGGGAGTCGATTACGCGGCGGGAAGGTACTAGCACCCTACGACGTTCGTTCTAAGACGATTATCTTTAATTAATTGTGCAAAATTAATTAACTTTAAAAAAAATATTTATTTTACCCCAAATTTTAGAAAATTATCAAGAAAATAAATTTTTTGTTATTTTTTTTGTATTTTTTAGAATGAATGACAAAATTCATTAAAAAGAAATTGAATTTTAGATTAAAAGGGGAAAAACATTCTTTTTTTATTTTGGCTTGACAGGTAAAAACCCGCTCCTACGTATCTCCAGGTGCAATGAAGAAATCAAAGCCACGTAGTTCTGACATCATTGATTGGTTGGTTGATTTTTTTTTTGTTTGAAAGATTGATTTTTTTTATTTGGAAAGAGGATTGGAAAAAAAATTGTTTTATTTTTATTTTGAAAAGACTTTTGGAAAGAATGATTGATTTTAAAAAGGATTGAAAAATATCTTAGCTTGTTTTTGTTTTTATTTTTGAAAGACATTTGGAAAAAAATATTTTCACTTGTTTTTGTTTTTTTTTGAAAGATTTTTGGAAAGAAAAATATCTTGACTTGTTTTTGAAAGTTTTTTTTTTGAAAGAATGATTGATTTTTTTATTTAAAAAAAAGGGATTGAAAAATATTTTGATTTTTTATTTAGGAAAGAATTAATCTTTGAAAAAAGATTTTTATTTTTCAAGCTTGAGTCTACTTGTACGGGATTCAAGTCAAACACTTGGTTTGCTCAATAAACCCTTACGGTCCAAATAATATTAAAGCCAGTATCCACTGTTCAATTAACCTCATTTGTCGTTGCGTAGACGATTATTTAGAGTTTTTATATTTTTTAGAATAATTTTTGGAAAGGAAAGATTTTGACTTTACTCTGTATTGCATGGGATTCAAGTCAGCACGTACATAATGACCAGATGACCCAACCCAACCCGAACATATTGGGTTGGTTCGGGTCGGTTTACTTACCCAAAAAATACAAAACCCGAACCAACCCAACCCACCAGTTTGGATTTGATGTCACCCCAAACTCGACCCGACCCAACCCGATTACACCCCTACACACTCACAGACCCTGTTTGAGAAACTAAAAAAACCGAAGCCAGAAAGAGAGAGGGGGAAGACTACCGGATGAGGGAGGCTGGCTGCAGGCAAGGTGGCATGCCGGTGATGGGGTTGTGTGTGCAGAACGGTTGTGCAGGGAGGCGCTGCTCAAATATGGTCGCAGCTGGTTGGAGATGAACGGTGGGGTCAATGGTTCGCGGCTGCATTCAGCCGCGGGTGAGATAATGGCGCCTGACAGCGGCCTGTGCGCTAAGCAACGAAGTGGCGCGACTGAAGTGGAGGCACACAGCGGCGGTGTAGCGGCTGCAGAGCGCAACGGCAAGGGGATGCACAACGGTGGTTGTGAATGAAATGCTCTACGGTGCAATATGGACAAGGAAGAAGGGGATGTCGCCGTTGGCAATGATGCAGCAGACACCTCGTAGTGTGACGTAGGGGGTGATGGCTATAGAAGGAAGGAGATGTGCAGGAAGCCATTTTCAGCGGCGGAGGCACAAATCTAAGAAGCTCGACGACAGTTGCGCAGGGTGCAACCATAACCAGGGAGTGGGCTCACAATACAGTTTATGGCTGCGCATTATGCGATACAACATACATCAAAAGGCTTTCAAGAAGGTCGGAGGAACACGACCCCTGTGATTTAAGCCAAGATAGTGGAGTGGGACAGTGTGATCGCGAAGAGAAAGAACCTTACTCATATAACAATTGAAAGTTGAAATTGATAGAACTATGAAGTGTGAGGAATGTAATATGAGAGATGGAACATTTTTCCAAATGTTCTTCCATCTTTTAGACAACAAAGAAAGAAACTAGGTGTCACAATACCTGGCAGGCGTCACAATATCCTAAAAAGAAAGAATCAGACTTCACAATACCTAGCGGGCGTCTCAATATCCTAAAAGGAAAGGAACTAGGCTTCACAATACCTAGCGGGCGTCTCAATATCCTAAAAGGAAAGGAACTAGGCTTCACAATACCTGGCGGGTTTTTCAATACCCTAAACAAAGGAACCAGTAGAGATGTCAAAGTGAGTCAACCCGACTCACCCGGGTTGGCTCACCACGGGTTGGATGAAAAGTGAACTGAGCCGGGCTGGCTAGGGATGGCAATTGGACCCAGACCCAGTGGGTACCCGCAAAAATTACCCACAATGGGTAGGGTAATTACCCACCAAATAGGTATGGGTAATTTCCCGCACTTTTTAATGGGTACGGGTGCGGGTACTATGGTACTCTACCCTACCCATTCCCACACTTATATAATATATATAATTAATGTAATTTATATACATATAATTGTGATAGTTCATATTGTGATAGTTCATAACATATGGTCAAATTCACAAGTGTATCATTTGAAATGTAGAGGATTTGTGGTTGTGAACAGGTGAATCTACAAGAGTCAATGACCAAAGTCTTCAAATTAACACAAGATAAAAATGGCGACACCATTTCACAGCCTCCAAAGAAAATTTTGTGAAGACTCAAACTGGTTAAAGCTGTCAAATTGAGTGATGTAGGCAACAATCCTCTATCAACTGAAACATGAAGACAAGTTAAGGTCTGACAGGAAGACATGCAAGGTGGTAACTACGAGAAGCATGGAGTTTTAGTTGTTGAACATTATGCGATACAACATACATCAAAAGGCTTTCAAGAAGGTCGGAGGAACACGACCCCTGTGATTTAAGCCAAGATAGTGGAGTGGGACAGCGTGATCGCGAAGAGAAAGAACCTTACTCACAGAACAATTGAAGGTTGAAATTGATAGAACTATGAAGTGTGAGGAATGTAATATGAGAGATGGAACATTTTTCCAAATGTTCTTCCATCTTTTAGACAACAAAGAAAGAAACTAGGTGTCACAATACCTGGCGGGCGTCACAGTATCCTAAAAAGAAAGAATCAGACTTCACAATACCTAGCGGGCGTCTCAATATCCTAAAAGGAAACGATTCACAATACCTAGCGGGCGTCTCACTATCCTAAAAGGAAAGGAACTAGGTTTCACAATACCTGGCGGGCTTTTCAATACCCTAAACAAAGGAACCAGTAGAGATGTCAAAGTGAGCCAACCCGACTCACCACGGGTTGGATGAAAAGTGAACTGAGCCGGGCTGGCTAGGGATGGCAATTGGACCCAGACCCAGTGGGTACCCGTAAAAATTACCCACAATGGGTAGGGTAATTACCCACCAAATAGGTATGGTAATTTCCCGCACTTTTTAATGGGTGCGGGTGCGGGTGCTATGGTACTCTACCCTACCCATACCCACACTTATATAATATATATAATTAATGTAATTTATATACATATAATTGTGATAGTTCATATTGTGATAGTTCATAACATATGGTCAAATTCACAAGTGTATCATTTGAAATGCAGAGGATTTGTGGTTGTGAACCGGTGAATCTACAAGAGTCAATGACCAAAGTCTTCAAATTAAGACAAGATAAAAATGGCGACACCATTTGACAGCCGCCAAAGAAAATTTTGTGAAGACTCAAACTGGTTAAAGCTGTCAAATTGAGTGATGCAGGCAACAATCCTCTATCAACTGAAACATGAAGGCAAGTTAAAGTCTGACAGGAAGACATGCAAGGTGGTAACTACGAGAAGCATGGAGTTTTAGTTGTTGAACATTATGCGATACAACATACATCAAAAGGCTTTCAAGAAGGTCGGAGTGGGACAGTGTGATCGCGAAGAAGAGAAAGAACCTTAGTCACAGAACAATTGAAGGTTGAAATTGATAGAACTATGAAGTGTGAGGAATGTAATATGAGAGATGGAACATTTTTCCAAATGTTCTTCCATTTTTTAGACAACAAAGAAAGAAACTAGGTGTCACAATACCTGGCGCGCGTCACAATATCCTAAAAAGAAAGAATCAGACTTCACAATACCTAGCGGGCGTCTCAATTTCCTAAAAGGAAACGAACTAGGCTTCACAATACCTAGCAGGCCTCTCAATATCCTAAAAGGAAAGGAACTAGGCTTCACAATACCTGGCGGGCTTTTCAATACCCTAAACAAAGGAACCAGTATAGATGTCAAAGTGAGTCAACCCGACTCACCCGGGTTGGCTCACCACGGGTTGGATGAAAAGTGAACTGAGCCGGGCTGGCTAGGGATGGCAATTGGACCCAGACCTAGTGGGTACCCGCAAAAATTACCCACAATGGGTAGGGTAATTACCCACCAAATAGGTATGGGTAATTTCCCGCACTTTTTAATGGGTACGCGGGTGCGGGTACTATGGTACTCTACCCTACCCATACCCACACTTATATAATATATATAATTAATGTAATTTATATACATATAATTGTGATAGTTCATAACATATGGTCAAATTCACAAGTGTATCATTTGAGATGCAGAGGATTTGTGGTTGTGAACCGGTGAATCTACAAGAGTCAATGACCAAAGTCTTCAAATTAACACAAGATAAAAATGGCGACACCATTTGACAGCCTCCAAAGAAAATTTTGTGAAGACTCAAACTGGTTAAAGCTGTCAAATTGAGTGATGCAGGCAACAATCCTCTATCAACTGAAACATGAAGGCAAGTTAAAGTCTGACAGGAAACATGCGAGGTGGTAACTACGAGAAGCATGGAGTTTTAGTTGTTGAACATTATGCGATACAACATACATTAAAAGGCTTTCAAGAAGGTCGGAGGAACACAACCCCTGTGATTTAAGCCAAGATAGTGGAGTGGGACAGTGTGATCGCGAAGAGAAAGAACCTTACTCACAGAACAATTGAAGGTTGAAATTGATAGAACTATGAAGTGTGAGGAATGTAATATGAGAGATGGAACATTTTTCCAAATGTTCTTCCATCTTTTAGACAACAAAGAAAGAAACTAGGTGTGACAATACCTGGCGGGCGTCACAATATCCTAAAAAGAAAGAATCAGACTTCACAATACCTAATTTTTGTTTCCAGCATTTCCAGTTTTTCCTTTGTAAAATTTAGGAAACAGAAAACAAAAAATGGAAACAGAAAACGAAAATGCAAACCAAACAGGCCCTTAATTTCTAAAAAAATATAAAAATATATAAAAAATCATAAAAATGCAATAAAATAAAAAAAGGAAAAAAAAAAGGAAAAAATTCCAAAACAATCACAACTATAATGAAGTAATAATAATAAATCTACAATATTCAAGCAATTTCAACTTCAGAGAGGTCCAATAGATCGAACAACAACAGAGTTAAGCAGAACTACAGATCGAAGAGAACTAGAGAGGTGCAGATCCAAGAGCAGCAGCTAGCAGGTGTAGATCCAGGTTGATTGAAGGAGAGAAGCAGATTGAAGGAGAGCCGGCAGCCAGCAACCAATAGGTGCAGAACCACTTTGAAGGAGACGTTGCAGAAACGCGCGCATAAGTTGATTGGAGGAAACAATCGTTGCACACAGGTTGAACGAAGGAGATAACCGTCGCGCCAGTGAACAGATCGGTGGAGGGGGAAGAGAAGAACGGAGGTCGAAGGACGGAGGGGGAAAACTGGAAGAGGTTGCAGACCAGAGGGCAGAGGCACCACTAAGGTTTGGGTTTCTGAAATTGTAATTTGTGATTGTGACCTAACCCACAGATAGACTTAAGTGACCTAGTTTTAGAAATTTTTTTTAAATTTTTAACTCAATAAAATGGGTTGACCCGACTCAACCCAGTCCAAACCCGCCTTGGCTCGCGGGTTAAGTGAGTCGGGCCAAATTTACCCGGGGTCTAGTGAGTTCGTAATTTTGTAACCAAACCCACCGGTGAGCCGGGTTTACACGAGTTGGCTCACGGGGTTGGGCTCATTTTAACAGCTCTAGGAACCAGGTTTCACAATACCTAGCGGACTTCTCAATACCTAGCGGGCTTCTTAATACCCTAAAATAATGAAACTAAGTGTCACAGTACCTAGTGGGCGTCTCAATACCTTAAAAGGAAAAGAATTGGGCTTCACAATGCCTAGCAAGCTTCTCAATACCCTAAATAAAGGAACTAGGCGTCACAATACATAATGGGCATCTCAATACCCTAAAAGGAAAGTAACTAGGCTTCACAATACCTAGCGGGCTTCTCAATACCCTAAAAGGAAAGTAACTAGGCTTTATAATACCTAGTGGACTTCTCAATACCCTAAACAGAGGAACTAGGCGTGATAGCAGCAAGTTTCCCCAATCTAGTTTTGGAGCCCGACACTGTAAACAAGCAATTCAATCAGTGAAAATGGGTCAAAATGGTGCAGTAAGGCCGCAACCTTAATGGGTAAAAAGGAAGAAAAATTGAAAGAAAAAATGGAAGAGAAAGGAGAGGAAATGAACGCCACTGTTGCTGGCAACCCCACAGCAGATAAGTCCCCGTGCTAGACGCCACTAATTCAGGAGAATCAAATAAGTCTCTGGTTGGTTTAAGCAAGAACCACCAAGCCTTCTCTACTCACACACTTGAGGAGGAACATGGGGGTGGTCTCCTATTTATAGGAAAAAAAGGTGGTTAGGTGGGAAGGAAAATACAAGATGGGTGAAAATTATCCTAAATGAGTCTTGATCATAATAGCAAATCGAGAGAAGAGAAAGACTAAGAGAAAGAACTCATTGTATTATTCTGATTCAAAGGATTACAAGCTACTATTATTTATACAATAGCAAAAAAGCAAAAGAAGAGCGAGAAACTTGAAAGGAAAGTTGATTCAGTTGTAACAAAAACGAAAAAGTGAAGAAAGGAAAGAAAACTGATTTTGTTGATCCTAACTGTCAATAAGACTTGGAGAGGCTCAGTTACCCGATGTGGGACTTGTTTCTGCTACTCCCTTAGTTATTCCTTTAGTACCTTGAGTCCCCGATGTGGGTCTTGCTTCTGCTACTCCCTTAGTTATTCCTTTAGTACCTTGAGTCCCCGATGTGGGTCTTGCTTCTATTAGCCCCCCGCAAGCTGGTGGGCTAAATATATCAAGCACACACTACAACAGATTTGGGCTAAGGAAACAGGCCCTTGGAGTGCGGTAGGCACGAAACCGCACTCCAAGAGACACAAAGACTGCGGTTATTACTAACCGCACTCTTAGTTCTTCATTAAGAATGCGCTGTCATGTGGAACTGCATTTTTAGTACCCAACACACTAACACTGCAGTTACACGTGTCAAAGGCACTCGTTTTGACGCACTCCAAGCCAGAGATAGTGCGCTAAAACCGTTTTCCGCATTAAGCTCTTGTGCGAATCTAACTCATCCATCATCATCATCTCTTCTCCGCCTTCCGGTAACCCATCATCTCTTCTCTGCCTTCCAGTAACCCATCATCCCTCGTCTCTGCCGCGAAACAACTCATCTCTCATCTTTGCATTTTCCCTACAAACCAACTCGTCGTCCCGCATCTCTACTTTTTCTTGCAAACGAACCCATCGTCCCTCGTGTCTCACGCGAAACCAACTCTCTAGTCTGCTCCAGTGGTGGATTCACACTCTCTGTAGCTACTTGCTGCAGTGGTTGGTTCGTTCCACTTCGATTGGGGTTCGTGTTCTTTCCGCATCGATTGGGGTTCAAGTTCTTGCTGCCTTTTTGTTCAGGTAAGAGATAACCTAAATCTCCAAGTAAAATAGGATTGTCTTTGTGCCATCAAAGTTTAAGTTTAGGTTTTTAGGGGTTGGGATTTTCTCTGTGCCAAGGATTCTAGGAATGAAAATTGGGGGTTTTAGGTTTAATTTTCTTTTTGATTCTTCGGGGTCTCGGATTTGATGATGGTGAATGGGTTCCTTTGACCGTGAGCTGTTTTTGTTTAAGGTCGTGTCTTGGCATTGTGAATTTACTAGATTGGATTGTGAGACTGTGAAACTGAGCTGTTAAGACTTACCTGGTGTTTTTGGCTTTGGCTATTTGGTTTCTAGCTCGTGCTTGTATTGTATTGCAGGTGAGGGGTGCTACTGCATATTTGGATTTTAATTTTTTGTGTGTCTATCTGATTAGATTCATCCTTCCAGGGATAGTATATATTGTTTGCACATCTTCAATCTCTGTGGCTGTATTTATATTTTTCTTTTTGTTTACTTTGCCATGAGGTCAGTTTCTTACAGTGTACCTTAACCCATTTATCAGAATCATTCAGTGTTTTACTCATAGGTGGTATTCCCTGGCAAGAATACAAATGAAATTTAGATCTAAAAACAAACTAAGTATGGACCAATATCTAAATTCATTTGACTTAAATGACACACTATTTGTTTTCTTTCTTCCTTTTTTTGAGTGGTGGTGTTAAGGGGGGTAAGGGTTGTCTTTGAAGCATCATTATGCATTCTAAGAGAAATGAGTTACTAATTTTTAGTTTGGTATTAACTTCTCTTTTGGACACAATACTGTAAACAAATCACTTGGAATGCGGTTATGCAAACGCAGTCCAAGTGAATCTGTACTAGGATAGCACCTACTTGGAGTGCGGTTATAACCGCACTCTTTTATGATACGGAACCGCAGTCTTTTCTCTTTTTGGCGTAGTGACACCAAGCTAGAGGAGAAAACTATTGAAGACTTTAGGGAGTTGTGCTTTAGTAAACAAATCAGCCAGTTGATCTGGAGAAGGAACCAGGAGCAATCTCATGAGGCCAGGTTGAAGTTTGTGGCGAACCAAGTGGCAATCAATTTCTAAGTGCTTAGTCCATTCATGAAAGACTGGATTTTGAGCAATGTGGATGACACTCTGATTATCACAAAATAGGATGTGGGACTTGGAGGAAGTAATCTACAGATCACGAAGAAGAAAACCATTGGAGCTCACAAGTGGCAGCAGCCAAAGCCCTGTATTCAGCCTCAACTGAAGAATGAGCAATGGTGGTTTACTTCTTGGACTTCTAGCTGACCAAAGCATCACCAATGAAGAAGCAATACTCGGATATGGAATGACGACTATCCAAACAACCTCCCCAGTCAGCACTAGAGAACCCACATATCTGACAATGTGATAGTCTAGGGAAAAAAGTCTAAGACCTGGAGCCTTCTTCAAATATCTCATAATACGCACAGCAACCTTAAAGTGGGCCTGACAAGGGACATTCATAAATTGGCTGACTTGTTGAGCTGCAAAAGCTATATCTGGTCTGGTTGTAGTGAAGTACAAGAGTCTGCCAACTAATCTTATATAGGATGGTGCATCTTCATAAATCTGTCCTTTAGCTTGAGATAATGAATTGCTGGATCAAATGGAGTGGAAGCGGGCTTGCAATCCAACATATATGTATCACTAAGGAGATCCAAGCAATACTTCCTTTGTGAGACAGAAATCCTTGCAAATGAGTGACTAAATTCCAATCCTAAGAAATATTTCAGAATACCAAGGTCCTTGATGCCAAAGGAAGAGTGCAGCTGGGTTTTGACATAGGCAAACTCAGTTAGTGAATCTCCAAACAATAACACATCATCAACATATACTAATAAACCAATAAAGGAAGAAGAGGTGA
Source organism: Sesbania bispinosa (assembly GCA_026901365.1). Taxonomy (NCBI): domain Eukaryota; kingdom Viridiplantae; phylum Streptophyta; class Magnoliopsida; order Fabales; family Fabaceae; genus Sesbania; species Sesbania bispinosa. Next base: position 72,150 of record QLOH01000859.1, read on the forward strand.
ATTTAAGGAAGAGAGTATGGACTGCATGCGATTGTGTGTAGCCAAGGCTTAGAAGGAAAGTGAATAACTTTTCAAACCATTGTCTGCTGGCTTGCTTTAAGCCATACAGAGATTTGACAAGTTTGTAGACCTTATTGGAGCCCTAAACTGACATGCCCTGTGGAACTTGCATGTAAATGTCTTCCTTCAAATCCCCATGAAGAAAAGCATTATTAACATCAAGTTGATGAAGGTGCCATTGCTTAACAACTGCCAAAGCTAGAATTACCAGGATAGCAGTGATCTTAGCTACTGGGGAGAAAATATCTAAGTAGTCCAAGCCCTAAACTTGGTTGTAACCTTTGGCAACTAGCCTTGCCTTGTACCGCTCTATTGTACCATCTGTTTTTCTCTTGATTTTATACACCCATTTTCTGCCAATGGGAATGACTCCAGGGGGAAAATCCACAATATTCCAGGTGCCATTAAGCTCAAGAGTTGATAATTCAGCTGACATGGCTTGATTCCAGCAAGCAAGTTTACTAGCCTCAGAGTATGACTAGGTTCTGTGTCACTTGAAAGGTGTGCAACATAGAAAGCATTGGAAGGAGAGAGGTTAGAATCGGAAACAAAAGACTCAATGGGATAGGAGATACCTTGATTGATTTGCTGAAAGGTGATGGATGCATTACATCGATAATCCTTGAGGTAAGTCGGCCTGTTTCTTATTCTGGATGATCTTTTGGGTAAAGATTCTGTGGTTTGGGGATGGGAACTTGTGATAGGTTCTGTGGTGGGAGAGAGAATTGAGGAAGCATCAGGTAAAGTTGTGCTTGATAGGACATAGGAGACCTAGGAGGTGTGAGGGAACTAGAAGATATAAAGAAGAATACTATGAGGAAGAGAAAGGAGAAGAAAGGGACGCCACTGGTGCAAGCAACCCCCACAGCAGATAAGTCCCCGTGCTAGACGCCACTGATTCAGGAGAATCAGATAAGTCTCCGGTTGGTTTAAACAAGAACCACCAAGCATTATCTACTCACACACTTGAGGAGGAAAATAGGCAGAATGCCTTTACTCAAATCATCAAACTTGTCCAATACAAGGGGGTGGTCTCCTATTTATAGGAAAAGGAGGTGCTAGGTGGGAAGGAATATATAAGATGAGTGAAAATTATCCTAAATGAGTCTTGAACGCATAACCTCCTAGACTCATAGCTAAGCTATCTCCTAACCAATTAAGCTCCTAAAAATAGCGCCCCTATGTAGTACAAAATTAAGAAAATTACAAATAAGTCCTAATTATAATTAAAACTCTAATTAAGCTAATTAAGTCCTAATTAAGATGAAGTCTTCTTGTTGACTTGGTCAAAGGTCAAAGGTTGACCATGGGAGGGTTGACCAAAACATGGTTGACCAAGGTTTGGTCCAGCTCCATGTGCCCAAGTCAGGCCCAGGCTCCCCTTCAGCTTCGCTGCCAGCTCAGAGTTCCACTGGTAGATGCTATCAAGGCGTCACAATACCTAGCGGGCTTCTCAATACCCTAAAACTAATGAAACTAGGCTTCACAATAACTAGCATCTCAATACCCTAAAAGGAAAAGAACTAGGCTTCACAATACCTAGCGCAGAAATCGGGCATCACAATTCCTGGAAGAGAATCAAAATATTTTAATATACATGAAACAAAGAATCAGGTGTCACAATAACCTAAGAGTTGATGTTGAATGCATTCAAAAATTGATATTGAAACTTTTAAGAAAAAAATCGGAGTTGATAGCAAGATTCTGTTCTTATTGTGATAGTTCATAACGTATGGTCAAACTGACAAGTGTATCATTTGAAATGCAGAGGATTTGTGGTTGTGAACTGGTGAATCTACCAGAGTCAATGACCAAAGTCTTCAAGTTAACACAAATAAAAATAGCGATACCATTTCACCGCCTTCAAAGGCAATTCCGTGAAGACTCAAACTGGTTAAAGTTGTCAAATTGAGTGATGCATGCAACAATCCTCTCTCAACTTAAACATGAAGGCAAGTTAAAGTCTGACAGGAAGATATGCAAGTTGGTAACAGAATATGGGGTTACAAGAAGCATGGAGTTTTAGTTGTTGAACATTATGCGATACGACATACATCAAAAGGCTTTCAAGAACGTTGGGAGGAACACGAACCCTATGATTGAAGTCAAGATAGTGGAGTGGGACACTGTGATCGCGAAGAGAAAGAACCTTACTCACAGAACAATTGAAGGTTGAAATTGATCGAACTCTGAAGTGTGAGGAATGTAATATGAAAGATGGAACACGTTTCCAAAGGTCCTTCCATCTTTTAGATAAGAAAAAACTAGGCGTAACAATACCTATCTGATGTCACAATATCCTAAAAAGAAAGGAACTGGACTTAACAATACCTAGCGGGCGTCTCAATACCGTAAAAGGAAAGGAACTAGGCTTCACAATACCTAGCGGACTTCTCAATACCCTAAACAAAGGAACTGTCACAATACCTAGCGCACTTCTCTATACCCTAAAAAGAAAGGACTTCATAGTACCTGGCGGGCTTCTTAATACCTAAAATAAAAAAAACTAAGCGTCACAATACCTAGCAGACGTCTCAATACCCTAAAAGGAAAGAAACTGGGCTTCACAATACCTGACGGGCTTTTCAATACCCTAAATAAAGGAACTAGGCATCACAATACCTAGCGGGCTTCTCAATACCCTAAAAAGAAAGGACTTCACAATACCTTTTCTACGCACACACTCACAGACCCTGTTTGAAAAACTAAAAAAACGGAAGAGAAAAAGAGAGAAGGGGAAGACTACTGGATGAGGGAGGTTGGCTGCAGGCGAGGTGGCGTGCCGGTGATGGGGCTATGCGTGCAGGACGGTTGTGCAGGGAAGTGCTGCTTAGATATGGTCACAGCTGGTTGGAGATGAACGGTGGGGTCGGTGGTTCGCGGCTGCATTCAGTCGCGGGTGAGATAACGGTGCCTAACAGCGGCCTGTGCGCGAAGCGACGAAGTGGCGCGACTGAAGTGGAGGCACTCAGCGGCGGTGCAGCGGCCGCAAAGCGCAACAACAAGGGGATGCACGACGGTGGTTGTGAATGAAATGCTCTATAGTGCGATCTGGACATGGAAGAAGGGGATGTCACTGTTGGCAGTGATGCAACAGAAACCTCAGAGTGTGACATAGGGGGTGATGTCTATAGAAGGAATGAGATGTGCAGGAAGCCATTTTCAGCGGCGGAGGCACAGATCTAAGCTTAGGATGGAAGCTTGACGACAGTTGCGCAGGGAGCAGCCATAACCAGGGAGGGGGCTCACCGTGCAGTTCATGGCTGGGCAATATATGTTTTCACCTTATTATTCTTTCTTTCTCAATCCTTCTTCATGTGTATCCTTGTGTCAACTATTTGTATACCCCTGCTTAGGGCTATTCTCGGGTCGGGTTGTCATGGTTTTTGGAACCGAACCAAGGGTAGCATAGGGGTTGGGTCGGTTCGGGCACAAAAAAATTGCGGCTAGAACCCGAACCGAACCGAACCGAGGAGCTCTGGGTCGGTTCGGGTGGGTTGGTCGGGTTAGGCTTCTTGTTTTGGGCCAGATAAATAAACGCCAAAACAGGTTTTTTGAAACTACTTCTTGGGCCAGCTCGGCCTATTTTAACATTTTAAAATTTCCTGATCAAATTGTCGGGCCAGTTGGGCCGATTTAATAATTTTAAACACCCTGGAGATGTTATAACTTATAAGTGAATAACAAATTAACAATGTAAATTGGATGAGAATTAGTGAGTTATATTTCATGTGAGTCTATTCCAAGGTCATAAATGATAAATCATAAATCCATCCTCGGCAAATGAGCATTACAACCAGCAGCAGCAACATCAATCCAACCAGGGACACACTTAAGCTTAAATGCACCCATCCCAAATTACAACTCTTAACATGCAAAGTTGCAAGCTCCAACTCAAATACAAAATTAAATAAACATCACAAGGCCATGACAGAAACAGTTAAAATAAACATCACAACTGAAAATTAAAATAAACTCCATAGTGGCATGGTCACACATAAAGTATCAAACAGTTAAACACTAATGAAGTTTTAAACAGCAGCCCACAAACTCAAAGCTCCATATTTCATCAGCTCACCATTAATCATCCTGCAAAATAAAGTGTAATTACTTAGTGTCAAGATATATTTAAATAAATTAAACTAAATGGAGGTATCGAGTAATTAATATTTCCATATTGCAAGGATTAATTACCTATATCACTAAGAATCTCCTTTTCCTCAACGAATGTAACACCTGACATTTCTAAGAATGGAATAGATTCAACGTTAAAAGTACGTCATGAAACGTATAATGAAAAGTTAATAATAAATATTAAGCAGTAAATGTGAATGTGAGCATACCAGATTCGACTTGCACCACATCAACTGGTTTTTGAGGATCAATGATAGTCTTAGTGTTTGGCTTCAACCAATTTTGTGTACAAATCAAAGCCTCAACAGTGGTGGAATGCAAAGAACTATGATATGGGTCAAGAACACGACCTCCAGTGCTGAATGCAGACTCAGATGATACAGTAGACACTGGAATAGCTAAGATATCTCTAGTCATGTGTAAAAGAATATAATATTGATCGGCCTTGATTCTCCACCACTTTAAAATGTCAAAACCATCATGGTCAAGCTCAACACCATCCTTAATGTATCTATCCAACTCATTTTTCTTAAGTTCTCCTTTTTTTTCTTTCTCACCCTTATCTTTTACTCATCATCCAAATCAACCTTGTCAACATCAGTACTAACGTTGGAGGTCACATAAGAGGAAACACCACTAAAATCAAGACTATCAGGGACATAAGGATACAAAGCCTTTTATTGTGCAAACAACTTCTTCACAAGATATTTCAATTTTTACATTATCTCCCTACATTTCTCATGACCATAAATCTTTGGGAAACTAAAATCAAAATATTCTAATTTCAACCTTGGATCAAGTAAAACAACCACAAATAGAAGATAACTCATGTGCCCATCAACATCCCAACACTTGTCGTTTCAATTTCATATTTGATGTCATTCGTTGCAACCCAAATTCATCACTTTCAATAAATGATTTTAATGCAGATTGAATCTTAACAAACTTACGGATGAAAGTGTTAGCACTTACATGCAAAGAACTAGAGAAAGAAAGGGTTGCCTCATAAAATATCTTCAAAAACTTCATATACAGGCGTTGACGAATCCAATCATCACTGTTGGGAGGGCCCCCCGTCACTATCAAGAGCATTCATATAAGAAGGACCATCATATTCAAGTCTATTAAATGTTTTTTTTCATATTTTTCAGCCACTTCCAACATTAAATAAGTGGCATTCCACCTTGTTGGAACATCAAGTACAAGCATTTGTTGACTACTAATGTTTGCCTCTTGGACACACTTCTTGAAACAAGACAACCTAGCAGGAGATGCCCTAACATATTTACAAGCAGCCCTTATCCTAACAATGGATTCATCAATGTCTTTTAACCCATCATTTACAATTAAGTTCAGGATATATGCACAACACCTCATATGCATATACTCACCTTTCATTAAGGTAGTACCATTCCAAGCACTCATGTTCCTAGTCAAATAAGCTAGAGCCAAATTGTTAGCACTAGCATTATCAACTGTGACAGTGCATACTTTAGAGATTCCATAATCTTTCAAACAATATTATAAGGCTTTGCCTATAGTGTCCCTCTTGTGGTCAGCAATCAATCCAAAACTCAGAATTTTTCTATTTAATTCCCACCCCTCATCAATGTAGTGAGCAGACACACACATGTAATTCATATTTTGAATTGAAGTCCAAGTATCAGTAGTCATAGAAACCATTTGATTGTTGAGACTCAAGAAAGATCTTAATTTAACCTTTTCCTCCCTAAATAACTGCATGCAATCTCTAACAATTGTCAAACGAATTTGGGTGCTGACACCTGGCCTGTTTTCCTGATATAGGCTTTATAATATAGCCTGAGCCTGACCTATTTAAAGTCTGACTTGGCCTGAAAGCCTTCTTAAAAGCCTGTTTTATAGTAAGGTGCTTGAATATATCAAAAGCATGTATTTGAATAGACTTATAAGCTCAAATGTTTTATGGAAGACAATATACTTATATATTTACACAAGCTAATAAGTATATAATTATAAGGTAATATAATAAATATATTTATAATAATAATAATAATGTATAAAATATTAGTATTTCTTTTACATTTAGTTAAATAGGTCGGCTTCATAGGCTTAAAAGGCTTTTTCGATGGCCTGAGGCCCGACCTGTTTTGCTATGTAGGCTTTTGAAAAAGCCTTGGCCTGATCTATTTAATAATTTGGCTTGACCTGGTCTGGGCCTGATGTAGGCTGGGCTGTAGGCTCATGACGAGCGGCTTGGCCTATTCCCACCCCTACACTATGCCAATTTTGGTGTTATAACATATATATGGTCGTTTTTATATATAGTCTATTAGTGATATTACATTGTTAAAATTTTGAACAAGTGTCCATGCTCAAATTTAAATATCATTATATTAATTTAAGTATGTATGTATGTATAAATAGGGTCTTTTTAATAAAAAAGAATTTGAGTATCATTATATTATATTACATTGCACCAAAAGAATTATTCAAAAAATATCATAAAATATTTTTATTAAAAATTTATATTAATTGCATTTGTAATATGAAATGTTACACAATATAATAAATATTTTTATTTTTTATTCCTTAAGGCGTTTCAAGAACACTCATTAGTATTTTTCATTAAAGTATTATATATTTTTATATAATATTTAATTATTACCGGTTCAACTAGTGACTCAGGCTATGTTTGGTTTATCGTTGCAACAATGCAAAACCATGGTTTCGCAGAATTGATTTTAAATCGCTTTCGTCCAACGTGTTTCGTAAAACGTGCATAATTCATCTCAACCATTCATTTATAAAATCAATTGTACTCAACAGTAAACCAAACGGACACTCACTAGTTCAACCAGTGACCCATTAACTCAGTACCTCGACCGAGTCACTCACCGGTCCGAGTTTTATAACATTGGTAGTAACCCACCCACCTCCCTCTCCCCCTCCCTTTCTTTATTTTATTTTCCTAGTTTTATTTGAGTTGAGTTTAGAAACCAGAAAATTCTAAAGAAAAAATTTCTCCTCTACTTTTTAAAATTTTTTAAAGTAAATTATTTAATATAATTATGAAAATTAATTTTAAGAAATATTTTTTTAAAATTTAACTTTTGAAAATTAATTTCCGTATGTTTGAGAAATACACTTTTAAAAAGGAGAAAATTGATTAAATTTTTTCGGAAGGTAATTTTAGAAGTAAATAAAAACTAAAAAAAGAAGGGGTGGGGAAAGAAAAAAGGGGTGGGAAAAACAGTTCCCCAAGATAAAGCTCGAGTAAGCTGGACTGGGCCTACTGGATTGTAAGGAAGGGGCCTAAAATGTTGGATCGATATAAAACACAACTTGGAAACATTTGAACTTTTTGCAGTGGCCAGAGTGGACCCGGGCTGTAGCCTGTAGGGCACTCTTTTTCACATGTTGTAGAATTGTAGACTTTCTACGAGGACTTATGAAGTATCAACATTTAACTGTCTAGTTCCACAACAAAATATTGAAGAATGAAATAGAAATAGCTATCTTTAATTACTTTATTGAATGATTAAAATATTGAATACATTTTCCTTCGTCAAAATAACTTTCTCTTGTTTATTTTAATTAGATTTTTCTGGTATCAAATGATTGTTCGTAGTAATAACCCAATTAATATTTAATAGGATTTGGTTAGTTCACCAAAAAATATGGGATTGGGTTAAAACTTTGACTTTTGCTTAGAATGCAAGTGAATTGGTATATCATGGGCTTATGCCTTATGATTAGGCCTACCAAGCTCTTAGGGTAGGGTTTTTTTATTGGTCCAAATACTTCAGCTAGCTAGGCTTAGTGGCTTACCCCTTTTTTTTTTGGTCAAAAGTGGCTTACCCATTGAACGTGGATTTAAAAGTAATGTATAATGGGCCTATCAACATTGCTCTTTGTGGACGATATGACTCTCTCTCTCTCTGTGATATGTATGATATGATTTTACATCGACTTGCATCAAAGTTACATTCCCATTCTTTTTTTATTCTGAAATTATATTGGACTTCAATTGTTCTAGGTGCCCGTTTGGTTTATATTTTAAACCATTCAGAATCAATTCTGCAGAATTAATTTTAAATCACTTCCGTCAAACGTACATCATCCATCTCAACCATTAATTTTTAGAATCAATTCTACCCAACTATAAACCAATCGAACCACGAATTAAGTTGATGATTTCAGGAGCAAAGTTCTATTCATCCAAAAAAAAAAGGAGCAAAGTTCTACCCCTATTTCTTCCATTCTCAATATTTAAACCCAACGTACACCTTATTCTTAAGAATATCCAAACTTCATAGTTTGAGTTGCATAGTACTTATCATCAAATAAAAAAATACTCCTAAAATAAAAGAGTAATTTTATATCTTTTAAATAATGTTTAAGTATTTTATATAGAAGTGTTAAATGAAAAAAATAAATATTTAATATTTTAAAAATAAAAAACATTTAATACTTTTTCTATTTAGTAATTACAAGGATTATTAAGAAGGTATTTTAAGAAGGTTTTTTTTGTAAATAAAAGAAAATCGTAATAAACAATAATTTATTTATTTTTAAGTTTTAATTAGTTAAAATTGTAATATATATACTTTACAGGGATCATGTGAATTTTAACCAATCACATGAAGTGTGTTTGAGAGAGTGTTCAAAAGAGTGTGTTGCTAGCACTCCTCTTACATTAAATAAAGTAAGAATACCTTTGTTAGCTAACTTGACAAACAAATTCATTTTAAAATAGCACCATAAAAAGATATCAATAATATTTGTGTATATATTATTTTCCACCAGATTGCCATTTTCGTCTCTGATATCATAAAAATAAAAAAGTAGAAAATAGCAAATTGATGTGGCGCATGTTAATTACATTTAAGTGTTAAAAATTTATAAATAAATATTAATATTAATGAGAATATAAACTATACTTTTATAAAATACAAGGCTCTAGAGCCAAATTAAATTAAGCGTTTTTTTAATTGTTATGATGGCATATCTTCATATGATTCATAGTTGACTCTAGATATACTATAAATCAAATGTTGTCTACCTAAAATGAAACTAGCGTGTATCTGGGGAAACAAGTTGGTAGATTAAATTTTGTTCAAAGCCTAGATGGGACAGATTTATATTTAATTCAAATCAAGGTCCCTCTATGTCACTTCATTTGGTCTAAAACCATGTCATATATGTTACAATTTGCACGTTATTTTGATGCATTCCAGCGGCTGGTTCCTTACCTTGTGTTGAACAATTCCAACTTCTATTTCAATGGAACAAAATCAGTCAACCTCAACACATATATGAGAAAGCTTCTTACCCAGAAAACACCTCTATGTATGGTATATTCCATGCCTTAATCAATTACAAAATTCTTTAATTTATTAATGAAATTAAATCTCACGGTATCTAGTACATTATTTTTGGTCTTTACGATAGTTGCAGCTAGCATCAAGAAATTGCAGTTGAATTAGCACGAAAATGAATGGTTATCACACATGTTAATACTTAATTATGCATTTTTAATTTGCGCATAGAAGGACCATTTTGGTCATCCATTTTACTTTTTATTGCTCAAAAGGGAATTTAGACTTGAAGTTTCTCAATTTGGAAGTAAGTCGCATTGTTACCATCTACCTGAATCAATAATTTAATTGAAAGAAATAACTATCAAAACCCACTTGCCTATTTAAATATGGAAGGGTTGTTTTGTCTTTATAATTTTTTAATATGGGATATATACAAGGTTAGCTACTTGCTTGTGTCTTATATATGCATCTATTTCATCTCGCTTTTGCTTCTCTTATTGAATAAAAGATACCGCTTTAATGGTAATTATTCATTAACCACAATACATATTGGACGCAAAAGTAGCCATCACAGGGTTGACTTACTTTAATTGTATTTATATATATATATATATTATGGAGCTCAATAAAATTAAATAAATTAATTTCCAGCTAATGAACATTAAACATTGCTTTAGCACCATAGAAATGAAAAACAAGAATGAAATTTATTCTTAATTTATTAATTAATTACTACTAATTGATTGAGTGGAAGAGTGTGTGCATGTTTCTGTGTATGGTTCACTTGACAGGCAAATTGACCAATCCATTAAAAGGTGAGGTGACACATTTGGCTGGTTGCATCATTAAAGACCAAATCTGCAGATCAAAGTCTATCTTGGAACTTCAAATAAGATTCAAGATTCTTACAGTGACTTGGCCTCTCCATTTCAAATTCAATGGTCTTTTCCTGCCTCCCATGCCCCTTTCCCTTTCCACACTTTTTTTTTCTCTCAAACTTTTATATTTTCAATTTTAGTTAGGAATTTCAGTCCATGTAGTCGGTGTGTTATAGAAGTGGAATAAACTCTAATAAGATACCTCATTGACTAGCTCTTTCCTTTTGAATTTTTATTTTATTCAAGTTTTACAAATATCCCTTTCTTTCATGACCAAATCAATTTATAATTAATTAATCATCAAAATAATGGCAAGTGCTCCATGTTGTTTTGTTATACATTAAAGAAGCTCTGTTCACATTTACATGCACCACAATGCAGGGTGACAGAAAACTTGCAGGAAACCTCATCACTGTTATTATAGAAAGGGATGTGTTGCTTCCATAACTTGTTTTAAAACATAAACTACAGAGGAGTTGGAAGAAGTGAAGGAGAGAGAGAGAAAAAGTGAATAGTTGTCATAGAGTTGTATGAAATTTAATTATGAAGTGTAGATAGTCAGGGGGGACCTTATCCTCATGCAGTATTTTAAAAAAGGAAAAATGAATTAAAAAAAATATGGAAGTATATAATTAGGTAGCTTAAGAAAAAAATTCATCAGCAAATTAAAGTGCTAACACAATCTTCCATTATGAAGATATGATTCCTATCTAACCAATCATCTACTCCGCTAATCATCTTAAGTTGTTCTTTTTATATCCATATATAGTGAGAGATTCATATCTTAATTGATTTGTTAACAATAGATTGTGATTGTACAATAAAATAGTGTTAACTTGTAAGAGTAAACATATTTATTGTATTATCCCAAAAGGATATATATGTGACAAAAAATTAAGGAAAAAAAGAACTACTAATTAAAGTGGTTGATTATATTACACCATACAAAGTACAGAGTAGCAGAGGAAGCTTGTACTGTGTTTAGGACAATATAATAAGTAGGATTAAGTAGTTGTTTGGCGCATTAACATATATAACTGAAAAAGTAAATATTAAAATAAAGTATGTGTATTAGTCATGATATATAGGATAATATGTGTATGGTGGTGAATATTTGTAAGTAGGCGGCAGGGTGTAATTTAAAGGTTAAAATACTTCATTTTGCATGTCGAATCAAATCTTTGGAAAGTAAACAAGAATATTATGAGGTCTAGATAATGCTCTATTTTTAATATAGTTGGTTGCACTTTGGCTATGCTCCATGCCTAAAGTACTATAATTCATAGGTGGTTCTCCTCTAAAGTAAGATCCCCCATTTTGTTTTCTTGTTGGTTTTGAGTGGGGAAAGAGGCCCGCACATAATCTCTTCAACCTTGCATCTCAAATTTTCAGTGCCCATATATATATGGTTCTTTTTAGGTACATACATATATATATATATAGTGTCCATATGTATGGTTAACTTGTTACATGGAATTGAATGACATTCTATATGATGTAATCTGAACATTTTAAAAGCTAGGCTAATTAACAATTTAATTCCCTAAATAAAAGAAATTTGTGATTGATAGGATAAATCTAGAGCCGACAGAAACACTTCCTAAAAATAATTGAAATCTTTTACAAGTAATGATATTTCTATTTCAAAAGAATCAGAACATATATGCAAATATACAAGCGTAGGACCCAATTTCACATCTCTAAAAATATACCCTCATCTGACTTGTGCTTTCCATATCATGGCTCATTTTTAATATGTAGGTCAAAAAGAAAGTGGCATGCATAGGAGATGTGATCTATCATCAACTCACTCTAGTGCAAGCCTTAGAACACCCTCATAAAAGCAAACCTCATCAAATTAAAGGACCACGGATCTCAATTGTTGAACATATATATTCTTCATTCAAAGATCCAATTTTCTGATTAAAAAAATGGTGTGTGAAGAAAAAAAGATAGAAGTCAAGCATATATATGTTTTTGGTCGTCCTCGCCAACCCTCAAAAGCCAGTCATAGTTGAGAGTGTGGCATCAAGAATCCAACTATCATATGAGATGTGAGTTGTTTAAATCCCAAGTGGGTTAGGTCCCTTCCAAGACAAGCCTACTAAACTATGAATTATATATGATTAACATTAACATTCAAAGATAGATTAAGGTAATCGCATCCATATAAAGTTTCCTCTGATCTTCACTCTTTCTTTGTATCCTTGTAACTAAGGATTGGTTGTGTTACATTTTAAAAAAAATATATGCATACTGACAACATTAATTAACCAAATGTTTGGCCTTGTTGCCATAATTAATGTAAGACACAAGCTTGCTTTTGCTTTGATTATCAATAAAAGGATACCTCTAGCTCGATCTCATTCTTCCTCCAATTACAAGTTGAGAGAATGAAAAGAATTATTTATTCATTGATTCTGTAGGAGCCATACATGCATATACAAGAATATAGTATAGAGAGGTTATATACAAACTAATTAATTAACTAGGAGATTTGTATCTAACAATAACTAAATTAATGCAAGTTAACTACCTAACTAATTATGATTATGTGAAATAGTCCCCCTCAAGATATACAGATTTGTATCTAACAATAACTAAATTAATGCAAGTTTTTTTTTTAAGGAACACTAAATACTATAATTAATGGAAGTTATTTAACTACATAATTACGATTTGTATCATGATGATATTTCCGTAAGGATAATATAGTGATTTTTAATACTATAATTAACCATATTGGTTGGAGTTAAATATCATCCAAACTTTATATTCCTCTCAAAGTTACCCCCGCCTTCTTTACCTATTTTTATATATAATATATAAGTTTAGCCAAATTTGAGAGGAATTACTTGAGAATTTACAAAACAAAAATTAACGTGACTTTATTGGAGCTTAGTCAGCTTACAACTATATATACTTTAAATCAAGTACATATTCCTGTCCAATTTTATTCTTTTTATTTTTCTTGATTTTCTTTTGGTTAAATTACATTTTTTTTTTGTTTATATCACATATATCTCTCCTCTACTCCCCATGCAAAAGACAATTTTATTCAAATAAATATCATGTATATCACTTGAACTAATTAATTCCTGCTGATTTATTTTTCTTTATTTTCAATTCAATATGAATGGAAATGTTTCTTCAGTTGAATATATTATTATTTGGAAAACATATAATCATACAGATCTTGAGAACATGATTCGTGGTTTTTTTATTTACCGTATAATCCTATTAATCATTCCAAAGTGAAATGATTGGATGGCATTAGGTTGATCATGTGGTTGTTAGAGAACCTAATTATAATAACGGTTTTCTATTGCACAGTCCTATAATAAAATAAAAATGAAAAGCTTTTATTGGGAATTACAATTATCACAACATTCAATACATTGATAATATTATTCGTTGTAATTTCCAATAAAAACTTTTTACTTTTATTTTATTAGAAAAACCGTTATAATTATAATGATAAAAAATAAATGAAAACTGGGGTATAAACTTGAACATGTATAGTAACATGTATTCCTCATAAATAACTTTAAAATGGCTAGTACGTAGGTTTGTTGATACAAATTATTTTACGTGTAGAATACAGGCTTCCTTTTCCTCATCAATTTTATTTATATTTTAATTTATTTTTATTATTCGTAAAATAATCTTCTTTAATTTAATCAATCTTCTATTAATAATTTATTTTTATTTTTTATATTCCATTTATAATTAAATCAACGCACATGGTATTTATTAGTATATTCTCTAATTTTTTAAATTGTGTACCCGCCGTTAAGTTACAAAGTCATTGACTCTTTCTTCATGACTTTATCACTTACAAATGAATCCGCTAAATTTGTATCTTTCCGTGCATTTCTCTTTTTTTTAATTAAACATCCCAAACCTTAAATGTCATATATTTTCGTTAAGTTCTAAAGCAATAAGTATTTCACATGAAAATCATCGAAACTTATGCTAACGGATATTGATTAAAACGATATACAAATCAATTTCACGGCATATGCTAGTGTCCCATAAAATATACTCCCTCCGGTCCTATTTATAAGAACCTTTTTGAAGTGGGTCTTGGTCCTTTTTATAGTGACTTTTTCAGATTGTCCCATGCATTAATTATTATTTGACAAAAATACCCCATTAGTGGAGGTAGGTGAGTAATTAATTAGTAGAGAGAGTATGACACAATTGAGTAGTTAAATAGAAAGAGAAAGATAATGGGTCTCAATAAATTCAAGGGTAGTTTAGTAAATGTGATACATATTCATGACAAATTTATTGTAATCAACTAAATTAACCAACTTCCTTAATCCGTGTGAAATAGTTAAAAGGTTCTTATAAATAGGACCGGAGGGAGTATATACATCTAATGCATGCGCTTCTTCTTAGGTTTCTATGTTATCCCCAAGATTCAAGCGGATTATTTCACTAATGTATAAATACCTAATGAGAAAAAGAATTGTGCACTGACAGTGTAAAATTTTTTACACAGACGATTAATCACAACCCTTAATTTATGGTAAGTTTGTTGACTTTACTAATTAATATTTTACGAGTCATATAAATGAAGAATCATGATTAAATATCAGTGTAAAACTCTTTTACACTGTCCGTGCATATTAATTAAACACTTGTAAACTCTAGCAAGGAATAGCCAGGTAATTTCCTAACAATATTGCATACACCATTCACTCTTTTAATTTCCGATCCTCTTGTAAAATTAAAACTAGTCCCGGTATCACGGAAAGATCCTAGACAAATACCTTAAACTAGCTAGGTTAATTAAGCATGTAACGTAATCTAACAAATAAACTATGGATTTGGCATTGTCAAGTACGGTTCCCGTCTAGAGAAAATGATATTCAATTAGCTGATCTAATCAAATTAAGTATATGTTCTTGATTATCCTATAAAGGATGGTTTCCTAGAAGCTAGGTAGCTTGTTGACGGTAACGACAATGCCAGGGTATAATTTGATCTGCCTAATAATTATATATCTAGTCAATTAATTCATTTAAAATACTCAATGGCCCTGAAGTGGACATCACAATTGCTTTTTTGGATTTAAGAAAAGAGTCATAGCTCACTCATGCTTAAAAGTTTATTTGATTTTGGGTAATTAAAAAGTTCCACAAATGCTTAAGGCTCTTTCTTTACAAAGTTTAATTAGCTGGATCAAGCTACATTCACGAATCTTTCCAAACTTTTCAGGGACAAAAATGCTCTCCAGCGTGTGTGAACTTAGAACTTCAATTCGTTAGGTGTAGGTGAATCAAACAATAATCAATTGCAGTCATGTTCTTCAAAATGCTATCTAGCTATTTATAAATAAGTTTGATTAATTGCATGGATAATGAGGGAAATATCACCTTAATTAATTGAATTAATTTTGAAAGATATGAATTTGGTAAACGGGTGCTTTCAATTAAGAACAAATTTAGCTGGAGGTTAGGGGGAATGGAATATTCAATCCAAATGTCGACATACCTACAATTTACAAACTAAATCCATGTTGACATTAATTGTATTTTATTTATTTATTGTTTCTTAGAAAATGAAATTGTATAATCTTCTCATGAAGAAAAATTTAAAGCGACGTGTCAACAATCAACATTTCAGTCCATCGGAATGCTGTCTCTGTCCTCCAATTTAGTATATGTTTGATTAACTTTATTTTATATTTAAAAATTTATAACCAGATATATTAAATTTGAATTATCATTTTTATAAATGAGGACTTTTCCTAATCTACCTTTTTTTCTCAATATATCATGTAAATTAGACACCTCATTATCTACTATTTTTTATATATCTTTTATTTTTCTTAAATTAATCACATAATTTTTTATTATCAATATACGATTTTTTCATAACTATAATGTTAAAATTCATAAATATGAATGTTGCTACAAGATATTAAATTAATAGAAATAATAATAATATATTTTTTAATTTTTTTCTCAAGTTAAAAAGTTTTTTATTTCAAAAATTTATATGTATCCTTTATATTTAAGTATTTCTCCTTTAATACTTTCTTATATTTTTGAAAAAATATCATATAATACACAAGATATTTCGTTATATGTTTTTAATAAGTTTTTTTCTATAGAATTCAAATTAACTAAGCTAAAAGCATGCTATTAGTTGAGTTAGATTATGTTATAAATTTTAGGATTTTGATTGTTTAAAATAAAATTTTTCATTTTATAAAGTGTTGTGATGATTATAAAATTAATGGTTGGAATTATAATAATTTGAATGCACATGTATAATAGAGTATGCATTTATTTAAATATTAAAAGTGATTTGTCAATCTTTTAAGGGACAATGATTCATCAATTAACAATTATATACCCGATTCGAACAGGATTGTCTCTCATACGTAGAGTATACATGTGGTTTTGCAAAAAAAGAATAAAAAACTAAATTTAATTTTTAATTTTTTTAATTTCAAGCTGAATTTTATTTTTTATTTTGAATTGGTTAAATCTTAAACTTTAATTTAAAACAACAACATAAAAAATTGCCTATTTAGTTGTGTTGCCTTAATTACTCATGGACATTTGTAAGATTATACAATTGTAAGTTAGGAAGCTAGAAATCCCTTTTACCACGTTTTGAAATCAAACATGGATGGCGGAAATTATTTTTCCTTCTTAATTAAATCCTTTTCTTTTTGTTGACTAGATCTTCTTAATTTAATCATTATTAAAATTAAATATTATATATATAAGCAATGGGGAAAAAACACTTTGGAATCTAAGATTCCAAAATTTTTTATGTGGAGTACTCTAAGATTATTTAGATAAACTCCCATGAGCATCTCACTCAATGTGTTTTAAATTTATTTTATTAATTTTTATGTGGATCTTACACGTACACATCATCTCTTTTTAATTTTAAGCATCTCTTACAATTTAAGCAAATCTCCATTCCAACAGAACAACTCCTCCCTCTTTTCTCCAACACCAGTTCCAATCTACTCCTCCCTCTTTTCTCACAATCATATCAACAACTAAACACTCCTTATTAATAGTTTATAGTTGCAGCGGTTGTCCGAGTTAATTTTGGAACTGAATGAGGTCCACATTCGTAGTTCACAACATGATTCTTGGTGTTGGGGGGAGGTGATGAAGGTCAATATGCAGTGAAATTAGCTTATAAAGCCATTGTTAATTAAGGTGTTTTTGCATAATTTCCATTGCATAAATACATTTGGTGAAAATTCATAATTCATTCCTTCTAAGGTTTCAGGTTTTGCGTGGAAGGTCTTGCTAGGCAGAATACCATCCAAACAAAATTTGGTTAAAAGAAAAATTATTCAAGACTCTTATTCAGATTGTGTTTGGTGTGGGCATGGTTTGGAATCTACAACTCATATCTTTTTTTACTGTTACTATGCATATCAAACTTGGTCTTTGTGTTTGGATTGGTTTGGTTTCACTTCAGTGGAGCATAATTGTTACAATATTAATTTTCACCAATTTTTGGGTCTCCCTAAGTTCCTTTCTAAAATGCGTTTAAGGTGGGTTGTAATTTGATTGACTACAATTTGGAGTTTATGGCTAGGTAGGAATGAGGTAGTATTCTCAAATCAAATTTCTGTTCCTCATGATTTATTGGAGTTAATTAAGTTGCGAAGTTGGAAGTGGCTTTCTGCAAGAGATAAATCTTTCTGCTACCCTTTTTCTTCTTGGTTAGTGCAACCCGATGCCTGTTTCAATTTTAATTTTAGGAGTTGACTGTTATGCTCCTATCTGTTGTTGTTCTGGTGATGTCCCTATTTTGTTATGCATTACTTGTAATTGTTCCATTGAACCTTTAGTGTTGGTATGTATTGTTTAGGTGCATTAGCTTTTAATTTTGTTATTTACCATTTTGGAATAGGTGGATATTTTCATTAAGTACTGGTGGAAACTGTTTTGCTACAGTCTGGGTGTTATTGTAATAGGTTGAAGTACCATTTGTACTATATTGTTAATACAATTTCTTTGCTTATAAAAAAAACACTTTATTAATAGCAATGGAGAATAATCTACTATACCACACCCTCTTTTTTAACTAACACTTTGTTTGATAATTAAGAGAAAAGAAAGAATAGAGAAATACAAATGAGATTCAGATTATTTATATGTTATTGGATACAAGAGAAATATCTGTGGGGCTTAGCCCCTCCTGTCAACCAAAAAAAAAGAGAAATATTTGTGAATTAAAAAAAATTAGAGAATCATAATTGTTAATGAAAGGGGAGAAGTTGTATTTAAAAAAAAATCTCAACTGCCTTTACAAATTACCTAAAATCAATTTTTTGATCGATTTTCAGGCATCTAAAATTAGACAGCTATAAAAATCGAATTTTGATTTATCACAATCAATTGTATTAGGAAGCTGTGAAGTCTATAAATCTGTTTAAGTAATTAAACATGATTATAAGACTTAACATCCGTTAGTTTTAATGATTAACAAATAAGATTATATAAAGAACAAATAAGATTATATAAAGAACCAATTAGATTATATAAACAGGTTCTACTGAGAAAGGTATTTGTTTGTTAATTATGTTTCAGGATAAAATACTCTTTAGAAGAAGAAGAAGATTTTGTGAACAGAATCAGAATCAGAAGATCAGAATCATAAGATCAGAATCAGAAGAACAAAAGTGCAGAATCTGAAGAAGGTTAATCCTTAACAGAGTTGAAGCAACTGAAGAATAGAAGTGAAGACTTAAAGACTGACTGAAGAAGTGAAGAACTGAAGAAGTGAAGACTTGAAGACCGTCTGAAGAAGTGAAGACTTGAAGACCATCTGAAGAAGTGAAGACCAAGAATACTATCTGAAGAACTGAAGGCAAAAGATATGAAGAAGTACAGATTCAAGTATACGTCTGTCTGAAGAACAACAATGAACTAAAGAAACCAAGAAGAAGAAGATACGAAGAAGAACGAAGCTACAATTCTAAGGAATAAGGCCGCTGAAGTTTCAACCAATATGAAGAATTGAAGTTGTCTGAAGGAAGCAACTCGGCTGAAGTAGTGAAGCTGTCTAAAGCAACGAAGCTGTCTGAAAGACTTAAGCTGTCTGAAGTCATCAACCTGTCTTAAGTGATGAAGCTGTCTGAAGAGCCAAGTCCGTCTGAAGACTCGAACTCGTCTGAAGACTGGAACCCGTCTGAAGGTTGGAAGCTGTCTGAAGCTTTATTAATGATGTGGCATTTTTGCTGAAACCTTGCGTGAAGACTTTTCCAAGTCTCTGCTGCCCGTACGTTTTAAAACACATTTGTGGCAACAAACACAGAGACCTTTCCCGGTGCTTTTGAACTTCATACACCACTGAGGAAATCTCTGCAACGCAGTAGTCGCAGCAACAACAGTAGCAGCCTTACTGCAGCACCAACGTTGTACTATGTCAGAACTCTCAAGAAGCGTGTCTCACAACGGATTAAAAGAAGACTATTTACTGTCTCTAAACGATAGCATTTCAACGAGACATTTCTTCATTTGTGCAAACTGAAACAAAGCAGAAGAAAAGCTAAGGAGACTAAGCAAAAGCAACAAGGAAGATGTTTGAATAAAATATATTCAATTCAACATCTTTATCTAAATCCCAAAAGAGGAATCTGCAAACAACGACTACTGATCAAGACATCTCATTCAAAGAAGTAATGGTGTCAGAAGCAAGCGAAAAAGGAGTATATGCAGAATAAGCAAAAAGGGAAAATTCAACGGATACATATCCTCAAGAGAATCAGAAGAAATCCGAAAACAAGCTGATGCAAGCTGGATAAAACAGATACAAGAAAGCAAAAGAATTCAAGAGAGAGAATACACATGATCATCACATCTCTCAAAACAGAGCTCGTCAACAGAAGTGTCAGAACGGGAGTATTCTGAACACTCAATATGCTTAAGGAGAAGCAACCGTTTGAGAAGCTATTACACAACGGCTGTATGAGCCACATCATCAGAAGCTCAACGGTATTATGAATTATCTTCAACGGCTATATTCAAGAAGAACATATAAATAGCCTCAAGATTGAAGTTGAAGATGTTGTTGTTGTAACATACAACCAAGTTGTTGCGGTGCACAACCAAGTTGTTGTTGAGATACACAACCAAGTTGTTGCAATATACAACCAATTGTTGTTGGCATGCAGAGCATATTAACCATTCTGCCTAGTTGCAGTTGTTATGCTATACAACCAGAGTGAATTATCAATCAGGCTACTGATCAGCTGGTCAGTTAGTTAGATTGTACAGTTGGTCTGTTGATCAAGTGAGTTGGTTGTCGGGAAGGCAATCATGCTGTACAAATGACTATCAAACCAGGTACGGTTTGAAGCTTTGAAGATACCTTGGCATTCCAATGATACGGGTGAGAATGTAGCCCATGGAAACCAATGGTAAGAGAATAAGGCTGGAGCTTAATTTCACATCTTAGTTAGCCTACTCTCAGAGGATGTATTCCTCATAGAAAAGACAGGGATTGTACTTAAATTCAAACACTTGTATCACTGTCTATCCTTGTATTTAGTTTGTAATGACTGTATCCTGAGTATGTACTCAGTAATCTCTATGTACAAGAAGAATCTAAGTTGAGAGGTTCTAGCGAACATCTAGCTTAGGTTGAGTAGTAAAATACTCTACACTTGGTTAAGTGTCTGAAAGCCTGGAGAGGCTTGGGGGAAGAAAGAATACTCTTAGAGCTTGGAGAGGCTTAATAGAAAAGACTACTTTGCTGGGTCGGTGTGACCTAGTGTGCTCAGGGTCTGTGTGATCCTGGATGTTGATGTCTGGAGAGACTGTACTTGTGTATGTCTGGAGAGTCTGTACTCGTGTGTGTCTGGAGAGACTGTACTCGTGTATGTCTGGAGAGACTGTACTCGTGTTTGTCTGAAGAGACGGTACTTATGGAAATCCAGTGGTGGTTTGCCTCTGGGACTGGATGTAGCTCACGGGTTGGTGGGTGAACCAGGATAAATTCTGTGTCTAAGTTTCCTTTCCCTTAATCTCTTTTATTTACAGTCTTTATATTTACGTTGGGGATTGAAAAGTATTTTTCATAATAATCTTAACTCAAGGATTTCAATAAAACAAGTTTTCATAACGTTAAAACGTCTCTAGTGTAGATTGAAGTATTATAGAAGAATATATTCAGAGGGTTGTCTGAAATACCTGTCTGAAGTGAGCCCAACAGGAACTCAGTTCAGACACATGATATGGATGGTCTCTGATCATCTGAAGTATTTCAGAAACAGTTCTGAAGGTACTCTTAATAATATTCTTCAGAAGACACTAAGATAAGTTGGTTTAAAATCAAAACAATCTTAAGTGTAAGAAAATGTTTTTAATCTAAATCTTTCATATATTCCGCATGTTTTTTAAAATAACTCCGATCTTAAGATTGACTTTGTACAATGATCACTTAATGTGATTGTTTATTTTAAAGATTTCCAAAATTGTCTCAAAATATCTAAAACACCATTCAACCCCCCTTCTAGTGTTGCCTGTGGTTCTAACAGAAGCCATATGAATATATGATCAGGTGCCCTCCAAAGATTTTCTGCTCATAGTGGGGACAAAAAAAAGTTGTCATTCTCTAACCAAGAGTTGGGCATTTTGGATACACTTGGAGGGTATCCCTTTCTCTATTCTATCTCTACCCTAAAGGGCAAAAAAATTAGAATATATTGGAGCCACACTATTTTTTAATCTCCTTTCTATTTATTTACTTCACCAATTCGGAGAGGTATGAGCGGTCAATTCAGGTTATCCGACACGAGAGCAAATATTTGTGGAAGTTGGGTTAAAAAATTTAAGAGTGATTGAGACTTCTAAAATAAAAGCTCTAATTTTACATCTTTGCGAAATTTTATGAGTTTTTGTGGATAATATGTTTTGTCAAGTCGAGCTAAAAAGTATGAAGTTATCCAAAATTTTAAAATTAAAACTAAAACTTTAGATTTTTGTGGATTTTAACGCATAAGTTAGAACCATTTTGCCTCATCTACGGGGAAATGTATCTATTTCTCATTAATCTTTCTGCCATGGCTTTAAATGTACTTTTGGTTTTCCTATTTTACTAATTTTGTTATTTTTGTTCCCCTAATATTTTTTCATGATTTTGATCCCTCTATTTTGATGATTTCATAATTTTAGTCTCGGTAGCTTTCTTTTCCCACAATTTTGGTCTCCCAAAATTTTTCAATTATGCATATTTGATCACGGTGTTAATTCTTCATTCAATAATTAACGAAATTTGCTAATATTACTTTTATATGATGACAATAATGGGTAAAAGCTCCTTATGGTTCAAGGTTACCATAGAAATATTTCTAATCCCCAAGGATGATGGATAGAAACTTTTTACATTAATTCATACATATAATTTCTTTTGCTTTATTGTACCGACTTTAATTATTATAACATTAACACTATAACGTTAAAATATCAAGATTTCTTTGCTCCTCGACCATAAATCAATAATGCATGATGAAACTACTATATATATAAAGATACATATAGGTGTTATCATTCCTATCATTTTTCACTTACTTTATCCTCTTGACAATTTAAGAGTTCTCAAATTTAGTGAAATTCCATCACTTTTATAAGATGATGTATTACTTTACGGTAGATTCTACAATACATTTATTAAAATGTGAGTATGGGTACATTGGTGACATGTTTAACTTTGATTGATACAGTTGTTTAAATTTTAGACACGTCAATGTTGAACTCATCTTTTATTTTTTTGATTCCTAATAATTTTAACCGTTTTAAATTACTCCCGTCCTTTTTCTCAGTTTGATCTATTATTCCACACTTTTATTTTAATTAATTTCATTAATCCAGTTTTGAAATAGGAATTCAAGCAGTATGATGAACGCAAAGTAACTGGTTGTCTGGTTCGTGAACGGTGAGTAATTGGTTCTGCATCGCAAAGGTATTCCAGTAATGACAATTTATTAAGTCCTTAAACAAATTTAAAATAAAAATTCTAGAACAAATACCTTCATTGATTGCATCCTTTATAAACTAAATATAAACGACAACCATATACCCACAGACAAAGTGTTATCATAATGATGAGCAAGAAATCTAATTGAAAGACGAAAAGGTACTTTTTAAAACCAGTGATAAGTATCTCAAAAGAGATTATGACTTGATCTCACGAGCTTTCATCTCCAAAAACATAAAATTAGTGAACAATTTTCAGTTTAGCAAAATGAAACCAAGAAAATGGATATCAAAGGAAGAGGAACTGAATAGACAGGCTATTTAATTAATTAAAAAAAGAATTTGAATTTGTAAAAAGGTATTGTGTGAGGGTTGTTTGCATTTTCTTAAAAAAGAAAACAATAGTCTGAGATGTAATTAAAATGATTTCCATGCCGCCCTATGACATTAGTACATGTCATAACTGTACCGCAACCCACATTTTATTAATGGTACTGGAGTTGTCACCTTACTTTATAAGGTTTTTATTATTAGTACCATTTTTTTAATTCTTAGAATACGCCACATAACTACGCATTTAATTAATTAAAACATTTTCTGAAAGACATTAACTAAAATATTTAAACATTAATTTAAATAAAATATAAAAAATCCATATCACATATTAACTAACAATCTTGTCACAAAAAGTAGTTACATTAATTATTGGATAGAGAATTAACAGTCAATCAAATTTGCATAATTAAAATAATTGAGGGATTAAGGGTCCGTTTGGTTTACAGTTGAGTAGAATTGATTCTAGAAATGAATGGTTGAGATGGATGATGCACGCTTTATGAAGTACGTTGGACGGAAGTGATTTAAAATCAATTCTGCAGAATTGATTCTGACTGTTACAAAATCTAAAACAAACGGGCACTAAAATTATGAAAAAAAATATTAAAAAGATTAAAATCACAAAATCAGTAAAATAAAAAAACCAAAACAGAAAAAAAAAAGACCAAAATCACTAAATCAACGGGAATGAAAATTACATTTAATAAGGGTTGGAACATCTATTTGACGTTAACTTTATTAGTGTATATCTATATATCTATGGGGTGAATATCAATTATATGAAATTATGAATTGATACGGTTTCTTTCTTCAGTTGATAAGCCACGGTAATGTGATGCGAAAAACGTACATCAAAAAGTTAAAAAGCATTCGCTGCGTAAGTTAAAGAAAAGGATGTCGACATTAACTTACGAGAGAGAGAAAAAAAAAAAAACCCATAAACTTACGACCTTGAAAAGCACATGAAGAAGACGAATGGACGATGGGAATTTTCCGAGGAAGAAACAAAAATCTTCCCTGTATTCGTGGCTGATCTCACAATAACAATGCCATGAAAATTACAGGTATTTTCCATAATTAATTAAGAATATATCACAGATACGAAGTGGTAAAATTAGAGATACGATAGGATCATATGATAAAGAGAGAGAGAATGGTGATGTCGCTCGTGAAAAATAGAATTGAAACAATTTTGACCGTATGAATGGAGTAATCAACGGACAGGGATTGGTGACGGAGGAGGTGGGTAAGGAGGACCGTTGATGAGGGTGCAAACAAAAGGGAAGGTGGGACCCGGTTCCTTTAAACCCTGCTTTACACGCTACCCTGCGAGAGCTGCAGCGTATCCTTCGCCCCATGTGTGATGGTCTGGATATGAAAAGACGTTTGTACCCTCATTAATGTGGACGGAGTGAAAGCAAGTGGGAAGGGCAAAATGGAGAATTTGGGAACAGTGAAGCTTCGGGTGGCGTGGAGGGGGGAAGAGGAGTTGTCGCAGTCAGAAGAGTGAGTGCATCAGAGAGGAGGCAGGCTCGTACATGTAAACATTGCACCATTGTACTAATGTACTCTTTGCTACAGATTTACACAGTGTGCAAAAATGAACGAATGAATGACTACTGCCACTCATCATCTATGATAGATCCATCGAGTTTTTTACATTACCTTTCACTTTCACTTTTATAATTGTATAATTTACTATATTAGTAGTATTTAGGCATGACAACGGGGCGGTGCGGGTTTTGCTCTCCCCGTCCCCGACCGCGTAAAAGTCGGCGCGAGTTCGGGTTCGGATTTAATGCGAGCCGGTGTGAAATTATGAAACTCAATCTTATCCCCGCGGGTCTTCGTCGGGTTCAGAGAAACCCGCGGGGATTTCACCTTTACTATTTTTCATTTTTTTCTCTATTTTTTATAACTTATATATATGTTTTTAAATGAGTTATATATATCTAATATACTCTAATTCAAATAACATGTAAATATAAATATTTATAATCCTAAAAAAAATAAGAAACTCAAGAACTATATTATATTTTAAGGGAAATATATAAATTTATATTTATTATCTAACAATTAGTATATTAAATTTTTTTAATTATTCTGTCGGGGCGGGTTCGGGTTCGGAGGCGGGCGGGTTTTTACACCCCCAAACCCTCCCCCGTCCCCGTTAAAGGCGGGGCGGGTTCAGGGTCGGGTTTTTCTAAAACCCGGTCAAATCGGGTTTTTTTCCGTCAAAGTCGAGGTGGAGACGGGTCGATACCCGCGGGTTCGGGTTTATTTGCCATGCCTGGTAGTATTTTTTTAACTATAAAAAAATCAAATTCTTACAATGAAATATTTTTTTAATAAAAAATCATTTTACATTTCAATCAAGTTTCTGTTCACAATAATTGTACTAATGTACTTTGTCAATAACTTCTTCACACCCTATTTTTTCAATAATGAGAAAATAAATTTATACAATAAAAATATATAATAATTTATATAATACAGTCTCAAATAGGATTGCCTCCAATAGAAGATATCTGTGGTTCAAATCAAAATTTACATAACACAATTTTTTTATTTTTCTATATTATATTAATAATCAAATCTTATATTTCTCTCTCTTCTCATTATTTTTTATTTTTATCTCCCCATGTTTATACATTGAATTGTTGTACAAATAATAATACTCATTTCTTATGTGAAAGATGTAAGGAGGAAAAATTTAAAAAAATTAAATGAAAGGTGTAATAAATAATGTGAACGAAGAGAAAAAAAAAGCCAAAGAAAAAAATGACGAACAAAAATGTGAGAGAATAAAATGTGTAAAATGAGGATTTATTTAGGATGTATGAAAAAAAATGAAAAGTGATAAATCCTTCTAGTTTTTCACATTTATTTAGGTTGGAAGAATAAATGATAAATGTGATAAATGATATGATGTGATAAGAAGAGTATGAGAAATGACGAATGTTAACTAGTTTATGAAAAAATGGGTGTCTATATATCATTATTGTTTTGTTTTATGATATTCTAATATTAAGCCTATTTTTTATACTATATTTATTCCACCAAAGAGTTGTGACTCAGTTGGCAACGCAGACTGAGATTGTGGGAAGAGCTCCCGGGTTCGATCCCCACTAAACACACTCTTCGGGAGGGGTGAAGAGCCTTAACTGTGACTAAGCCCCGGATATGATTGCCCCTGGTAATAGAGGATACCTATGGACTAGGATTTATACCAAAAAATACTATATTTGTTCCTATTTAACTACTCATTTGGACAAAAAATACACATATTAAGGAATGCAATTATTAATCTTATTTTTATGGAAATAAATTTTAAACTTTATATTTTACCATTTATTTCTCTTAGTACTATTGGGTCTTATTAATTTTCAATAGTGAATCATTTATTAACATACATGTAAAATAAAGAAAAATGTAATTATTATTGCATGATGTTTGTAAATTGATAGTTAAATGAGAACAAATTTTTTCTCTCAAAATAAATACTTAAATAGTAACAAAGGGAAGGTATATTTTACTCTCTCATATCTCTCTCAACAACTCATTTCCCATTTAATTTTCTTTTTTTAATTATTATATCACATCTTTTTTTTCTCATATTTTTATACTCTTTTTTTTTTCATGTCCCTCCTCGCTATGATTGTGTTTGACATGTCATTTTAGTTATTTAAAAGCTAAATTAATAGCTAAAAAATTTGTTAAAATTTTTCAATTTTATTTGATAAAGTAGCTATTTTTAGCCACTAGTAAATTTTTAAACTCTAACGTGCATTTCAAAATTTCATCTCCTAACAAAATTTAGAAAAAATATTCATACTTAAAATTTTAAAAATCACCAAAATTTAAGTTTTCATCAAATAATTGATAATGTTATTGTCTATTATTTTATAGTTATCATATATAGTTTTATCCAAATATTTGAATTCAATTAGCTATTTTTTTAGTTTTTAACTTGTTGATTCATTGGAATTTTATTAAACACACAAATATCACACATTAAAATAGGACATGAATGAATCATTTTCTTTACACAATAGTACTACTTTCTAAATGAGTATTTATAATTAAAATCTTATTTTTTTTTTTAACCACAAGTATCCTTCACAGGAGGCAATCCTGTTCAAACCGGGAACATCCACATATGGTGGGGCTAGCTCTCCCAGCGGGGATAATCAAAATCTTATTCTTATCCTTATAATGACATTTTTTCTATTGAAAAATTCTTTTACAAAATTGTGTTGGGTACGCGAATCATATAATTAAGAAAATAAGTCATTTTCAATCATAAAGACTTAACTTAATATTTAACTAAAAATATTTAAAATTGTAATAAAAGTTCATATAAATATTTTCTTAATATAATTGACATAATCAAGACAACATTTTAAATGGGAAAATACAAATTATATATATAAAAGCTTGAACATTGATTACTAAATAACTATTTTTTGGATATTACAGATGTAACCTATAAACATATATTGTTTAAATTAAATTTAAATATATAGAGTGTGTTTGACAAGGTCAATAAGCTAGCTACTAGTAGGGATGTCAACGGGGCGGGGCGGGTGCGGGTAGTACCTACCCGTATAGGTACCCGCTAAAATTAACGGGTACCCATACGGGTAATGGGTATCTGCGAGTATTCACAGGTACCCATTAATGTTTAAGAATTTAAATTTTATTAAAAAAATAGAGGAGATGTTATATAATAAATTATAATATCATACTATATATATAAACAATTATTATAATACCATTACATGTTAATATATTAAAAATATTATAAAAAATTAATATAAAATAAATTATATCTAATCATAAAATAATAAAAAATCTTAATATTCAAATATATTTAATAGAAAAGTATGTTTTAATGAGTATGCGGGTATCCGCGGGGCGGGTAGTACCGTCCCCACCCATTTAATAAATATGCAGGTACCCGTTGCGGGTATATCCGCGGGTATCCGCGGGTGCGGGTTTTTTGACATCCCTGGCTACTAGCTTATTTAACTAGCTTATAAGCTAGTTTGACCAACACAAAAGTGTTTGGTAATTAAGGTACATCAAAGAAGCTTATTTTAGGAGCTTATAGCTTATAAGCTACAAACTAGTTCACCTAGCTTCTAGCTTCTAGCTTATTTAATTTTCTTCCATCACTACCCCTTATATTTTAATACATTTCCCTTATTATTCTTAATTTCTTTTTACCTATTATTATATATTTTTAATTTTAGTGACAAAAACCTTCCAATTTCTTGTTACCTATTATTACATATATAATAAGTAATTTAAAAAATTACGAATTAATTAAATTGTTATTTTATTTTCACTATTTTATGAAATTATTTTTATATTATACTATTTATTTTTATTAATTTCATTATTTATTTTAATTTTTAATTAAATATTTTATCATTAAAAATGTTTAATGAGAATTTAATTATTTTTTTAAAAATATAAAATTATAATTATATAATAATATATATTTTTTTCTAAAACACAAATAGAATTTATATAATAAAATTTATGTAGTTATGCTCTTTTATGTCATTTTACATTTACTAACTAGCTTATCAACTAGTTTTAGCAAACACTTCTAATTCAATAAGCTAGCTTATCAGCTCGGAACTTATAAGCTAGGAGCTTATCAGTTACCAGCTAGCTTATCAGCTAGTTTTGCCAACACTCATAAGCATTGTTTGCTTAGCATTTCTGTGAACAAATTAAAAGTTAAAATTAATTACAAGCTAAGCTATTTTTCTAATAAGAAGATTTTTTTTTGCTCTGTCTCCTAATCTTCGTTTAGAGTCATTCTAATTGTAAAATAAATGAGCTCTAAATAGGGGATGCGATTTGGTTAAAAAAATATTCATTATTAGTACCAAATGAATATTATTATTTATTTAGATTAAAAAACGCACAGATATCACATGATAATAATCAAAATTCTTTTTATTATCGTCCTTTTTATTTATGTTTTTTCGTAGACTTCAAATGATTAGTATCATTCATATTATGTTTAAAAATATTGGCAAAATTAATTTTTCTTCTATTATTATATATACGATTTTTCTAACTTGTGTAATGTTACATATGATAATAAATTAAAAATAAAAATATTTTATTGAAAAATGTAACATTCAATATTTCCAATGCATTGAAGATCGTAATAGTTGTAATTTTCAATAAAACATTTTCATTTTTAATTTATTAACCCGTGCAATGTTGGACATATTAGAAAGACCGTTATATATAATTTATTTTAAAGAATAATTTTGAATAAAATTCCATTCCAGTGTTTAATAATTTTTTCTTTAATACTTAAAAGCTATTATATTAAATCAGACAGCAAATAATAATTTTTTAATAACAAAATACATAAATATTTCTAATCTACGAAATACTTGAGGATGAAAAAGTCATTTAAGTTATTTTATATTTTATATAACGTGATTAAATTTTTGAAAATTTTACGAAACTACACTAATATTTTAAGCAAAATGAAGATTGAAATTGGGTAATGACTGATGAATTTTTAGGGAAAATTTTCTTGGTAGCTGTAATATAGTATAGTATGTATGTATTTAATAATTAATAATAATAATAATAATAAAGTTGAAAGGAAGGAAGAGAATAGGAAAGGGAGAGGCCATACTGAGATACTGATACTGTGTACTGAGTACTGAATGCCTAAAAGCATTGCATGAGAGCCATAAGTGGATGGGCCTCATGGGCCTCATGTGCCCTCACACTCTCAGTCGCATCACCAGACAGTTTCGCGCCACAAGACCCCCCACGTGTCAGACATCCTAACCTGAATTTTTACTGCTCCCACGTTAATTTGTCGTCCCAGGATGTCTTTTCCCCCACGCGCTCCCCACTCACCGCCCCTCCCATCAAACTTAAACACCTCCAATCCTTATATTTTAACTAACACTTTTTTAGTACTCATATTACAACTAATATTTCATTTAACCAGCGTAAATCAACAAAAATCGCAGTAATAATACAGGTTATACTTATATGTGCCGCAAAATGTAGATATTTATTCTGGGATCTACTAGAGACGGTGAGAGGCTGAGAGCTAGTAATAATTCTTATGAAAATAATGAGATTAGAATAAAACGTAACTGAGACTGATTGTTTTCCTATATATATTGTATATCTCCTTGGAGTCTAATTAGTCTACTTTTTTTAATAATAATTTTAAACATTATGTATATTTTTAACCGTGATGACAAATAGAACACGAATGGACTGAAATCATTTTATAACCAATGATTTTTCACCAATTCATTGACCAATGACAAAAAAGACAAGTGGAAGACACAAATTCATTTTCGCATTTCTAATTATTTCTCTATTTTTAATTTACGTGTCCTTTGATACTTGAAAAGGAATGGACGAAGTATTAAAATTCGTTATCTATAAATTTATAACTTGATTGAACCACGTTTCTCTATAACGTGGTTTCAAATAATTAAAAAAAGAAATGTTTGGTTTAATGTTAAAATGTGTTAAGCTCACCGGCCTCTCTAATATTATAAATAATTGCGTTGAAGAACTTAAATTTGAATTTCATCAGTTTTAACATCAAACCAAACATACACTAAATAAAATAATCTATATTAACCATGTATCATAATTTATATATCATTTTTTAAGGTAGGGAAAATCTTCGGGCTCTTTGAGCACTTACAAAGATACTTACATTTTATCTCATTCCAAGGAAACGAGTGGGGGTTTAACCTGCTACCTGTCTTTAAAAGTAATTCTTTACAATTATAAATCAAACGAATATTTAGTACCCGTTTAATTTATGGTTAGAGCATATGTTTAGCCAATATAGATAGGTTAGTTATTATTTTTGTTCAAATGTACATTTAAAAAAAAGGCAACTATAAAATAAACAGACTCTTAATTATTAAAATTGTTTATTGATCAAGCATGAGCACCTTTGTAGATCATACGATGAAGTGGAGGCGTTAGATCATATATATATGAGCGCCTTCATGATCTTTGTAATGGACAAATGATTGAGGAAAATCAATGAATAATAACAAACAACTCGCTATATATGAATAGTACTAGTGTATTTCGTAAGGTATTTAGCTAGATAAAAAGCTAAAATTAATTGGCAGCTGATCAGTTTGATGAGATATTTTTTTACCTATTTATTATTTTTTTTATAAATTACTTGAGGTAATTATTAGAGCTTCATTTCATCGTTATTAATTGAAATGTTTTTATAATTTTATCCATCAATGAGTGTGTTTGGTAAGCCATTTTAGTTAGTTGAAAGCTAAATTTTAATAATCGAAATCATTTCAGCTTTGTTTGTTAAGAAATTTTTGGGGTAACTACTAGTTTTTTTTAAAATGCTACTTAAGGTAGATTTTTTTAAAAGAGTTCTCATTTTCAGTTACTGACTGAAAATTTATTGCAAGTTTATCCCTCAACCACATTCACTCATCATTATTTAATAATTACGGTTTTTCTAACCTGTGCAATATTACACAAGTTAATAAAACAAGAGTGGAAAGCTTTTATTGGGAATTACAGTCATCACAACACCCAATGCATTGGTATTGTTCCTGGTTGTAATTCCCAATAAAAACTTTCCACTCTTGTTTTATTAACATGTGCAATATTGCACAGGTTAGAAAAATCATAATAATTAATAATGTCCTTGTATGTCATTTTACCATTTTCAGTTAGTTTTACCAAATACCTTCAATCAAATCAGCTAGTTTTAAGCTTTCAGCTAATTTTTTCAGCTATCATCTAGTTTTTCAGCTTTCAACTAGTTTTACCAAACACACTCAATAACGTTTACTCACCATTACATGGCATTTTTAATGATGCCTTTATATGCTATTTTACAATTTTTAACTGATTTTACTAAACACTTTCAATGATATTAGTTAATTTATAAGTTTTCATCTAGTTTTTTTTTTTTTATGTAAGCCAATGGTATCCCAAGCCAATAGTTAGAAACTAATCCCTTTCAAGGTATAAAGATCATCGAATTGGGTTTTGCCTCTCTCAACAAAGTCTTCTCCATACACTCTGCCAAGGATCGAACCTCTGTTAAGATACTTAAGGGAACTAGTTATCTGCTAGCAATGTTGAGTTTTGTTAATTAGTAGACTTCATCTAGTTTTGAGTTAACTTTTTAATTAGTTTAACCAAATACACTCATATTAAACATTTGTTTTTTACTCTTTCATTTGAAAAGTCACTTGTTACTTTTTATATTTTTTCACTATCCTTTTTCAGTATGTTTTTCACACATCTCCCTTTACAAATGTTTTACTATTTCAAATTTGTATCCGTGTCTTTTAAAAAATATAACCCTTAATTTATAATAAAATAAAAAATGATTAAATATTAAAATTTTGACTAATATAATAATTATTTAGTATTTC
Source organism: Sesbania bispinosa (assembly GCA_026901365.1). Lineage (NCBI taxonomy): Eukaryota > Viridiplantae > Streptophyta > Magnoliopsida > Fabales > Fabaceae > Sesbania > Sesbania bispinosa. The sequence goes on from QLOH01000859.1 coordinate 105,281, forward strand.
AAAATTTACATTATATAAAAGGGTATCATAGGTTTTAATTTCATGAAATATTAATGGTTCAATAGTATGGTTGAAATAGTTGACTTTTATGAAATAATAATTTAAATTAAAAACAATTATTCTTTAGAATGTGTTCGGTAAATTTGGCTAAAAAGTTAGATAAAAGTTGAAAAATTAACTGATTTAATTAATTAACTGAAAGTATTTGATAAAACTAGTTGAAAATGGTAGAATGACATATAAGGACATCATTAATTATTGAATAACAAAGGGTAATAGTTGTTGAGACTTGAGAGATAAAAATGTAATAAGAGTGTGTTCAGTAAGACATGTCAGTTAGATTAAAACTAAAATATTAGTAGCTAAAATCATTTCATAAGCGTTTGGTGAGGTAAGAGCCATTTAGCTTTTATTGGTAGCTAGGTATTAGTTTTATACTAGCTTTTATTGAAAAGCTACTTGAGGTAACATTTTTTTTAAAAAAAAGCAGCTACTAGCTGAAATATTATTATAGCGTTATCCCTTAATGACTCTCACTCATCATTAATTAATAATTAGTAATGTTCTTATATGTCGTTTTATTATTTTCAGATAGTTTAACCAAACACTTTTAATTAAATCAGTTAGTTTTCCAGCTTTTTTCAACTCGCTTTCAGTTTTCATCTAGCTTTCAACTAGAATTTTAACTAGCTTTTCCAAACACACTACAAGTTTTCAACTAGTGGATAAAAAAGGGGAGCTTTTTTTGTTAAAAAATATTTGTTCAGGTATCTTTTCTAAAAAAATTAGTATAAAACTAATAGTTACCTAAAAAAGCTACATTACCAAATATCAATAAAATAATTTCAGTTACTAATTTTAGCTTTCATCTAGTTAAAATCCTTACCAAACACACTCTTAATGTATGTGTAGGGATCATCTTCAGCCTCTCCAGTCAAGTTTAGCTACGAAATAGCTACTGATTAGATACGGATTTTGTTTTCCTAGTTATTCCATAGCTAAACTTGGCTGGAGAGGCTGTAGAGGCTCCATATCCTTAATATATACACTCAAATTAAATCGCTAATTCAAACAAATTATCTCTTAATATATTTATATATTAAATTAAAATAATATATATAATTTAGGCTAATTATATTGTAGCATGTGCATATTAGATTTAAATTATTTAGTTTAAAGTTAATATATACTTTATATAGTAATGTATTTGTTTGTAATCAAAAGCATAATATTTTAATATATTAATTGTATTGAAATAAATAAATTTCTTGTGCATACGATAAAATATCAATATTAATAATTTATAAATGAGTAATAATATGTTTTTATTTTTAGTTAATTAAAATTTTAAAAATATTATTAAACTAAAATGTTAAGAATCAAGTAACTATAAAATAAAAGGTCATATTTGAACCGAGTTTTCCTAATTATATATTCTTTTTCCACTCTAAATTCAATGTTTGAAAATGAGAGATGCATGTTTTACGTAATATATTAGACAAAAGTGATTTAAAATTAATCATGTAAAATAAATTCAACACTTTTACTAACGAGTAACCAAACGGGTTAGAAAAAGATCACTTTTTTTGGACCAAAAGCAATATTTAGAGAACGCTATACTTGTAGGTAGGGATGCCAAAAAAATTTGTACCCGTTGATATATCCGCAATGGGTACCCGCATATCTATATAATGAGTGGGGATGAATATTGTACTACTCGCCCCGTGGGTACCCGCATACTCATTAAAACATATGTTTCTATTAAATATATTTTAATATTAGGATTTTTTTATTATTTTATGATGATATTTTTAATATATTAACACGTAATGATATTATATAATGATTACTTATATATATAGTATGATACTATTATATAATTTATAACATTTTCTCTCTTTCTTTATAAAATTTAAATTCTTAAACATTAATAGATACTCGTGAATACCCGCGGATACTCGTTACTTGCATGAGTATCCGTTAATTTTAACGGGTAGACACTACCTGCCCTCGTCCCGTTTACATACCTACTTGTACGTTTGGTGTAATCTAGACAACAAATGCTCTTTATATTTTAAAAAAGAAAGTAATTATTTATTTTTATCTTTTGATAGTAGTATCTACCAAGTAAATAACAGCATATTCATTAAATAAGAAGGTAATATAATTAAAGAAATTTATATTTTTCTCAAATGTACCATATATAATTTTAGTAAGACACTTCTAATGTGCGCGTGATTTAGTAGATTATTTTGCATTATTTTCAATACTTACACAAAAATAATCATAAATACCCATTTTATATAAACTTTTAATCAAGAAACTATCTTAAAACCAACATTTCCGTTATTTAAAGATAAAAAACAATTTTTAAAAATTGTAAATAAAAACGCTTTTATATAAGGAAAACAAAAATATGTGAAATTATCCTAAATTTATAGAAAAAAGAGAGCGACAAATAGGTAAAGAGAAAGGAAAAGGAAATGATGTTAGTACTCTTACTACTCTACATATACACACACACCAAAGCAGCAAGGGCGCGTGCATCCAAAACTTGACCCAATCTAGGAGCTTACTTTTTCCAAGATTTCGTCATGCACTCGTGGCGGCGCAGCTCTTGAGATTTCTCCAAAACAAAAACTTAAACCCATTCATTTCATTTATTCCCCCACCATGAATAAACAATAATATTAATTAATTAATTAATTATATAACTATAATAATACTACTACGATACACTACTTTGCGTATTTATTTTCCGTTACATACGGTGGTCACAATTAGTTTAGTATGTGCGTCTAGTCTAACATAACCATAACGGTTATGATTTTACCTCTTCCTCTTCTCTTTCTCCCCCTATATATATTCCTCGCACTCAACCAACCTCTCCATCATACTCACCTCTCCTCTTCACTCTTCATTCACTCTCAAAACAAATTTAAAAAACTCTCTCTCTCTCTCTTGTTTTCCTTATCCATCTCTCTGACAGTTTCACTTCCCTACCATGACAAGCCACATTGATAACCTCTGGGTGCTGGCCTTACCATCCAAATGCACCCAAGAAAACATTGCATGGTCACTTTTGATCATGGCCATACTCTGGCTAGCCATGACTTTCTTTTACTGGTCTCACCCTGGTGGTCCTGCTTGGGGCAAGTACTACTCCTACTCTACCTGGAGAAAAACCTCTCCTAGTACTACTACTACTACTTCTACTTCAGGTTCAGACCATAACAACAATCAAATAATTCCTGGTCCCAAAGGCTATCCTTTAATTGGAAGCATGAACCTCATGTCCTCACTTGCACACCACCGTATTGCTGCGGCGGCAAAAGCATGCAACGCCACCAGGCTCATGGCTTTCAGCCTCGGTGACACACGTGCCATAGTCACGTGCCACCCAGACGTTGCCAAAGAGATTCTCAACAGCTCCGTCTTCGCTGATCGTCCTATCAAGGAATCTGCTTATAGTCTCATGTTCAACCGCGCCATCGGGTTCGCCCCTTACGGTGTTTACTGGCGAACCTTGCGAAAGATCGCCACCAAGCACCTCTTCTCTCCCATGCAAATCAAGTCCTCGGAGATTCAGCGCTCCGAAATCGCCAACCAGATGGTCCACATGTTTAGAAACCGCCTTCCTTCTCCTACTCCTACCAGTGGCGGTTTCACCGTACGCGGGGTTCTCAAGAAAGCCTCGCTGAATAACATGATGTGGTCCGTGTTTGGACAGAGGTATAAGCTAAACGAGGCAAACAAGGGAATGGAGGAGCTGCGTGGGTTAGTGGAACAAGGGTATGACCTTTTGGGTACCCTTAATTGGGGTGACCACCTCCCTTTCCTTAAGGACTTTGACGCCCAAAAAATCCGGTCCACCTGCTCTAAACTCGTTCCTAAAGTGAACCGGTTCGTCGGTTCAATCATCGCCGACCACCGAGCCGACAAAACCCAAACCAACCGGGATTTCGTTCATGTCTTGCTCTCTCTTCAAGAACCCGATAAATTGTCTGACCCCGACATGATTGCTGTACTCTGGGTAAGTTAATACAAACAAAAAACACGCACCTAAAAATCATTTCTATTCCATGTATAATGTTGTTACTTACCACTTTATTTTTTATTTATTTGCATAATACACACTAGGATATATTATATTATAAATAATTATTGGTCCATGCGTGACAATAAAATTGAAGAATTTTATTTTATTTTTTATCTAATGATTTGTGTATTTTTGGGCAGGAAATGATATTTAGGGGGACCGACACCGTGGCGGTTTTGATCGAGTGGATACTAGCGAGGATGGTGCTTCATCCTGATGTGCAGAGGAAGGTGCAAGAGGAACTCGATGAGGTGGCTGGTGGAGGCTCACGCGCCTTCACGGAGGAGGATGTGGCGGCGACGGTGTACCTGCCGGCGGTGGTGAAGGAGGTTCTGAGGCTGCACCCACCGGGCCCACTTCTCTCGTGGGCCCGTTTGGCCATCACTGATACGACCATTGATGGGTATCACGTGCCCGCTGGGACCACGGCCATGGTTAATATGTGGGCCATAGCTAGGGACCCTGTGGTATGGAGGGACCCACTTGAATTTATGCCTGAGAGGTTCATGGGAGGAGAAGGGGCTGACTTCTCAGTTTTCGGGTCGGATCTTAGGCTCGCTCCATTTGGGGCGGGTAGGAGGAGTTGCCCCGGGAAGACTCTGGGTTTGACCACCGTGACCTACTGGGTGGCTAAGCTTGTGCACGAGTTTGAATGGCTACCGTCCGATGATGATGGGGTTGATCTAACGGAGGTGCTGAGGCTCTCTTGTGAAATGGCTAATCCTCTCACCGTTCAAGTGCGTCCCAGGCGTTGAAAAAAATAACTAGAAATATGAAGGTAAGAAAAAAGGAAAAAGAGAAAAAGATCAGGTGAGAAGTTTTAGGGGTTGGTGGCAGAAATAGAGGCCCTTGGGAGCCACTAAAATGTTGTTAAGTGAATGAAGGTGGAGTTGGCTCTCTCTATAGTATTAAGGGTCATCAGGGTTTCTCTTTTTTTTTTGTTGTTTCTAGTTTGACAGTCTCAAGTTGTCTTATTATCAAGGAAAACTTAAAAAAAATTCTGATGCCTTGTAAATATTGGTGAAATTAATACAAGGTTTTAAGTTTAGTGATTCGCGTCTTAATATTCTCATTAACAAAACTCGACAATGTTAGTACTATTGTGTTACGGAAATTTGTACAAATTTTCCACAAAATGTTAATTTTTTGAATTTGGCACGTTATTTAATAACAACGCAATAGATATAGTGCCAAAGCAGGTTTAGCCAGCCATTCACAATCAGCACACGTGATTTCTTCAGCATTAGTGTCAGAGTGACGAATTGCAATTTGAGACAATATGCTTAATTGCGCACAAAATTAATTTGGTTTTTTTCAACGTAACCATAATATTTAATGTGTCTTAGTCGGGGGCCTAGTTTTAATCTCACTGGGACCTCACCGATCCTTTACCCCAAAGGCACCAGGACTAAGTTTAGCGTACTATTGATATCTGTGCTTCGATTATAAATTATTACCTTTGGGATTAAAATACAATCAATTAGAGATGAAATTTGCACAATTCAATTAAATTTCAAGCAACATCATAGTATTAATGTGCCCTGAAGACAACGTCAAGTGTTTGATCCTGTGTGCTTGTGTTTTGCAACTTGGGCTGGTCATTTATCTATCATGCAGGAGTTGTCAATTAAACACAATATATTGTGAATGATATTGGCAATTTGGCACTATGCAGTGACAGACAAAAACCTTGGCCTGATCTGGCTCTACATGAAGTACATGGTTCCCTCGGCTTTCTAGTTTCTTGGCAATTGTGACTCTTACACACAACGACATCTCCATTACTGTGGGTGGGTGGGGGCAACACTGGTTTTCTAGTTGTCCTATTTCCACATAGGACGGTCTATACTACAAGCTCTTTCTTTGTCACAAATTGGACCACAAATCATCTTCTTATATGTTAAATTTTTCAAGGGAGAGGCATGTAGCCACTTCAACTATCTCTGTAATTGACAGCAGAGTTGTACAATCTTACTCAAATTTAGCACATACAAAAGGGAATGTTTTATTTATTACATTGCTCTTTATTAATCACATTTTCCCCTTTTGGTCAATTTGAAATTGATAACATAGAAAGGCCTTTTCCCCACATTTCAATGAAAATTGTTACTATCATCATGGTATGATAGGTAAAAGGGCCTTCAAGTGATTATTATCAGGAACAACGTTTCTGGTCTATAACCATTCAAGTCAAATTCAAAATTGTTGACCATGGTCTTTAATCATCTTATCCTTGTTTGTCAACTCAAACTCTCTCTCTCTCTTCCTTTTCCTTGGTTCATTTGTATACTTAGAGATAACTTTGCAATCATAATTAAAAAAAAAAAATCAGCTAAACAAAATGCCTCTTCATTTCATATATATCCTTGCAACCATAATAAGAAACTCTTTGAATTAAACGAATTTAATACACATTCAGAACAAATCAAAACAGCTAAATGTCTACACTACACTACAACTTTAATTTGTTTGTTAACAACTAGTAGTGAGCCCTAAAGATAAGAAATTAAGAACTATGGCTAGTTCATGAATTCAAATCTGGCACGTTTATGATCTTAAATGGGCCCAGCCTCGGTGACCTGATTTGGGTAAGAATCCAAATGCAATAAATATCAGGTTCCAACTTTTTAGGAAACAATATGAATATTGCAATGACAACTCCAATTCTATGGAGGACATAGAAAAAGATACTGATGTTTTTGTTCTGTCTGCCTTAGGTTTTCTCTCCCGTTTTTTATTTTTTAATTAATAAGAATATGTCTTATTTACTCAGTGTAGTAGTAGTAGTGGGAGTATACTCTGAATCAGGACCGCAATGATGCTTGTTTGACAAGTAGATCTCTCAGCAGAATTAGCTTAAAGCAAGCTAGCTAGCTAGCTTTGATTAAGGACAGTTAAAACATATATCACTATCATTAACTTTATACATATATAATACGGTATTGACCCATGAATACAGATGTAGTACTACTTTATACTGTCAAATAAGCTAACACTTTGACATTAACATAAATATTAGTTTATATTGATGAATTGTCACATCAACTTTTATTTAAACCCTCATTAAGTTTTCGCCACTACTAGATAAGCAGTCGAAAAACAACACCACTCATCATCAGTATTTAACAAATAATTGTGTTTAATAATGCAGTTGTGCACTATGTGAGAAGTCCTTTTCCATAGCTTGTTCTAATTTCTGGTCCAACATGGAGGATTTTTTTTTTTTTTTTAATTCTATGTTGCTTATTAGTCTACCTACCAACCATTTACACTGTTTTTGTAACTGGAATTAAGTATCTGTTCTCACTAGAATGAACTGCTTTCATGCTTATTTATTTATTCACTTTTTGTTAGTTCATAAGAGCAATCTTCCTTTATTCAAAGGATATGCTATACTTGTAAGTAAAATGAGTTGAGTTTCAATATACGGATGAGAATGAGGTCATGTTCCAAACTAATGATGTAAATGTGACATTGATCACTAATTGATTGTTTTTATTAAATCAAGGATACGTATTGTTGTTGCCTAAACTTGGTTCACTTCAGGGTGTTTAAAATTTGGTAGATGGGGAGAGAAAACAAAGATTAAACAGTCAGATCTTGCGTGTACCATGCCTATAAGTTGTTTTTCCTATTTGGCTCATGTTATTAAGACGGTTGAAGGAACAGATGGAGCCCATGACAGTGATCTAAGAGACAATTAGACCTTTTCTCGTATTGAATTTGACAAAGACTTCCCAACAATTCATTAAGCTAAGCTAAATGTGAATAAATCAATTAAAAAATAGCCAGCCTTAACATGATCATCCCCTAATTAAGGCTTGCCCTGTATTTCACTAGACAGAGACACTGACCCGGAAGCAAATCCAAGCACAAGGAACAAAAGGGTAACTTCTTTGTTTGGATAAGGGAACTAAAACTAATTAAGATGTTTTTCACACCATTTCAATTTGATTACTCATCTAGAAGGATCATGCTTGGTACTTGCATATACTAGCTGTTTGATAACTATGCGTCTGTTTTAATTTAATGCCAATAACCTTAAATTATATATTCAATTAATCTTGGTGCCTGAGGTCAGATTAATGGTTCTTTCATATGGATCGGTTTTGGGGCTAAGGACCATTTATTATGGGATAGTGTTGTGACATTGACATATTTCATAATTTGGATTAACTACCAAGTCTTTTATCATGACAAAGAAAGTGATCTACCTACGTATAGTAGAGGAACAATGTTTTCTTTGCAAATTGGAAATATAATTATACGTACTAATGATGTGATTGCCTGATAAAACTTGGCATTGTGGGGTGGTTCAACATTGATGCAGGGTTTCATTCATGCACAATACAGTTGTATATTTAATGGGGTTTACTTTGTATGGGACTGAAATTTTGCTAGAAACAGTGCATGAGAAAAAGAACAGAATGATATGTTATGTCCTGAACCAAGCTAGATTAATTATGATAATGATCAAGATGAACTGTACTAATGATGTTCCCTAGCTGATTTTGACATAACCGTCCCATGACAGCCTTTCTACTTTCATATGTGTCTGTTTGGTGAACTTGACTATTCGCAGTATCTAATCTGATTGGGCATCCAACCAATTAATGTGGCATATCCCCCAAATCTCGCAGATTTGAGACACAATTAATGAAGAAAAATCAACCAGTAAGTTCTTAATAATGTCATTTTGTGTAATAATTTGGGTCTGATAGTTGCTTTTCTAATTTTTACACGCAAGAAAAACTTAGCACAACCCTACCTAGCATTAGCAAAGAGACTATATTGTCTTTTCCAATTTCAGGATCACTAGAATTATTGGTATTTTCACTACTCACTGATGAAAATAGGGCTCCCATTGAACTTTCCCAAGTCATGCACATGCAGCAACACAAAAGTCTAAGGTTACTAGCCACAATAGTACTATATAACAAGTAAATCAACTTGTTTTACACTGAAAATTTCTAATAATAGTTAATAAAAGAATTTTGCATTTTAATGAGTTGTAATTAACATCTTGGCTCATTGAGGGAAATTAGTATTTCACACGAATTTTCCTATTAGGATTGTCTTTGTTTCTGTTTTCGGCCTCTTTTCTTTGTCCTGTGCATTTGCACAAATTAAGGTCTAACGACTAATTCAAGAATAATAATTATATTATAGCGAAACCACTATCCATTAACTTCTTGCAAACAACGGACATTATTAATAAGAACAGAAATGCATATGATCAGATATTCAGTTCAGATACATTTGTTATATATTTATTGGTTTTGAAATGTATGTCACTTCAACATTTTCCAAGCACTGTCTCACAACTTAGCATTGTATGAAATTAATTACCTCACCAAGTAAGGATAGAAACGAAGATTATATATTTTCATTATTAAAATTATTTTTTTTAAAAAAAAAGAATTTGGCCTAGCCTTTCTCCTTGTAAAGGTTTATCTACATATCACAGCAAAGACATGAAAAAATCTTAGCAAAAGCCTATCAAACAGGCATGACAGTGACACCAGTAAAAGCAAGGGTCTTTACTACTCTTTATCCTATTCATGTCTCATTTGTCATTCAGGAAAAAATCTCATGCCATATACTTTGATCTTTTTATGTGAAAAAATAAGTGGATAAGTAAAAAAGAAACTTACTGATAAAAAACAAAAATAAAAAGAGGGATGTATTATAGTGAAAAGACCTAGAATTGGTTTGGGTATTGTGGAAACTAGAAAGTGGAAGGAACAAGTTGTTGAGCTAAAATATTCAATTGATACATAACAAGCGGGACAGATTCATTCGTGGGTTATGTGGAATTGTTAATTGGGCCAAACAAAGGTGGGACAAAGTGGATTTTGCGTCTCCCTATTGCTCTCTAGCTCGCAAAGGAAGAGGGGGTCCAATGATGTTTACAACAACTAAATGACACATTTTGTCATGGACTGCATATAGTGGGGGACCAAATCTTAAGCTTTATATATATCATCTATCTATAGCTCTATTGTCACTTTTCTCAAAGAACTATAACGAACGGGTCTACACAACTTGATTATCAAAAGTGAATAATCTTTTCTTTCAGAAACGTAAATATACATCTTTTTTTTTTTAAAAAAAAGGTTTTGATTAACTAGAAAAAAAAAAAAGAATGGTGGTCAGAGCCATTCGTTCCAGGGTTTGCTCATTTACTTAAGCTTGCTTTGGGGAGAGAAATGAATGTCTATCGAGACAAAATTATTACTTTTGTAGAATTAAGGACACCATTAGAGCTGGTAATAATATTAGTACTGAAAACTGAAAATTGTCTTTCATTCCATCAAAACAAAAAAGGTCTTACAATATCAGAAGCAACAACTGAGTTGCTGCTAGCTGTATCCATAGACAATTTGAGGATTGAATATATATATATATATATAGAGGAGGGTTATAATTACACCGGTGTAAGTTACACCAAGTATTACACCGCTAATAACTACATATCGAATATGTTTTTTAGTAATCCAACCGTTGAATTATGCTTGTTTATCATCATTATTATATGTGCCGAATTTCGTAAAATTTTGACACTAATAACTTGATAATCAAATGGTTGGATTTTTCATATATTTCAAATGTATATATATCGTTAATCTTGAGACATCTCAATGGCATATCAAATAATTTCGGATTAATGTAAAATTTTATATGTATGATCTATATGATAGTAACTTTCAATCCAACGGTGGATTATTTAATACAATGATCCGTTAAAAAAATATTCAGCAGTGTAACACCTGGTGTAACTTACACCGGTGTAATTATATCCCTCCTCATATATATATATATATTATATATAAATTTAATAACTATACATTGTCAGTATAAAAATATTTTACATGAAGTGTCATATCATTTAATGAATTTAATAGTACATGGAGTGTCATATTCATTAAATGATGCGACAACACACCATTCGATGTATGTGTAAAACTTTTTTACACTAACGGTATATAGTAATTATATATATATATATATATATATATATTGTATTTTATTTCGTATCTGTACTAATAATTATTAAAATACTACTTTATTTTTTATTCCCTATTTTAGAGATTTATATAATAAATAGATCAAAATAATATTTTTGGATCTATCAATGAAAATAGAAAACATAATTTCAAGCCAAAAATTTCTTATGGGCCCTAAGATATCTAAATAGAAAACGAACTCAATAAGCTAATTTAATAGGCCCAACCCAAGAAGCCTAGAACAATAATAATTTATAACACGGGCCTAGAACTTAATCCTATACTATCAAGCAAACGAGAAAAATAGATGTCTCTAGGTGTTTATGACTTATCGTTATTAAGTGTCTTTTTAGTTTCCAGTTAAATAAAATTAATTTTAGAAATTAATTGTTATGATAAATGAAACACATTTTATTAAACGAGAGTAATTTAAACCAATTCACAAAACCATAATTTTGCACTGTTGAATCTGTCAAAACTATCAAACTAAAAGACTCAACCTTTTATCCAAAAATTTTATTTAGCCATGGCTGGCTACAGAATTAAACATGGCATACAGCAGATAATAGCATAACCTGTGAACTAGTCATTAGGTTAAATAAAATCCATCTGAAAAGATTCATGAGGTATATTGGATGGAGTCTAAATGAACAGCTAGCATGACTGAGCAGGAACCCTGAATGATATTGAGATAACAAAACACATCTAAATGATTCCCCAAAGAGAAAAGAAACAACACTGCCTTAAGTTTATTACCACTATGATTCTGCATTGATATAGATTATGAATAATAGAGCTACTAAACACTATGGCCATAGGCCATAGCTCAAATTCAATTTTCATGATTCGTCGGACTTGCTTTTCTTGCCAAAGTACTGCAGGGCAAATGCAAAGCCCAATATCAGCAATGGCACCAAGTACTGCAACATCTTCACAACAAATCCAGAAGATTCATTGCTATAAGCAGGTGCTTGTGTTGGTCGTGGAGGATTGCTGCTAACTTTTGCTGGAAGAGTAGTGCTGTCAACCTCCCCAACAAAGTATTTTTCCATCATTTCTACCGCTGAGTCACTGTGGCCAACATCTTCAAAATCAGTGGTGGCATCCTTCTCTGTGTAAACACCAGAAGATTCTTAGCTTATGTATTGTTTTCTGTCTATTGATTAATTTTCTCTTGCTTTCATCCTACGGTAGGCTAAGAATTAAGAGAAACTACCTACCTGCAGCAGACAGTAAAGCTTCATCACCTCCCGGATGATCTTCCAAAAATGGGGTGACATCATATACCTGCTACAACAGAATGCTTGTTATATACTCAAAAACTAAAAGAAAGTCTACTTCAATTTTTAGATACCAATGTAAAAGGGGGGGGTGGGGAAGGATATGGAAAGAAATTAGAGGCATTCAGAACTTTGAGTATGTATTTGACATCTTGAAACCAACAAGGATTAACATTTATGAGGTTACCAACGAGGAAAACTTTTCTACTAGGAAGGGAAGAATCAGTATCATCATGAATAGTTGGAGACATGTAGGCTTGGCAACCTTCAATATAATTGAAGACATGTAGGCTTTATTCTTTAGGACAGGAATGAACAAGGATTTCCAGAGAACATGGTCTTTGAAATCAGGAGTTTTAGCAACATATTTTTTTGTTTTTGTTTGGAACAGCAAGAGAAGGAAGGTTACGGAGTAGCTATGACCGTATTTTGAGAATATTAAGATTTAGTGCTTGAAGAGGGTGGAGTGGTGATGGATGGGAGGATGTTGTAGATGGAGCCATCAGTGCTTCCTGAAACGTTGGAGTATTTGACCATGTAAAGTATTGAGATGAGAGGAAAGATAATCATCCATTACTTACTCACTCATTACATATGGCAGTCATCAGAATAATGTTTAAATTACATAGAACCAAACTGAACATATAACAAATTAACAATCGGGTAAGAAGATTGTTCAGAATTTGACTCATTCAGTGGATGGGGCGTGTAGCTCTGAATAAGCTATGTTCATGAATTTTTCAAGCTAGAAGATAAGAAGTCTAGGAAACTGTTAGTATCCAGCCCTCAGTTAGTTAGTTGCCAAACTAGTTAATTAGTATAAGTTACAGAAGATTAGATGGGCTGAGATAGTTAGAAGAGGTAGGACATTATGTATATAAATATAAGAAGGGGTGAGAAGGGGTAATCTAGGATTTGGGTAAAAGATTAGGCCTTTTGGCAAGGGAGGTGTGAAGCTCTGCAAAGTTGTATGACTTGTATCTGTAATCGGGGAATTTTGTTATGCGTCCCACATTGAGTGGAATAAGACACTCAATGCGGTACTTAAGCCATGAGACTCTCCCACCTAATGGACTAGTCTTTTGGGTTGGGCTCTTCTCATGAGCTTAAGTCATAACAATTGGTGCTTTCATTGAGAGTTGGGTCACGGAAAAGGCTACCTATAGGCTAGATTAAAGTGTAAAAAATCTAATACTGATAGGTGAGTGAAGCCCCCAAAAGGGAGAGGGCTACCATCTTATCCCTGTTCTTTGTAATACAATAACAGATTCCTATTAGAAACCTGGAGAAGCAGGAAATTTTTGGCTTAAGCTTCATTTGGTGGAATTGTAGTTTGAAGAATGCAGGCTTAGAAATAGGCAACAGCCAACAAGGAACATTGCGTGATAACTTTGAACAATACAATCAAACAACCTGTTTAACAACTAGTATTCAGTCTATTTTAAACTAAAATAATATAGCTAACATCTTCTTTTGGATAGGAAATGACATGATAGTTTTACCAAGCATGTCAACTCAGCCACTGATAGGACTTAGGACAGTGTCTAACGACTAACGAGCACTTGTAAGGGAAAAAAAATAACAAATGTAACTTCCATAACCTTTATTTAAACAAGAAAATCCTATTCTTAATTAATAATTTCATACATTAATGTCACTTAAATGAAAAGGCTTTGAAACCAGTCAGAAAGATCAGAACAAGATCCACTATCAACAAATATAGCCCTACTTAGCAACTAGGAGCATAATAACCCACTGATATCGAATGACTCTACCCTCTATCCTATAATTCTAAAAGGCAGAAGTAGAACTTTATTTAGGATTTGGTAACACTGGTTTGTCATAGAAATAGTTCATTAAAAAACTTTGTCCTCAATTCTTATTTTCCATCTCTCACAAAAAACTAAGAATATAATAACTCTAGATATTTTTTGCTCTTGCAGATGATGCAACGCCGAAATGACAAAAGGAAAGAAGACAATCTTATTTTTATAAACAGTATACGTATGCTTTTTAATGATGCCCAAAAAACTATCTAAATCATTAAACAGCATATTCCTGAGTCCTGAGTCCTGACTCAAACCCTGTGATTTATCCAGTTTTCAATGGTTTTCACTAGGAACGAATTTGCACCATTTAAATGACCACAGAGTGTACTGATCGTAATATTATGTATTCATAGATAATAAAATTGTCTTGCAAACAGTTATTTATCATTTATATAGAATAATTTTTGCATGTCTTCTAATAAACCATGTAATGCACTTGATAACAAATATTTTTCCCTTACTTTATCCTTGTTCTTCTTTTCTTATTTGAATTCAAACAGATATTCTACATTTTCCTGATGTCCTTGCTCAGAGTGATCCTGCCTTCCTATCTCATTTGTTTTCAATCTGAGACTTTGGCATTATATCAAATTTAAGATCTACAATATTGTTTTACAGAAAACTTCTAAATTATATTTTATTTCGATGGTGACTTTTTATTGAAAAGCTAAACAAGTTAAAACCAATATTACTATGCCATTAGATGCCATGCCATATACAGCTTAATTGCACTATTGGCTACTCTAAATGGTTAATACACGATGTTGGTCCCATTGTCTCTCTACCTAAAACTCCCAAATCCTTATTTTCTACTTAAATAATTGGGGGTTTAATACACATTTGAGATAGAAGATGATTCAAATGGTTCACATTATGGAAATATTCTGGGAATGAGATGAAATTTGAAAAGAATTTTGTAGGAAATGAGTTTTCGGTTTCAAGGATGGATAAAATTTGAAATTTTTTATTTGTTTGAAATATGATGTTTTGATTGGTGGGTTTTGAGCAAAAGATGATTAATAACAATTTAATTAGTTCAAATTGTAGGGAGATTTTGAGTAAAAAATGAGGATTTGAAGGATTTAGGTACAGAAAACTGACTGAAAGACTTGATTGTAGCAAATCAAACAATTAGGAAATTATATTCAAAATTAAATTCTAGAATATATTGAACCCTAATTCAGCTCCCTTCCAAGTTCCAATCCACATGCATGGGGTAAAATTTGGGGCCACCCAAAGTCATACATCATTCTCAGTCAAATCAAGTAAGAGAGAGTCTTCTACTAATAAAATGCTTCACATGCAATTGAAACAGCAACTAGCACATATCAGATTCATACCCGAAACTGAAACTGATCAACTAAGGAAAACAGATCAAGAGGCAAATGCTGATAAAAACTCAAGTTAGACCCAAAAAAAAAAACTGACCTTTCCATTGACTATGATCCAGCAATCCTTCTTATGATTGTGCTTAGCCACCTCATCAAAGGTGAAAGTTTTGGAATTTGAACCCATCGCTATCTCCTCCACTGCCCAGAGAAAAGCAAACACACCCCAACCCCAGATTATTCATAAACCACAACACACAAGAGGGAAAACCAATGTTCAATAATGAAAACCCAAAAGATACAAACATTTCAGATAACTAAGTGTAATAAAAGAAAGAAAAAAAATAAAATCACACCCATTGAAGGGAAAAATTGAAGAAGAAATCTTCTTACACAGTGATGGCAGAAAAAGGGTGATGGGCTTTCAGACAGCACTTTCCCAGTGATGATGTTTCTCTGATTCTCTCTCAAACTATTTCTATTAGTACATGATCGAATCTAAAACTACGTCGCTTTGAGTAAGACATCGTTTGTAACGCTGGCGGCATCATTAAAATAAAATATTAAATTTTACGTTTTTCTTCCCCTCCTCTAACTCTAACCATTGAAAATGTATTAAAAGCAATATTTGAAATAGCTAAACTGAAATATCATCTATCTATTAAATATATAAAATTTCCTAATTAACATGCAATATTTTTTCCTGATTTTTCACCTGCCATTTAAGAAATTACGCTAAAAAATAAAAATGAAAAGTTTCACATATTAAATATTTATAATTTATTTACCAAATTTAAAGTTTAAAGTGATATGTACAATTTAAAATAACTCAAAATACACGGAACTTATTATAATAATAATAATGAAAAAAATGAGTTTTATTAATTTTAATGCCTATTATGTTTGGTGATAAGTGGTCCTTATTGAAATGTTTTTAAATTTGTTTCACTATTTCTATGTCTGTTCTTACTACTCCCTTCCCTCCGGTCCTATTTATAAGAACCTTTTTGAAGGTTAGCCTTGATCCTTTTTATAAGAACTTTTTCAGATTGTCCCATGCATTAATTATTATTTGACAAAAATACCCCACTAGTGGAGGTAGGTGAGTAATTAATTAGTAGAAAGAGTATGACACAATTGAGTAGTTAATAGAAAGAGAAAGATAATGGGTCTCAATAAATTCAAGGATAGTTTAGTAAATATGATACACATTCATGACAAATTTATTGCAATCAACTAAATTAACTAACTTCCTTAATCCGTGTGAAGTAGTTAAAAGGTTCTTATAAATAGGACCGGAGGAAGTAGTATTTTTTCTTTTTTGTGTTTGAGCCGCATTATCTGTTTCGTAATCAATCAAAGAGTCGTGGTGTACCGAAAAGAAAAAAGTCGTGGAAGTAAGGGAACCGAGAAACCGGTACTACGAATTCAGTGACTTTGCGATGAAAAAGTCAAAGTGAATTTAAATCATTAATTTTAAATTCAATTATAAAAAATTACTATTAAATTTATAATAAAAAATATTAAATTAATAATCAACGGTTTAGATTTACCAAAAATCATGATATCCACCATAAAATTATCAGATCCAAATACGAAAAAACCCGCACCGGTATAGGTACTTGTGATTTTGACATGTGAGTTGTGAAAATAAAAAATATAGCAGGTGGCTATTTTTGTTTGGTAAGTCATTTCAGTTAGGTGAAAGCTGAAATTAATAGTTGGAACAATTTCAGTTGTGTTTGGTAAGGTAGTTACTAGTTTTTCTTGAAAAAGTACTTGAGGTAACTTTTTAAAAAAAAACTCCAATTTTTAACTACTAGTTAAAAATTAATTACAGGTTTATCTCTCAACCACCCTCACTTATCTTTATTTAATAATTAATGATGTCCTTATATGTCATTTTACCATTTTCAACTAGTTTTATTATACATATTCAATCAAATCAACTAGTTTTTGAGCTTTCAGCTAGTTTTTAGCTTTCAACTAACTTTAAACTTTCAGCTAGTTTTACCAAACACACTCGAAAAGCTTAAAGCTAGCCTTATATTTAGAGTTATTTTTTTGGTACACGTAAAACTATATTTGGTGTTCATAATAGTTTATAGATTAAGATGTAGAGTAGTATTGCTATGGGTTAGATTGGTAGAATAACATATTGCTTCAAATGTTTGTTTTTATATTTTAATGTGATAGAAAAGAAGAAAATGAAAATGAAAAAATTAGGTGTGAAAAAAATGTAAAATATTTAGTGTGAAAAAATTATCCCTATTTTTTAAAGAGTATTATAATTTTGACATCTTATTTTTATGGTGTAGTAAGTATAGAAAAAAATGAGATAAAAAGAAAACGAATAAAATAAAGAGAGATAAGATGAAAAATATGGTAATTTATGTAATAAGAAAGAAATAGAAAGATAAAAAATTGTGTGTGAAATAAAGTGTAAAACTTTGATACCTCAATTTTAGGATGTGATAAGTGTACTATAAAACAATATTAAAACTTTTTAAGAAAGTATTAACATTTTGACATTTTATTTTTCAGGTGTGGTGAGTGTGACAAAAAGAGATAAAGATGAAAAATGAAGAGGATGAAGATGTGATAACTGATGTAATAGAAATATAAAAAAGGATGTACAAAAGTAAGTGTAAAACTTTTACACCTCATTTTTAATGTCTGAGAAATGTATGAAAGTGTTAGATAAAAAAAAATGAAGAGCAATAAGTTGAAAACTTGATACGAAAAAGAGAGTTATAAGTAAAAATAAAGTGTGAAAGAAAGTGTAAAATAAAAAATTGTGAAAAAATTTATTTCTAGGGAGTGAGAAGTATACAAGAAAGAAAGATAAGAAGAACAAAATTAACGAGAGAAAATGTGAAAAAAGTCATCATTAATGTAATAAAAAAGGAAGTTGGAAGAAAATATCTCATATTTTAGAATTAAACTAAAAAGTATGTTATATTTTAAACAAGATTTTTTTGAAATTAAAAAATAAATTTTAAAAATATAACCAATAAAATAATTTGAAAATCTATATTTTAAAAGATTTAATAAATTGATTTAATTACTAAAAAATATTTTACCAATAATTTGTTCAATGTATTTATTTAAAATTCATTTATATTTTTCTCTTACAATTTGAAAATTAAATTACTCTTATTAAAAATAAAAATCAATTTAAGCATATGTGTAAAATTAATAGAATTGATAATAATTATTTTAATTTTAATATAAATAAATAAAAATGTAAAAAATAAGAAATAAAATATAATTAATCAAAAATCATTGTATGTGTCATGTTATTTTTTACATTTTTTATTATGTAAAAATTGAATATTTAAAATTTTATTTGATAGACCATTAGTATAAGAAATAAAAATACTAATAAATAAATATATCAGAATAAACATATTAGAATAAAAATTGAAGGAATGAAGTAATAATAGTTTATTTGGTTAAATATATTTTTAATATAAAAAATATTTTTTTGGAAATGTTTTCCTATATTTTTTTTACTTTAGTTCTTATTTTTAAGAAAAATATAGTGCATCTTTAGTTACAATTCGGCATGTCTTTTAAGGTATTTTAAATATCAAAATTTAAAAAAAAATTAAAAAAAATACTATTTGTAAAAAATATAATATTGATAATGGTAAGAAATATATTTAAATTTATTTTTTCTTATAGTTTCATTATTTTATGATAATAATTACTATAATTTATTATCTATCTATATCCATATCTATCTATCTATCTATCTATAATATTACAATTCAATAGAATTTTTCTACTGTTCATTGATATTTTTTTCTTTTTTAGTAGTCATGATGGTTTATAGATTAGGATATAAAATAGCTTTCTATTTAAAGTTGTTTTCTTGGTATAAGTAAAACTATATTTGGTGTTCACGATAGTTTATGGATTAAGAGGTAGAGTAGTCTTGCATGGGTTAGGTTGGTAGAATTAATAATACACCGTTCATAATGTTTGGCACCTTATTTTTAGGGTGTGGTAAGTGTAGAAATCAAGAGATAAATTAAAAAATGAGTAAAATGGAGAGAGATAAAATGGCAAATGTGGTAATTTACGTGATAGGAAAGAAATAAGGAGATAAAAACGGTGTGTGAAAGAAAGTGTAAAACTTTGATATCTCAATTTTAGGGTGTGGTAAGTATATTATAAAACATCAATAAAACTTTTTTTTAACAAAGAATTAATACTTTGGTATCTCATTTTTGGGGTGTGGTAAGTGTAGCAAAGAGAAATAGGGATGAAAAATGAAGAGGATGGAAATGTGATAACTGATGTGATTGAAAGATAGAAAAAATTGTGTACAAAATAAAGTGTGAGACTTTTACACCTCATTTTTAGTGTGTCAGATGTGTATGAAAGTGAAAGATAAAAAGAAAATGAAGAGAAATAAGGTGAAAATGTGATACAAAAAAAAAAGAGTCATAAATAAAAATAAAGTGTGAAAGAATGTGTAAAATAAAGAATTTTGAAAAAAAAACATTAGTTTTTTAAACGTATTAAACTTTGACCACCCACTTTTAGGGTGAAAAAAGTGTACGGGAAAGAGAGATAAGATGAACAAAAATAAAGAGAGAAAAGGTGAAAAAAGTTATCATTAATGTAATAGAAAATGAAGGGGATGGGAAAAAAAGATATGCGAAAAGATCTCATATATTTTAGAATTAAACTAGTTAGTATGTTATATATTAAACAAATATTTTTTGAAATTAAAAAATAAAATTTTAAATTATAAGCAATAATATAATTTGAAAATCTATATTTTATGTAAATCTCTGCATCATTATCCTTTTTTCTTTAGGATGGTTTTGGATTGTTTCATTTGTTGATGATCTCTTGTGCAATAGCTGCATTCTTTTGCCCTTCATTGTTGGGATTTTGTTGATGAGTAATTGGGGGAAATGACTTAGACTTGTGATCATGAACGGTGAGCATTTGGACTTTCTACCTTGTTTCTTTCTTGAGTGTACACTGCTTGCCATTATGGATTCTCACTCTAGAACTTGCCCTGTTTCTCATTGAAGTTGCATTTTGTTTGTAAGCATGAAAAATGATCGAGATATTATTTGTGTTTCAATAGCTAGCAGTCAAATAGCTCACCTTCCCCCAAATGATCCTTTGTTTCACTCTTTGTGCCTTTAACGATTCCTTATTCTAACTACATTACAAGCCACATTAAAAACCATTATATCCCTAATCATGGCAATTAGGGGGAAATTAGTTTGTCCAAGATATGAGTCTTGCATAAGTTTGAGGTTGCTTGAGGACAAGTAACATCTTAAAGTTTGGGGTGGGAATCATGAGCTATTAGCTACTAATTGAAAAAAAAAGAAGAAAGAATTGGCTAAAAAAAATATGGAATTGTAAAAAAATGAAAAAAAGAAGAAAATGTGGAATTGTTAAAAAAAACGCCAATTAATAAGAAAAAAAAGTTGAGAAAGACAAATAAAAAGCAAAAGCAAATCAAAATAGAAAAAGACAAGAAAGAAAAAAAAATAGTGGTTCAAGCTTTTGTAAAATGGGGATTTATTTGTATTCTTGTGCATTAGCTCATACCTCGATTTCCTTTCAATTTCTATGGTTCAACCCCATATCCTCTTAAAACTATCATTCCAACATTGACCAAGTTACAACCCCTTGAAGTCCTCATGATTTTGTGCTTTCAAGTAAATGGGGAATGGAGATTTGAGAATACGGTCAAGCCTATGGTAGTGTGGTCTATAATTGGTAATAATTGAGTGAAACACTAACCTTAAGACACTTGAGAGTAGAGTGAAACAGTTTGACTGGAGAATGGTTGTAAGTCTAGTTCATTCTTCCTTAACTAAATTCACCAAGGTTCTTGACTTTGAAGTGGCATTAGTTTGTTTGCTTGAGTACTTGTTTGTTATCTTACAAATGTTTAATCCTTGAAAGTACATATTATTGCTATTATATTGAAATGAGAGATAATTTTGATTTGAGATTTGGATCAATTTGAATTCATGGTTTGAGATATTTGAGAGAGAGATTGACTTGATTGCGTTGAGTTTCAACGCTTATATCATGATTTTGTTTGCTTCAGGACAAGCAAATACATAAAGTTTGGGGTGGTGATAAGTGCCTAATTTAAGAGAAATATTGTAGTGTATGTGGGCACTTATCTACATAAATTTTCTAATTTTGATGGTCAACTCACCCAATCTAAGGATATTTTGAATTTAGATGTTGATTTCGAGATGTTATGAGAAGGAAGCCATTTGATCCCAGTTTTATATAAATTTCAGGAATTGAAAGACAAGAGAAGAAAAAGGAAAGAAAAAGAACATGCAAACTGGAGCATAAAAGGGAAAATGAAGAAAAGTTGACTTTCTCGCTCGAGCTGAGCTTAAGCTCAAGCTGAGCGAGGAAATGAATTTTGTGCTTGTTTATGCTATTTTCGCTCAGGCTGCGCCCAAGCTGAGAATGAGCGAGAATATGTTTCTTCTAAGTGAAGTATTCTCTCGCTCAGGCTACGCTCAAGCTAAGCCTGAGCGGAATTTCATTAATTAAAGAAAAGAACAGATACAGAGGATGAGTTATCGTCAGTTCGACATTTCTAAAAATAGAACAAAGTCTCCGAAGAAGAACAAAAGCTGCGGAACCAGATTTCTTCGTTTTTTCCTTCATCTGTATTGATTATACAAGCTACTATGAGTAGCTAATCTCCTCTTTTGGGATTGAATGTAAATCGACTCGAACTCGGATATATTCTGGTTATATTTTTATATAGTGATTTCGTTTCTATCGATATTGTTATTTTCGTTCTGTTTATATGTCCTTGATTCTATCTGATCAATAGATTCTAGATTTAGATTTTTGGATCTAACTGGAAAGTATTTCTGAAAATCCGATTTGAACGAAAATAGTCGATATATCGTTATACTAGGAATAGATTTCGATATATTGAATGCTTTAATACTACATAACGAAAATTATGTAGTTAATCATTTGTCCACAAGCAGCAGGTGAGAAAAGAAAACTTCAGTTACAAGAACTGGAAGAATTAAGGCTCAATGCATATGAGTCATCTAAGCTGTATAAAGAGAAAATGAAAAGGTATCATGATAAGAAGATTTTGAACAGAGAGTTCCATCCAGGGCAATCAGTTCTCTTGTTCAATTCCAGGTTGAGGCTATTCCCTGGAAAACTCAGATCAAAGTGGTCAGGACCTTTCAGAGTTAAGGAAGTCAGATCATATGGGGCAATTGAATTGGAGGATCCTGAATCAAAAGAAGTTGGGTGGTAAATGGGCAGAGGTTGAAGCCATACCTTGGTGGTGAGGTTGACAGACTTGCCACGGTGATCTTTTTGAAGGATTCATAGTGAAACAGACGTTAAGCTAAGTGACGTTAAACAAGCGCTTCCTGGGAGGCAACCCAGTGGTTAAATCTGTTTTGCATTTTAGATTCCAGTTTTGTGTGTATTTGTGTGTCTATATATAATTGTGTGTTTGTGTGATACTTAATGCATTGACCATCTCTTAAAAGCTAAATATGCATAAGTATGCATTTTGAGACATATTTGATGTATTATGCATGAGAGCAAGTTTGAAATGCAAATTGAGGTGGTTGAGTGCTTTTGAAATCATGTTTTTTGGTCATTTTGAAAAAATTTGAGTTTTAGACCTCAGTTTTAGTATAAATCATGTGAAACTTAGATCATCCATAGAGATTGTTGATTAGAGCAAATAGGCAGTGATTTAGGTCAATTTGAATAAGATTAGACAAAGAAAAAAGTGATGAAAGTTGGTAGAATAAGAGTCAAAACAAGAAAAATGGTAAAATTTTTGTCAACAAAATTTCGCTCAAGCTGCGCTTGAGCTGAGCTTGAGCGAAAAGATCAGAAAACTTACATGAAAATACTGATAATTTCGCTCAACTTGCGCTTGACCTGCGCTTGAGCTGAATTTCCACTAATTGCTCTCTGTTTTTCTCGCTTGACCCACGCTTCAGCTGCGCTCAAGCTGAATTTCAAAAATTGGTTTCTGTTTCTCTCGCTCAAGCTCAACTTGAGCGAGAATTCGTAAATTAAGTTTTTAAAAAGACAGAAACAGGGAGTTGAGTTTTTAAAACTCGCTCTCCCTTCTTCAACTCACAGCGAGCGTGCAAGCCCTTCCGTGTCCCTAACCCATTTCACCAAAATTTCTTTCAAAAAAATCACTCCCAATCTTCTCCAATCTCTTCTACAAGGTGTCTAAGGTAAGAAATTCCTCACTTCATATCATTTCTTCCGTTCCATCTCTCTCATTTTTGAACCTTAGGTTACCAAATTTGTGCATTCTCATAATAAACTAATTAGAATGATTCTTATACACATGGATGGTTGATGTATGTTGTTTGAAGTTAAAATGTGAGAGATTCATGTTCCAATTGCTTTTTTAAGAGACAAGTGAGATTATGCATGTTAGGTGTTTGATACAATGTCACCATAAGTGTGGAAGCTTGGTTAACACTTGCTTGAAAATGGAATCTCAACACACATTTCATGTACATGATTGAATTCCTTGTGCTTAAATGTTGGCAACCCCGTGCTTTATTTATGCCTTTAAATGTCTATCTTGGTTTCGTTGCCTTTAAATGCTTCACTACTATGTGTCATTCTTTGCTAAGCTAATGTCTTGATATTCATGCTAAAGGTGTTGAATTATGGGAAATATGCACAACAAATCCAGAAATGATAGCTTGTGGACTTGTGCGAATTGTGTGAACTTCCAATTAAAACTGAATTGCTTTGCATCAAATGTTATAATTGCTTAACTTAGATTTTTCTTGGATTTTAGGATGGTTCGCACTAAAATGACTGCTGGCCTTAATCCAAAAAAAAACAACAAGGGGAAGAGAGCCAGAACACAGGATTCCCCACCTGAACCACCTCTTAACTCATCAAAATTCAGAGATGCCAAGGCAAAGGCAAAATATGAATTCATCAAAAGCAGTAAATTCATTGAGGAGAGGAAAGTGGACTTGCATCCAGGACAATTTGAGGAATTCAACTCTGAAATTACAAGAAGACAGTGGAGAAGACTGGCTGAACCTGATCCATTGTATGATCCCGAAATAGTGAGAGAATTCTATGCCAATGCCACTACTGTGGAGTCCGGGCCACCTGACAAGAGGTCTTTAGTGAGGGGTAGGTGGGTTGCCTATGATAGACACACCATTAATGAATTCTTGAGCAATCCATTTGAACTAACTGAAGACCACAGATGTAGATATAATCAAATGAGGAAGACAAGATCTTTTAATGATGACAAGACTGCTCAAAGACTATGTCTCCATGGACGCACCTATGAAACTAATGATTATGGTGAAGCAATGAGGATCAAGAGAAAGGATATGCGGACTCTATGTCAGATTTGGATGGCTTTCCTATTGGCTAATGTCAAGCCAACAAATCATGTATCTGACATCACAATGGAGACTGCTCATCTTATTTACTGCATCATCAACACCATATACATTGATGTGGCTACTATTATATCTGAGAGAATACATTTATTTGTTTATGCTTCAGCTGAGAAGCATAGTTTCAAATCAAAAGTCAGCCTGGGATTTCCTTCCTTAATCACCGCCCTATGCAAATACCAAGGAGTAGCAGTTAATCCCACTGCTCAAATTAGACAGCCTATCAACAGAAGGTATATTGCGCATTATTGTATTCCACCTGAGGAGCGGGATCAACCACAACAAGAGCAACAACCACAATCACCTGCCCAAGGAGAACAAGCCCAACAACAGCCAGATGGAATGCAAACTCTGATTTTGGAAGAACTTAGAAGAATGAATTCTTCTATGTCCAACATGCAGCTGACTATAGAACATCTTTCTTCTAATATGGATCATTTGCAGATGCAGCAAAGCTCCAACCACCGAGGTATAATGCACATCCATCAGGGGCTTTATGGTGGAGTACCTAATGGTCAATATAACCCTTGGATGTCCCCTGAGCAATTCACTACTTATATATCATGGCCTGGGGACAGGCCCAATCTTCCGGGGGGAAGTGGAGCAGCAAATGCTGATGTTGGAATTGCTAATTTTGCTGGAGCTGTTGATGCTGATTTTGGAGCAGCTGCTGATGCTACTATGGGAGATGAGAATGATGAAGATTTTGAGCAGGACATTGATAGATTCATATGAAGGGAGTGACAGTATCTCATTTTGGACAAAAACTGGTTTTATTATTTTTTTTGTTGTTTTTTGTTGATGTTAATACTTTGATGTTTGTTTTCTTTGTTAGTTGTTTCAGTTACTGTTTTACTTTGGTGCTTATATTGTTTGTAGTTTCCGGTTATGCTGTATTTGGTTATTTTAATTTTTTTTTCTGTTTACTCTTATAGTAACTTTGTTCTTGTAAATAGTATATAGATATGTCAAACTTTTTGGGAACTAAAAGAAAAATTTTTCTTGAAAAAAAAAAACTGGTTGAAAAGAAATCAAATTTCAGTAAGTGTTCTAAGTCTAGAACAACTGAATGAATTGAACAAAGAGAAAAAAAAATGTGTGGTTGAATTCATAATCAAATAGGATTAGGATATTAGTGCATGATAATTAATCGAGACAATCAATTGCAACAATAGGTGATATAATCAAGGAAATAAGCCAGAAAGCCAGTGAGTGTGTGAACCTAAAACAGATTGAGAGTTTTCACTGTTATTGTTAGTTGATATTGCTTGAATTTTTGTTTCAATTATTGCACATAAGAAGCATGGAAATGATTAAGGCATTTTTTTTGTTGAATTTAAATAACTCATTGGCAAACAGCCAACCTGTAAAAAATTATCCTTTGTTGATAACCCATTAGAGCCTGATTGTTTTTGAAAATTATGCACCTTAACCTTAACTCTAATTCTTATCCTTTCCCTTTGCACACTTAGGGATAGAGAGCATAGGTGCATTTTATTCAATTTTAATGGGAATTGGTTGGTGGAATTGTACCTGGAAAAGAAAATGGCTGAGTAATATAATTCACTCCTTAGCATTGTTTAGAATATATATAAAAAAAGAGTAGTAGAAGAAGAAGAGACAATAGAAATAAAAAGGAGTGAATTACAAATAAAAAAAAAAGAAGAGAAACATGATGTAGTGAGGTATTGAAAGCCAACATGAGGTGATCAATTGAGAGTAGAAGTGAAAATAGATTTAAAATGTAGCCATGCTCTCTTTTCCAAAGCTGTGTTTTTGTTATCCTGAAAAACCATAATTTTTGGAAGCCTAGCCTCATTACAACCATTGAAAGACCATAAGATCCATGCTGATTGTGTGTTTGTGATTGGATTGAAAATGACTGGTAATTTTGATTTGTTCAATTTCAGTGAAAAATGAGAGAAACACTTACCAGTGAGACATAAGAGAGAATTTCCTTGATTAGAATCAGTTTATTGTTACAATTGCTTCTCTTGAAGATTGATTGCACTTCTATCCTGCTTGTATTTGATATTGGAGTCACCATTTATTTCTGATTTTGAATCTGCAGTTTAGAACATGAAAGTTGTCCAGAAAGGAACCATGAAAATGATTTCTAAATAACCAGTTTCAGAAGTGGATTATAGAAATTTTGAATTAAATCTTTTTACTTTGCTTGAGGACAAGCAAGATTCTAGGTTGGGGGGAGTTGATAAGTGCCTAATTTAAGAGAAATATTGTAGTGTATGTGGGCACTTATCTACATAAATTTTCTAATTTTGATGGTCAACTCACCCAATCTAAGGATATTTTGAATTTAGATGTTGATTCCGAGATGTTATGAGAAGGAAGCCATTT
Organism: Sesbania bispinosa; assembly: GCA_026901365.1. Taxonomy (NCBI): domain Eukaryota; kingdom Viridiplantae; phylum Streptophyta; class Magnoliopsida; order Fabales; family Fabaceae; genus Sesbania; species Sesbania bispinosa. Next base: position 132,637 of record QLOH01000859.1, read on the forward strand.
GATCCCAGTTTTATATAAATTTCAGGAATTGAAAGATAAGAGAAGAAAAAGGAAAGAAAAAGAACATGCAAACTGGAGCATAAAAGGGAAAATGAAGAAAAGTTGACTTTCTCGCTCGAGCTGAGCTTAAGCTCAAGCTGAGCGAGGAAAGGACTTTTGTGCTTGTTTATGCTATTTTCGCTCAGGCTGCGCCCAAGCTGAGAATGAGCGAGAATACGTTTCTTCAAAGTGAAGTATTCTCTCGCTCAGGCTACGCTCAAGCTAAGCCTGAGCGGAATTTCATTAATTAAAGAAAAGAACAGATACAGAGGATGAGTTATCGTCAGTTCGACATTTCTAAAAATAGAACGAAGTCTCCGAAGAAGAACGAAAGCTGCGGAACCAGATTTCTTCATTTTTTCCTTCATCTGTATTGATTATACAAGCTACTATGAGTAGCTAATCTCCTCTTTTGGGATTGAATGTAAATCGACTCGAACTCGGATATATTCTGGTTATATTTTTATATAGTGATTTCGTTTCTATCGATATTGTTATTTTCGTTCTGTTTATATGTCCTTGATTCTACCTGATCAATAGATTCTAGATTTAGATTTTTGGATCTAACTGGAAAGTAATTCTGAAAATCCGATCTGAACGAAAATAGTCGATATATCGTTATACTAGGAATAGATTTCGATATATTGAATGCTTTAATACTTGAACTTAATGCTGAATGATCTATTGGATATATGAGGAATCAATATTCAAGAGATTAATCTTATGAATTTTATAATTGAGGAATCAATATAAATGACTTTTGTGTATGCATCTATATTGGTAGTTATGAATACTATATATTGATATATAACCAGAATATAGACGAGGGAGATAGATGAAATTCAATCCCAGTTTTTCTCACTGATATCCCAAATCAAGTTTCATACTCTGTTTTATTACTTGCTAAAATTTTACTTTAAATACCTAAATCACTCATGAATCAAACCACTCTCTTATGTATATATTTACTTTTTGAATTAGTGCAATTTTGAACTACCAACTCCTTGTGGGATCGACACTCTGAATTTATTTTCATATTACTACAGTTGACTAATAGGTACACTTGCCTAGGAGCCAACAGGTGGTGATGAAATCACATTTAATACATATTTTAGATGAAATTTTAGCCAATCTTAATAGAAATATAAGTTTAAAGTGAAAGAAAATATAAAAAAAATACATGTGTTTTGTGTTTAGTTTAGCATTTTAGGATTTTGTGGAAATTAGTTAAGAATCTTGTCAACTCAAGCATGTTTTCACCTCTAATGATTTTTTTTTTGTAATTGAAAGGAAAAATCAAGAGTTTGGAAGTAAGCAATGAAGAAAATAAAGGAAACGATTCAACGATTTTACGTTGCACTTCTGTTGATTTTACGTTGGCAAACAGAATGGACTGATTCTTGCTGGTAAGCACACATTTTTACGTTGAAGGTCTACTTATTTTACAGTGACAAATAGAATGGAATGTCTCCTGATGGCCAGCGCACAACGGTGAATCTCTGCTGATTTTACGGTAGCTTCCAGAATGGGCCTCCAAATTGGGCCTCTTGCTGACGAAGCGCGCATTTTGACGCTCGAAATCCACCGTAGACACACTCGGACACCAAGATTAGTTTAAATACATGTCAGAAACAAAATTAATCAATTTTGGACGATTGATTTCACTTCTTTGCGACTTTTCTCTCTAGATTGGGGCTTAGGGTTATGGAAACGAGTCTTGGAGCACCCATCATTCACCATGGATCCAATCTTTGTGACTTCTTAATTCTATTGTCATGTGCAGCTAAATTCTTGTAGTTAGGGGATGAGGAATCCCAATAAACACTTGTAATTCAAATTTGCACTTTAATTCAAGTTGATTTTCGTATTTTGATTGTTTATCTCTGTTCTTAATGCTTCTATGAATTGGCCACTTATAGTTGATCATAGGTTCCTCTTGACAATTGGAAGATTTCTTTAGGAATTGGAATTGTGATAAACAACATGATTGGAGATACTTTTGGGATAGAGATCAATAATTGTGAGACCATAGAGACTCTTGAACCTAATGTGTTTCTTAATTAAGGCTTTCTAAAGAATTAGGGTTATCAATTAGGGGAAAGGAGTGTTGAGTTATGGAATTAACCTTCATTTATAATAGTGAGTTGATCTCCAAATTAACACATTTAATCTACAATTTGCAGACTAGAGCGAGAATTTGGATTACACTGGGGGAGATTGAGTGAACGCATACTCTAACACTTTTTGTGAATTGTTAATCTTTATTAATCATCCATCTAATTCTCTGTTTTTTCCTTACAATTGTTCACTTTGGTTAATTGTTCTTCAATTCTTTTGATTCTAAATTCTGCATTTTACCTCAATTCTTTGCAATCAATACTTCAATTTTATTCAACTAATTACAATCTTTGTGAATTGATACCGAAGATCTCATTTCTTGTGAGATGATACTCTTACTTTCATTATATTATTTGTTACGATTCGGTTTACTTACCGAATGAGCATAAGTTTTCAGTCATATTATTTTGTTGCAAACTCGTATTGTCATGAACAAGAATGACACGATATGATTTTTTTTTTTGGGAACCTTTCTTTATTTGCACCATCTTTATTTGCACCATACAATGCTCACTAATTAAAAGCTAGCCCAATTATTATCGAAAACAATTAATTCATAAAGGCGTGCAATCGAAAATAAACCTGAACCACAGCCAGGGATCACAATAGCTAGAGACATGTCCTTACGTCAAACTATATAGCCAACAGAAACAAAGGGATACACGAATTACAGAATCACATGGTTCATTGCATTGGTCATAAAAGACACGAAGAAAGCCTAAGTAATATTTAATCTTACGTATCATAAACAAATCTACATGTCCAGATAAACAGTGACACTCCCAGAATTAATTAGCCAGTACCTGCAAAAAGCCACAAACGTCAATCCAATTAAAGTCAATAATTTCACTATGAATAAAATATACAGATAGATAAAGTAATAGTCTTTACAACTATTCATTTTCAGTTTCTCTCAATAATTTCAATGTGCACATATAACATTACTCCATCTTATCTTATCTTGTATATGTAATATATAAAGTTCACTTTAATTTTAGGTGGTGATTTTGATGGTCAAGCACTTAGCTCTCTGTATGACTTTACAATGTGTGCAAATCCTTCTATTCATTTTTCTTGTTAACCAAAAATTATTAATTTTATTTAATATGAAAGCTTAGAAACACGCGTTATAAAATGAAAAAAAAAATACGTGATTATAAGGAAAGCATGTATCAATGTTACCATATATACTAAAAGACTGAAAGATTTAAATTTGTTAATATAAAGGTAGATAGGAATGAATGAGCTAATTTTCATATTCGGTGATATTAAAAAAAGTTTAATAACTATGTAAAGTATAGTATAAAAAAGTTTTATACTGTTATTTAATAATATGTTAACACACCATTCAATAAATATGATATATAATATGTTATTAAATTAAATATAGATTGTTAAGCATCCCTCCATCATCTTCACTTTTAATGATTGATTAGAACATGTTATTTGGTCCTCCTCGGTTGGATTTTTTTCAGGGTAATTTAGTGGGAGGGACCCATAGATTGTAAAAGATTGGGAAACGGGTTTTTCAACCCTGCATCTACCTTGACTGAAAATGCATGCATACTTCTATGGTATAGTAGCCGTAAACATACCAAGCTGTAGCTTGTTGAATCGAAAAGAAGATCTTGTGGTTTAAGAAAAAAAGAGTATTTGTTATATATAGTTTCTTTCCTAAGCCCTGATTCCTAGCAAGCTAATATTTTAATGACAAAAACAGAGAAAAATCATGCAAGAAAATTCACACAATCCTATTGGATTACAAAAGCAAAAGATAATCTCCTACACAAAATGTTGATTTGTTACTAATAAGTGAATGTGTGAGTAGCATGAGTCACCCAAAAAGCATGTGATTAAAAACACATTAGGGCCCAAAAGTTTAAAATATGAAGGGGCATATGTTTCTGAACATAAAGATAAAAGAGTACGTTAAACTTTCATTTCTTTTCCTTCTAATAGGTCAAAATTTTGAGAAATCTTAGGGGGAACTTTAAAGAATTAGGCATGTTCATTGTGTATTTGGGTTCTAAACAAAAAAAAAGGAAAAATAGAGTGACATGATTTGCTGGGATAGATAAGATAAAAAAACTGTAGTCGTCCACAACTTTATCAGGACAACCAAACGTATGTGTTTGTCAGATATTGAGAAAACAAAGAAGAAAAACCAAATTAGAGACACTACTTAGAAGATGGAAACACTTAAACCAGTCACAATACTTGGTTTGCCATAAACCTTACGCAACAAGCAAATGAAAACATTAAATAGGCATTGCAACAAGAGAAGGGAATTTGGAGCTGCCATACCTTAAATTGGAAGAAAGTAATTTGAGTGGTTTCCTTCATTGATGTGATTATCAATGATTCCTGCTGCACCAGCTTCCTGTTCTTCTGCTTTGTGATTCTTGACATCAAGATCTGGATGGATTTTCCTCTTTAACATCTTCTTCATCAGCTACAACATTACAAATTAGTTAATCAAACCAATTCATCCAAATCCACATTAGTGGCTTAATTCAGATTGAACTCTCCAATATATCTATGTTACTAGAAACAAAGACCCTTACTGCCAAGGGCAACACATTTTTTGTTTAAATTCATTAGTGTGTTTGAATTCCATGTAGTCTTACTTACTTTCTTGATGTCTTTCATTGGATGAGCATTGTCCTTAACACGAGGAATGATCTTCTTGGCAAAAGACAGTCCATGTTTTGCTTTAAGGTTTGGTTTTTCAGTTGACTCAAGCAAGACTTTGGCAGGGTCCAGTTTTATCTTAACATCAGTATCAGCCAAGAAGAGGTCAGCTAATGTGATCCTCTCCCCTCTCTTCTTCTTTTGATCACTCTCCACATCAAATGATTCAATGACATCATGAGAAATCACAGATTGAACCTGAACAATTTCATGCATGGTCCTAACCACTTCCTCTTTGTTAGCATTGGCATCATGGTTTTCACAAACAACATCCTGGAAGTTGTGCTTAAATGTGTTGTGCATCAATGGATTCAGCTCCTCATGTTCAGCATTATAGCAATTCTCATTGTCATCATCATCAACCAGAATATGTTCCTCTTCACCTTTGTCTTGTTCATCTTCAGCTTCCAAAGCAAAGTACTCGGTGTTATGGTTGATGGACTTCAAGGGATCATAGCCAAGAGTACCAATGGTTAGAATGCCATCTTTCCAACCACCAAGCAAATCAGTAAGGGCCACTTGTTTCAGCAAAGCTTGACTATCAGTGTTGTCAATTGTAGGTTCAGTTTTTTTCATGTTTGAAGCAAACCCATCTGAGTAAAACAAAGCATCATGAAAATTAAGGATGAAACTCTTGAAAGAAAGTATGTAAAGAATTACTAGCTATCATGAAGATTTCTTTATAGGCACCATATTTGAAGCCTGTAAAAGGTGTCATTAAAGTTGAAAATGAGTGAAGTTTAAGAGTTATAGAGGTCAAACCTTTTAGAGAGTTATGATGAAACCTCTTGTGAACCCAATTGAAGATCTGTAACAAACAATTCAGGAAGATCAGATGAATAAGAACACTATATATGACCTCCAGATAGAGGACTAAAGGAAAAGTAGAATAAATTGAATATGCATGACATGAGAAACAAAATGGTTGAATGGTATGCATGGTTTCAATCACCTTCATTGTTCTTCACAGAAAGTTGGCCAGAGAATGGGGCTGTGAAGGGTATTGAAATGGTGAGAGTGAGGGAGTGGGGGTCAACATAATGAGGAACAGGAATAAAGCCCACAAGAGGGTCCAACATGGGTGGTTGAATCAGGTTGTGCCACGTGGTAACTGGCCCCCTATGGTTGGCCTATGTAGTTCAGCCATGTTGTTTGTCCATGGTTTGTTAATATGTTTGACAAGTGTACTTTTCACTTTCAAGTAGCACATTCTTATGGGAAATTTTCAATTACACATACGCTGAACCGCTTAATGTACTTGATGATGATGAGTTTCTGTTTGTTGCCTTCACAGTACATTTAACCCAAAACATTCACTGTGGGTCATTTTAACAAGCAATTGGGGTGCAATCTGTAAACCAGTTGGCATTGGTCCATTTCCTCCCGAATCTATGTTTCCTATAAGCACTTTCGCATGATAAAATATGCACGAAGTCAAATATTACTAGGTGTCATGTTCATACACAGTAGATAAAATGCACGCATATGGTAGTTTGGCAAAGCCATTCATGATTAACCTCCTAGTTGAGAGAAAAAGTGCAAGGAAAATTATGAGTATAGACTTGGTACAGCTGCATATACCTAACAATAAAATAAGCATAACAAGTGTCCTATTTATTAAATGATGTGGCGACACATATTCGTGTGGGTGACTTTTAAAACTTTGGTGTTAAATAAATTCCCTTTTTTAAGGACCAAATTGATAAAGAAGCTTACTCCTGTATATAATAAATAGAATGTAGTACTTAATAGAAAGTTGAGCAAATCATCACTTTAGTCCCTGACTTTTTCAGAGTTAGACATTTTAGTCCCTGACTTATGAAAATACACAATTTAGTCCCCGACTTTGTTCAACATCCATCAGTTTAGTCCAAAACGTTATATTCCGTCAAGTCACTATTGATGTGGCAATCTGACTTGTCTCCAGGGTTCAACATCCATCAATTTAGTCCCTGACTTTGTTCAACATCCATCAATTTAGTCCCTGACTTTGTTCAACATCCCTGACTTATGTGTCATCCTTCTCCTTGCACTCACCCCTCTCTTTTTCACAGCCACCTCTTCTGTGCATAATATAACAACCCAGTTACTCCCAAAATCTGAGCTAATCCAATTCAATTTCTTAATTTGAGCAACAATGCACAAGCCTAAATACAATAATACATATACCCAAAAATTAAAAACACCGAAACAGAAATATAAGGAGATATATAGAGAGTGAGAAGAAGGTTCAAATGACAAAGATGTGAAAAATCCAGGTAGAGCAAGTACAATGAGACAAAAAGAACAACACACTCAACAAATTTGATCACTTAAAATAACAGTAGTCAAAGAATCCAATTATTAATACGTCATAAAAAATGCAAGAGTAATGTTTGAAAATTTTGAGGAAAAATAGTATGCAAGTTTATTCTATTTATTCTATCGGAGGCAGAGCCAGAGGTGGCAAAGGTAGAGGCATAGGAGGAGGAATCGGAGGTGGTGCTGGAGGAGGCTATGGAGGTGGCAAAGGTGGAGGAGTTGGAGGTGGACATGGTGGTGGCATAGGAGGTGGTGCTGGCAGGGGCCATCGAGGTGGCATTGGTGCTGGTGGAGGTTATGGAGGTGGTAAAGGTGGTGGATTTGGAGGAGGAGTTGGCGGTGGGCATGGTGGCGGTTCTGGAGGAGTTGGTGGTGACTTTTAATTTAAAACTTCCTAAAAGCACAAATAAATAATCTTATGATGCCATGCAATTAATATGCATACTTTGTCTATGGATGCAACTAGCATGCAACTATGTACTCTAGATTAATTAAATAAATCCACGAGTTGTGATATTTCAACCATGAAGGTGGACTAATAATCATATAATATAGAGGGGTGAGTGCAAGGAAAAGGATGACACATAAGTCAGGGATGATGAACAAAGTTAGAGACTAAATTGATGGATGTTGAACAAAGTCAGGGACTAAATTGATGGATGTTGGACCCTGGAGACAAGTCAGATTGCCACATCAACAATGAATTAACGAAATATAACGTTTTGGACTAAACTGATGGATGTTGAACAAAGTCAGGGACTAAATTTTGTATTTCCATAAGTCAGGGACTAAAGTGTCCGACTCTGAAAAAGTCAGGGACTAAAGTGATGGTTTACTCTAGAAAGTTTGAATACTGAATTGTCAAAGAATATCCGACCATGGGATATTGCTGGTTGTTGCACAGTCACATTGATGAACTACTTGCGGTTGTTATTTTCTATTCTATCGCAATGTAGGAAACTTTTTGATGTCTGTTGACTAGGTTTCATATGTTATTCATAAACAAATAATTGAAATAAGAAATTTTATTAAACTTAATCTACAATTTACCTCACACAATAGAGATATATACCTAAGCTATCTCAGGACACATTGATGAAATAAATGTTTTTATAATGAGTTCCCAGTATTTGCAGATGACTGATCAAATGTTAATTCCAAAATTAGGTAATAAATGGATATAACAGATAAAGTTTTTCTTCTTCCATGACTTATCAAAGTCACACTGTAGAGGTGAGATATTTCCTTCACAATATTCATGTGCAATTCAGTCTTCAGGTGACGGTTGAAGGGCAAGTGGGCCACTTACTTTTCTATTTTTGGGTTAATCTTTGTGGAAAAAAAAAGCTTCTTTACATAAACACAGCAAATCATACCCCATTGGGTAGCAAATAATTAGGAAATAGGAACCAAAATTTTTTTTTTGGTATACAGAAAATAGGAACTAATTATTGTATAGTAAATTAATATTTTTCCTTGAATGCAGAAGTATTCCTTTTCTTTTTGTCACCTCCAAGTTTCAAGATTGAATGTTTTCATAATACATGTTAAATAGTGCACATTTTGATAGAATAGTTATCATTTCAATCAATGGACTATTGATACATGAATTAGGTATTTATCTCCTCACTTGTTTGTTGTCTAATAACAACAATATAAGCTATAGTCCAACAAAGTCTTCCTCATGTCTGCCATGGCAATGTAATTCGTAGCTATTATGAGGATAATTTTGTATATATACATGTCAAAAGTAATGTTTATAAGAAATAAAAAAGTAGCTTGATTATTCAGAGTGCTGAGCAGAGGAGGGACAATCTAGCAGGCAAAGCTTCCACGAGGGCAAAGCAGACATTCACAAGAAGAATGTTCCATGAAAGTGAAAGCTTAGCTGGAGAAGGTTTCCAAGAATGCTTAGCCAAGGAGAAAGAGAGTTGAGGAAAATTTGGATGGTATTCAAATGATGGCACTTTGTTTTGACCCTTAGCTAATTGTCTCCTTGCAGCATTGAGCCAATAGAGATGACGCCCTTGATCTATTGTCTTTCAATGGGTCTCAGTGTTGCCTTAAAAACAAATAAATTGCTTTGGATCCTTGTTAGAGCTAAATGGTATTATTTTTTCAGAAGCTGAAAGGGTGTGTCACATAAATGTGCATTGGTCAAGTGGGTCATATGATTATTGAGTGCTTCCAGGTTACTACATTACAAATTTGAGTCACAGCTAAAGCAAATTTTGAGGAAGGCAAAAAAAAATGATAGATGACTCTGTTGTGATAACTTTGGAAAGGTGGAATGTTAGAAACTCTTAACACACCATCAAGTTAGAAACTAAGCAGATTTAAACCTTTTTAATGAACCTTAAGAGGGATGTTTGAACATTCTTTGTTAACTTTTCTTGTGGTCAATAGGGAATGAAAATCTAATGGAAAAATTAAACAGAAATAGCAGACAAAATACATCAAACAAGACTTGTCCAAGGAGCAGGGCCTCGCATAAGAGCTAAGATCAGTATTAGTATCATCTAAAGCAGCATTAGAAAATATGGATTACTACATTATGGTCAACTAGCTAGCAAGTAGCAAGTGACCCTTTGAAATTCAATTATGCAGTTATGAATAGCAAAATACTAGTAGAGACACAGTAAAAGGATAAACATATAGTTTGATATAGTTAGCTTCCATTGCATGTTTCATTTTGTAATCTCACTTATGATTTGACTATGACACTTAGAGACACCATGTACAAATGCAACTGTTCTTCCGCTTTCAAGTTTGTCCACATGGATTTGCATCACTTTCCAGCTCTTTCCCACAACCCCATTCTCTTTTTCCTTTCCCTTCACAGGGTATACCTACACTTCATTCTAACTAATTTCTTGGCCATGTACTTCATTTCCCATGTTAAAGAAAAATGTTATGTTTGGAGTTTGGATCTTCACCTAACTGATTATACTGTGGGGTATGTTGATTCTATATCATATAAACATGTTTAAATTAAGTGCCAATTCAAACAGCTCACAAAAGAAACAACTAGCCTAAATTGGTCAATCTTCTATGGACTACAGGATTAGATGAATGAGAATGTTACTTCAAGATAAACTTGTCCAGATTTTTCTCAATTAGATTATTTCAGTGATAAGGTTCAATGGTCCATTGGAATGCAAGTCATGTTCGCATCATTGACCATATAATGCAAGGAACGCATATAACTACTGGTTTTGGTAAACATTTCACAGTCTAATTGCTCTTGTAGACCCCATGAAAGAGAGTATGAAGATATCACCATGATCATATAAATGTGTTCTGTATCTTGTTCAATGCACGCGCAAAATTATTCACAACACATAAGACCCACATAGAAAGCTTGAAAGTAATTGCTTGATAATTATGAAGTAGGAAAATATTTACATACATTGTATTGCTAAAATTTGGATAACCACTAGGAGTATGTAGTGACAAATTTAAGTAGTTTGAACTTTGAAGGATGTTATGAGTTTAATTTTTTAAGAATAAAAAAATGAGTAAGATTTGTTTTTTATTTGGTTTAGAAATCCTGCTTTAGGCATATGTTTAACTTAATTCTTATCACCATTTGAGCTACTCACTCCTGTATTGGTTATCAATTGAAATTCAATTTATTGAAGGTGATGATTGATAGATGTTCTCGAATATGGTCGATTGCAGAAACAAAACGACACTGAACTTTTTTATTTTGTTAAAGAAAAATATGAGTAAAGGTGATGATTAACACTTAATAGTTACTTATTTGATTTGACCTCCTGAAATGTGTGTGCCTTATGTTTCCTTCTTCCACTATACTTAACAATGCCGACGGTGATTGCCTTTTCCTTTGAATACAACAACCCTTCATTTAAACTTAATTTAAGCTTTCAATCATATTTCATAAATCGCCTTAAAGGGATTCCAAAACAGGATAAAATGGTTCAGAATTGCTCGCTACAACTGTTATGGTGGCCATAATACTGCAGTTAGCAGTTTAAAAGCTAATCATAATGACTAACACGTGGCCATAATAATCATAATTCAAAAAGACTAACACATGGTGGGGCTAGCTCTCCCAGAGGGGTTTTTTCCATCCACAAGACTCGAATTCGAGACATTGCTTAAAGGAATCAAGCATGTACCACTTGAACCAATCCCCGTCGGTTATTGTTTTGGACTGGTGTCCGGCATCCGGCATCAGTCGGGCACATAGGCGTCATGCAGAGCCAATGACCACACGACAGCTACCTGAAGCGGTGGCATAAGACATGGGCGCCATACCGGCATGGACATTTCAAGGCAGAACATGCCAACACGAAAGAATATCTTGTATACTCAGATGTTCACGACAGTAACAGATTTACCACTATTTCCTCCATATAAATACTCACGATTTTGAACATTGAGGTATCATTTTTCTAAACATATTCTCATATCTGTTGCACAAACTGACTTGAGCGTCGGAGTGTCTGCAGGTACGCCCCCATCCTCTGTTCCAGGCGGAAACCACCGTGGACGACCAATCTTGCGACCGGAATCCTCCATCGGAGAACCATCCCAGTTCATTGGCGCCGTCTGTGGGAACGACTTTCGTTTCCAGTAACTCCGCCACAGGTACGGGCCGCGGCCGTATCCAAGAGTCCCCAGTTGGCAATCTTGCCGCCGCGCCACCAACTGCAAGCCGTTGGCGTTCTTGCCACTACGGCACTTCCTGCCCCTGTTACGCTTCAGCGCCCGCCGACGCCTGACCCAGGCTCCTCAGCCGCTACTACTGCAGCCGCCGTCTCCGCGGCCAACCGCAAAGCACCACCTCAAAACAATCGTCCACCTACTCCCTGATAAATCAACTTTAGTAGTAGATTTATAGGTTTATTTTAGGTAGTTTTTAGTTGTTTAGATTGATAATTTTGTAAATTTGTAGCTAAAATTTGTATATAATTGAATTGTTTGTATATTGAGTGATTTTAGTAAATAATAGTATTTTTCTCTAATTTTTCTTTGTTTTGTTGTTTTTAGGAATTTTTTGAAAAATAACAAAGAAAGAAGTAAAGAGAAGCTTTTTTGGAATTGTGAAGAAAAGTCAAACAGTGAAATTTTGAGGCAATTAAGGTGAAAATTGAAGAATTTTCATGCTGTCAGCGTCGTGTGGGGACATAACTCTCGCGTGTGAGGACACGATGAGCCCAGAAGCTACAGACTTGAAGAATTGCATTCTGTTATGATCGTGTGGGAACACGGCAAGCGTCATGTGGGGACACGATTTCTGCAGAATTAGTATAAATGCTGTCAGTTAGGAATTAGTGCGGAGAGTTACTCATTTTTTAGATTCTTTTCCTTTTTCTCTCAAATTCTCTCTCATTTTCTCTCCTTTCTCTCTGAGGATCCAACTCCAAGGTGGAATCTAGAGCTATTCTCCATGGAATTTCTCATTGAGTTTGCATCTTTCTCCATTCTCTTCTTCTCTTTTGTAATGGATTTCTAGATTTTCTTAGGTTAGGAGTTGATGGAACTTAATCTGAATTTTGTGTAAGGAATTCACTCATTCAATCCTATTTTCGTTTGCAATTCAATTGCTTCCTTCTGTCTTTAATGCTTCATTTGAATTGGCCACTCAATTGCATGAACTTAAAGCTTTTCTCACAATTGGAAAATTGGGGAAAAGCTTGGATCTGAAGTAAGCAACATAAAATTCTGATTGCCTAGGAATAGGATTCGGTTTTTATGTGATCTTTAACAATTTTTGATGATAATGCATGCCTCAATCAGATTTACCTAAGGAATTAGGAAATTTAGTTGAAGACATAGGGTCAATATACCAAGGAATTGGATTTTGACTAATTTTGTGAATTGGATCATTGAATCATCTTTAATAATTGAATTGAATGATGTGGATACTTGCATGAAAGGAAGATTAGGTGAAATCAACCCTAACTATTTCGTCAAATTCGTATTCCAAAATTTACTGAATTTTTGTTAATTGTTCAACACTTAATATAGCTTTCTGGTTTAGTTTCTAGTTTAATTTTCTGCATAGCTTAGAATTCCTCATTCACATTCATAAATCTCTATTCAACTAGTTAAACTCTCTGTTAATTGGTACTTGAACTTCAATCTCTGTGGGACGATATTCTACTTTCATTATATTACTTGTTCCGATTCGGTACACTTGCCGAAATTTGCATCAAGTTTTTGGCGCCGTTGCCGGGGATTGATAGTTTCAATATCAATAGTGCAGTGGATTTGCTAGATTGGATTCTGTTTTTGTTTTAGATTAGATACACTAACTATTTTGATTCATTTCTTCTTTTCCATTTGTTTGCTACTAACTTAATTATGAAAATTTCTTTCTCTGTGTGTAAAGAAAATTTGAACAGAAAGTTGAATTAATTAATGTTTGATCATGGATCGATACCAATTTGAAGCACTATTTGCTTGGAATAAAGTTCTCTCACTGCAGTTAGATAGGTTGCTTCAACAAGTGCACATAATGCAATTCAAAACTAGAAAGAAAACTCTTTTGGTCTGTGATTTCTTTCAAGGAAATCATCCAAATGGAGCTTGTGATTTACAAGAAGATTTCTTCCCACAAGATTTTGAGCATGTCAACTTTATGGGAAATTATCAAAGGCAAAATAATTTTTCTTCTAGGCAATCCTATCAGCAAAACAAGTTTAACTCAAATTATGCAAAGAGACAATTGAATCCTCAACAAAACAATCTCAATTTTCAGCAAGGAGGAGGATTTGTGCAGCAAAATTCGGATCCTTATCCACTCTACCAACAGGAAGATTATGGATATAATCAAAGTGTATTGTGGCAACAACCTCTTCAACCAATTGAAATGCAATACCAACAAGAAGAATCATATGTGCAATATGATGAGCAAGAGATTGGTAGACTTTCTGCATTTGAAAATGCTCTTCTTAAACTAACACAAGAAAGTTCTTCTTTTATGCAGGATATAGATACAAGTCTCAAGAATCGAGAGTCTTCTATCAAGAATCTAGAGAATCAAGTTGGACAGCTTTCCAACCAGATGGCTGAACTTATACAGGGAGGATTTTCAGGAAACACCATTGTCAATCCAAAGGAACAATGCATGTCAATAACTACAAGGAGTGGCAAGGTGGTTGAACCTCAAATTAAGGAGACTCAAGTGAAGAGACAATACAAGTTAGAAGAAGTTTCTGCAGAAAAAGTTGATTGTGAAGAAGAAATAGAGCAAGTTGAAGAAGAAAAAGAAGAGAGTCTTAAACTGAAATTGGTTGATGAAAATGCACCTTGGAAGAAGACAATTAAGCAATTGTTGAGAGATTCGGAGAAGGAACAGAAAATACCCTATTATGTCAAGCTACCTTATCCTATTGTGACCAAGAAGAAAGAAAAGGATGAGCAATTTGCCAAATTCCTTGATGTCAATGATAATTGTTCTAAGGAAGACTTGAAAATAGGGGAGTGTTTGCCAAACCAAGAAGCACAAAATGACTCATCTATAAATTTGATGAAAGAAGAACTGCAAAAAGAGGAGGAAAAGCAAGAGAAGCTAGAGATTGAAATTGAGCATCTACCCTCACATATGCAATATGTTTTTCTTGAAGAGGGAGATGCAAATATAAAGATCATCATTGATGACTTCATAAAACAGAAAAAGAGATTGGAGAAAAGTGTAATGGTTTATCAAAAACAAATGAAGAGGAATTATTGACAGTGATTGGAGATCATAAAGCAACAATTGGATTAACAATCTCTATTTTGAAAGTTGAAGTTGAAAGAGATGAAAGTCCAAAGTTAACCATCCCTCAAGTTGTGCTTGAACTGTCGTGGATAATTGGAGGAAAGCACCAAAGGAAGCTTTTGAAGATCTGTGATGGTGGATTAAGATACAATGTAGTAAAGGAAAAGGGAGTAAAATTCCCATCATGCTTTCAGCCACCTTGAAGGAGAATTTTGTGTCAAGCTAATGACATTAAAGAAGCGCTATATGGGAGGCAACCCATAATTCAAAAGCTTTAGTTTGATATTTTTTTTTTGCATGTTGTTCAACTTTAGTTCATAGGTTTTGTTTTGTTAGGAATAGTTTAATTTTTGAAAATTATGAGTACTGTGATATTGTGCTACTTGTTTGAGTGTATTTGCATAAATAACAAGTGCCCTTATGTTGCAGGAAAGTGAAGAAAATTATGCAGATGCTTTAAATTGGTTTCTGTCAGGATCGTGTCTTCACACGCCTTCACTCATGTGGGGACACGACAATTTAAAAGCAATTTTTGAACAAGTCTGATGCTCAAATTAGCCTCTGCCAGAATCGTGTCCTCACAAGCTTTGAGTCATGTGGGGACACGAAAATGAAAAAGGAAAAGAAAGAAGAAAAACGTGACAGTACGTGCTCTCTATATGATTTTGTTGACTTTTCTTTTTGCAAAGACATGGTTTCTAAATTCATTTCAACAGCCATCACCTCTTAAAAAAATAATAATTCTGTTTGCTCAGTTTTCTTTTTCTTGCTTTATTGTTCTTTTAATTTTTTTAAAAAATAATTTGTTTTAAAAAAAAATCAAATATTTTTTTCTGCTATTTTTTTCCTTTCCTTCTTCCATACACAAAAAAAAAACCACTGTCCATTTACTCTTTCATTTTCCCTTTCTCATTCAAAATCTCACCATCCCTTTCTTTTTCATTTCAAACCATTCCCTTTCTTTTTATTTTTCTTGTATGCTTGCGTTCAACCATCTGTGTGCAGTTTATTCACCATCATTTTTCAAACTTCATCAAATCACTATTTCCTTCTTTCCGCGCAAATCTGAATCCATTTCGCACAAACCTATCAGCTTAACCAGTGCTTGAAGCATCCTTTGTTCACCCTCCGTTCCTTTTCTTTGTTCGCGGTTTGGTTTTGATGTAGGGTGTTGTTCACAGGTTCATTGTGTTTACATTTTTAGGGCTTCACAGGTACATTTTCTTTTTCCTTTTTCATTTTAATACTTGAGATGGTGATGGTTATATATTGAAGTGTAACTGGCTTGGTTGATTTCTATTGGAATTATGAGCGTTGGTTATTCCATGTGAGATTTTCAATTTCAAAATGTGCTTGAATTGTTGTTGGAATTAAGTTGCATAGAAATTGTTTGACAAAATGCTTGTAAGGAATGCATTCTTAATTTCAAACTCAATATTGCCTTGACATAGCCTTTGCTTTAATGCTCTGTATAGTACTTGCTAACATCTTTGAGTGCATTATTTTAAGGTTGATAGAGAGATTTTGCACCACATTATGAGGCTCACACACACTTTCATTCACTGTTTGGTACTTGCTTTTCATGTAGCTTCTTAAAAAAATTGTGTTGTACATATTCTAAAACTGTAGATTGTTTTGTTTAGTTTAGTGTTTAGTTTTAGGTTGTAGTTTTGTTAAATTTTTGTACAATGATTTTTTTCCTATTTGTAGCTTAAAAAAATTAAAAATAGAAAAAAAGTATTTCCCTGATTCTTTCAATTTCCATTCTAATCTATTTGATAATAATCTTATTCCTTGGCAAATTCCATAAGTGTGCATAAATTTTCAATTGCAAATTCTAAACATCTTGATTGATTGGAAATTCTTGATATTTGCTTGATAATTATGTGGAAGTGGATCATTGATTTAGTTGGATTGTAGTCACAACATTACCCTGTGAGAAATTTGGGCCATACACTCTAATTGATTTCTTGTTGTGTGATTGGCTACTCTTTGAGATCTCATTCTAGAACTTGACTTTGTTCTTAATGGATATTGTTTCTCATTTGCATCCACATGCATGATTGAGGCATTCTTTTGTTAACTTTTGGGCTAAATAAAACACCCTGAATATTAATTCCCTTTGCTTAGCCACTTTGAGCCTTTTTTTTCCCATTTTTTCTTTCTAAGCTCATTACAAGCCTTAAGTGAAAAACCATTAATGTCCTTCCTCTTTAGGATTAAAGGATATATGGCACATTCAAGGATGAGTTTTTGCAATTAAGTTTGGGGTTGCTTTCTATTTTTGCTTGAGGGAAAGCAAATGTTTTAAGTTTGGGGTAGGAAAGCAAACTTGCTTTAATTCAAAAAAAAAACAAAAGAAAACACGTTGATATAAAAAGAGAGTTACAGTAGAAAAGAGAAAAAAAATTGCGCTGTTAAAAAAAAGTTCAGAAAAAAAAAACAGAAGTTCAAAATAAATAAAAATGATGAAGGGCAGTGAAAGGAAATCAAGGAATGAAGAGTTAACTTCATACTTAACTCTTGAGCTCATCACATATATCCTTCAATTCTTTTGGGGTTAACTAGGTCCTAAATTTTCCTACCTTGTCCCAAGCCCCATTACAACCCAAATAAAAGTCCTCATGATTTGTGGTTGCACTTGTGTTTGCAGTGGAAGTTTTAGAACATTGTCAAGCCTATGGTAATGGATCTTGAGTGGTAGTAATTTTGAGAGAAATAGTACCTTTTAAACACTAAGAGTGATGAGGGAAACACTACCTTGTGAGGGTTGTGATTGCAATTCATACTTTTCCTTGTGAAATTTTTGCATTTGTTATCTTGCATTGTTTCAAGTTGGACTGAGATATTTTGATGCTAGGCATTGCAATTGTTTGGTTTGTGACATCACTTATGTTGCTTGTTTGAGGATTGGATTGGAATTGAATGATTAGCTTTGGAAAGTTGTAAAGAATTGGGATGTTCACTTGTGGATTACAACCTTTTGTTTTGACTAGAAATATTCTTGATTAAGCTTTAATTGTTTGCTTGGGGACAAGCAAATTCTAAGTTTGGGGTTGTGATAAATCAACTTTAGTAGTAGATTTATAGGTTTATTTTAGGTAGTTTTTAGTTGTTTAGATTGATAATTTTGTAAATTTGTAGCTAAAATTTGTATATAATTGAATTGTTTGTATATTGAGTGATTTTAGTAAATAATAGTATTTTTCTCTAATTTTTCTTTGTTTTGTTGTTTTTAGGAATTTTTTGAAAAATAACAAAGAAAGAAGTAAAGAGAAGCTTTTTTGGAATTGTGAAGAAAAGTCAAACAGTGAAATTTTGAGGCAATTAAGGTGCAAATTGAAGAATTTTCATGCTGTCAGCGTCGTGTGGGGACATAACTCTCGCGTGTGAGGACACGATGAGCCCAGAAGCTACAGACTTGAAGAATTGCATTCTGTTATGATCGTGTGGGAACACGGCAAGCGTCATGTGGGGACACGATTTCTGCAGAATTAGTATAAATGCTGTCAGTTAGGAATTAGTGCGGAGAGTTACTCATTTTTTAGATTCTTTTCCTTTTTCTCTCAAATTCTCTCTCATTTTCTCTCCTTTCTCTCTGAGGATCCAACTCCAAGGTGGAATCTAGAGCTATTCTCCATGGAATTTCTCATTGAGTTTGCATCTTTCTCCATTCTCTTCTTCTCTTTTGTAATGGATTTCTAGATTTTCTTAGGTTAGGAGTTGATGGAACTTAATCTGAATTTTGTGTAAGGAATTCACTCATTCAATCCTATTTTCGTTTGCAATTCAATTGCTTCCTTCTGTCTTTAATGCTTCATTTGAATTGGCCACTCAATTGCATGAACTTAAAGCTTTTCTCACAATTGGAAAATTGGGGAAAAGCTTGGATCTGAAGTAAGCAACATAAAATTCTGATTGCCTAGGAATAGGATTCGGTTTTTATGTGATCTTTAACAATTTTTGATGATAATGCATGCCTCAATCAGATTTACCTAAGGAATTAGGAAATTTAGTTGAAGACATAGGGTCAATATACCAAGGAATTGGATTTTGACTAATTTTGTGAATTGGATCATTGAATCATCTTTAATAATTGAATTGAATGATGTGGATACTTGCATGAAAGGAAGATTAGGTGAAATCAACCCTAACTATTTCGTCAAATTCGTATTCCAAAATTTACTGAATTTTTGTTAATTGTTCAACACTTAATATAGCTTTCTGGTTTAGTTTCTAGTTTAATTTTCTGCATAGCTTAGAATTCCTCATTCACATTCATAAATCTCTATTCAACTAGTTAAACTCTCTGTTAATTGGTACTTGAACTTCAATCTCTGTGGGACGATATTCTACTTTCATTATATTACTTGTTCCGATTCGGTACACTTGCCGAAATTTGCATCACTCCCCCTCCTACTGGCTCTACGCCACCAAGACAGCCGTCGCGACAAGAACTGCTTTCTTTTATCAGTAGACAAGACAGTATGCTGCAAGAATACGCCAGACGCCTCTCTAGGCTCGTGGAAGAACATATACGCTTATCGGCTCAGATCATCACCCAAGAAACACCGAATCAAGAAGATCAAGAGCGTCAGCAACCACTGAATCAACAGCCACCCCCTTCCCATCATACAGCGGAACCGAGAATGTCTCCAAGAAGAGACCAACCCCCTCATTGCCAGCCTGGGCCCTCCAGGGAGCTCCAGCCCTCGCCTGAAGCATCTTTCCAGCATTCAGTGTCGCCGGCCCGCTCACAGCGTAGACGACCTCCGGCATTCTCTCGGCATGACCGCCCTGAGGAACCCCAGCCAGACTTTCACGCTGACGATGAGGTTATTCAAGCTGTTGTTCCATTTTCTGAGAGAATCATGCTATTTCCAGTGAATCGCAGGTTTGAAAAGCTGCCAGTGACGGAGCAGTATGACGGAACAGGAGACCCTTTGGAGCACCTGGATGTATATGAATCCGCCATGTCCATCAGGGGGGCAACCGGTCCCATCATGTGTCGGGTTTTTCCCCTTTCTTTGAGAAAGACCGCCCTGCGTTGGTTCCAGTCTCTTTCCTCCCAGATCCGTCAACACATGGGCGGAACTTCGGAGCAAATTCGTTACTAGTTTCACCACTAGCAAAGTTCAACCAAAAACAGAAGCCAGCTTGAAATAGATACGTCAGAACCCCACGGAATCACTTAGAGATTATGTCAGCAGGTTTACCAAGGAAGCGTTATTAGTGCAAGGAATTCAGCCCGGAGTACAATTGATGCTGGCCAAAGATGGCTTGATTCCACATTCACCTTTTTGGATTGATTTATCCAAGAAGAAGCCGCCTACAATGGAGGAATTTTTGACAAGGGCGGAGCAGTATATCAGCTTGGAAGATGAGGAGCTGGCATTAAAGTTGAAAGGCGTTTCAGAACAAGCCGTTAAGCCGGACAAGCCTGCCGGTGAAAAGGGTAACAGACAGAACAGATTTCAGGGACGATATAGTCTCTACACGCCGTTGACCACCTCGCCAGGCAGGATTTTGAATGAAGTAATGCACGTCGAAATGTTTGAAGCCGGGATACCCCGCCCCAAACCATTGAAGACGAGGCCAGAGACTGATAAAAACAAATATTGCCGTTTTCACAGATGTCAGGGGCACGACACAGATAAATGCATTCAGTTGAAGGATGCTATTGAGGACCTTATTCGTTTGGGGAAGCTTAATCGATTTGTGAAGAAAGATAGAGCTGACAGAGGTTTTAGGAGAGATTCTACTCCACGAAGCGAAAGAAGCCGCTCAAGAAGTAGAAGCCCCCGCCGACATCGGTCTAGGAGTCAGAGAGAAACACCTCACAAATCCCGACCACAATCTCGCCGCCATCAGGAAGACGAACCCCGGGCATCCCAGCGTGGGGGAACCCCGGCTAGGGAGCAATAGCCTGACGCAGACCGTCCCATCATTTATGTTATAGCTGGAGGATTTGCAGGGGG
Organism: Sesbania bispinosa; assembly: GCA_026901365.1. Lineage (NCBI taxonomy): Eukaryota > Viridiplantae > Streptophyta > Magnoliopsida > Fabales > Fabaceae > Sesbania > Sesbania bispinosa. The sequence continues at coordinate 153,499 of QLOH01000859.1, forward strand.
CGGAGAAAGCAACAACTCTAAGAAAAGGCATTTGAAAGAGATTATGAGCACTACATCTGACCCTCCGGCCCGTCGGTATCGTCAGAGGTACCCTCCCATGGCTTTCACCAGTGATGATTTCGGACCGGTGATCCCGGGACATGATGATCCACTCCTATCACGGCTTTCCTTGCAAATCACGAAGTGAGAAGAATATTCGTGGACCAGGGCAGCTCAGCGGATATACTTTTTGAAAAAACTTTCAGAAATCTGCACATTCCGGAAATAGATTTGCTGCCTTATACATGGGGAGACCTTATTGGATTCACAGGAGACAAGACCAGGCCTTTAGGCTACGTAGAGCTACTATTGACTCTGGGAGTGCCTCCGGCTTCGAAGACGGTGAAAGCCCGTTTTCTGGTGGTAGACTGCCCCTCCACATATAACGCCATTCTGGGTAGGCCGGCCTTGAACGCCATAGGAGCTATCATTTCCACCAGCCACCTCATTATGAAGTTCTGGGGAGATGCAGGAGATGTCGTATCTTTGAGAGGGAACCAAGTGACGGCGAGATCCTGTTACAAGGAATCCCTCCGTATAGTGAAGGAGGAGAAGCCAGTATCAGCGGAAGCCAGGAAGCCAGGAAAGGAGATTATGCTAACAGATCTTGATGTCCGGGATGACTTTGCCGCTGAACGTTTACTGCCAGCAGGAGACTCCCAGCCTCTTCAAGTTGGGAAACACCCAGACCAAACCGTGCAGGTAGGAACGAGAATGGAGCCAGAAGTTAGAGGAGCCTTATGCCACTTGCTCCAGCAGAATGGAGATTTGTTCTCATGGACTTCAGCTGACATGCCCGGCATAGACCCTGAGTTCATCAGTCATCGCTTATCAGTAGACCCCAAACAGAAGCCGGTATCCCAGAAGAGGAGGAAGATGGGTTCAGAACGTTTGGGGGCCATTGCTCAACAGGTGACGGAACTGTCTGAAGCCGGATTCATACGAGAGGTTAAGTATACCACCTGGCTCTCCAACCCGGTTTTAGTAAAGAAGGCGTCAGGAAAATGGAGAATGTGCATTGATTACACAGATCTCAACAAGGCCTGCCCAAAGGACTGCTACCCACTTCCCAGCATCGATCAATTAGTAGACCAATCTGCTGGTTATCGCCTGCTATCCTTCATGGATGCGTACTCCGGCTACAATCAAATTCCAATGTATCCTCCAGATCAAGAAAAAACTGCGTTCATGACAGACCAAGCTAACTACTGTTACAGAATGATGTCGTTCGGCCTAAAAAATGCCGGGGCAACATACCAGAGGATGATGAATAAGGTTTTTGAGGGTCTAAATGGTAAGGTTGTGGAGGTTTACATTGACGATATGATTGTCAAGAGCATAGAGGAGGGACTTCATACTCAAGACCTTTCAGTAGTGTTTGATCGTTTACGCCGTTACAACATGCGCCTGAACCCAAAGAAATGCACCTTTGGGGTCCGGGCTGGAAAATTTCTGGGGTTCATGCTCACTGAAAGAGGGGTTGAGGCCAACCCGGAAAAATGCAATGCAGTCTTGGAAATGAAGAGTCCCGCGTGCGTCAAGGAGGTTCAGCAGCTCACAGGCCGCCTTGCCGCCTTGACTCGTTTTATATCCAAATCCGCGGCAACGACGTTACCTTTCTTCCGGCTTCTAAAGAAGGGGTCCCAGTTTCAGTGGACCCCCGAGTGTGAGGAAGCCTTCCAACGGGTCAAAGTGATTTTGGCAACTCCTCCTATCCTAACAAAGCCAATGCCTGGAGAGCCACTTTTTCTTTATCTATCAATCACAGAGGAAGCAGTCAGCGCCGCCCTTGTCCGTGAGCAAGACGACATTCAATGGCCTGTTTTCTTCGTGAGCAAGGCGTTGCAGGGCCCAGAGTTGAGATACCCAAAGGTAGAGAAGGTGGCGTTCGCACTTCTAACGGCGGCAAGGCGTCTGAGACAGTACTTCCAAAGCCATCAAATAATAGTACGCACAGATCAGCCTATTCGTCAAATATTACACAGGCCGGACTTGGCAGGAAGAATGGTTTCGTGGGCAGTGGAAACTATCAGAGTTTGGGATCATTTATGAGCCTCGGCAAGCCCTCAAGGCACAGGCTCTCGCGGATTTCATTGTCGAACTCACACCGACAACCCCTTCAGAGCCGATCTATTGGGAGATATTTGTAGATGGGTCAGCCAACCCTAAAGGATCTGGCGCCGGCATCCTGCTTGAGAATAATCAGGGAATCATCCTGGAGCATTCCCTTAGCTTTTCTTTTCCTACATCCAACAATCAGGCGGAATATGAGGCATGCATCGCCGGCCTTCGTATGGCGGCAGAAATCGGCGCACAGGATATCAGAATAAACAGTGATTCTCAGCTGGTGGTATCCCAGATCAAAGGCGATTACCAGGTGAAAGAGCCACTCCTAATGAAGTACTTAGCTCGAGTCAAAGAATTAATGTCATCCTTCCGGCAAGTGGACATCCGGCATGTACCAAGGGAAAGGAATGGACGCGTTGACATTTTATCCAAGCTGGACAACACCCGATCTTCTGGAAGCCATCGATCCGTCATTCAGGAAAGTATAAACTCTCCTACTGTAGTGCTCTCCGTCGACAACGAGATTCACTGGTATACCGCCATACAAAGATACCTGGAATCCGGAATCCTACCCGCTGAAGCCGGAGAAGCAAGGAAGGTACAGCGCCAGGCAGCGCGTTACTGTATGCATCAAGGGAAATTATACAGAAGAGGAATCTCACAACCACTATTAAAGTGTATCCCTCCATCTGATATCTCATATATTCTGGCTGAGGTGCACGAGGGATGTTGTGGCCAACACCTTGGAGCAAGGGCATTAGCGAAGAAGATTCTCCGGGCTGGTTACTATTGGCCAACTCTGGAAGCCGACGCCGCCACACATGTCCAAAAGTGTGATTCTTGCCAGCGGCATGCCGACATCCACCGGGCCCCCCCAGAAACTATCCTCTATCACGGCGCCATGGCCTTTTGCATGGTGGGGAATAGATATCCTGGGACCTTTCCCTCTAGCTCCAGGACAGGTCAAATATTTGGCCGTAGCAGTTGATTACTTTACTAAGTGGATTGAGGCAGAGCCATTAGCTAAGATCACTGCCAAAAACCTGGAAAGGTTCGTTTTTTCGGAGGATAATATGCCAGTTCGGGATCCCGGATACCATCATTACGGACAATGGAACCCAGTTCACTGATAAAGGGTTCAGGGACCTGCTTCAGGGGCTTCACATCAAGCAACACTTTACGTCAGTAGAGCACCCACAAACAAATGGGCAGGCTGAAGCAGCTAACAAGGTAATTCTGCGTGGTTTCAAGAGGAGACTGGAAGACGCAAAGGGGTTGTGGGCTGAACAATTATGGCATGTATTGTGGGCATATCGCACCACCCCTCATTCCACAACTGGGGAATCCCCATTTAGGCTCACGTATGGCACCGATGCCGTCATCCCGGTGGAAATCGGGAACCCGTCTCTTAGAACCCTTGATTTTAAGCCTGGAATCAACGAATACCGCTTACGAGAAGACCTGGACTTAATTGAGGAAATTCGTGATAAAGCGGCTATCCGCGAAGCCGCCATTAAAGCTCAATCATACAACTTCAAGGTGGTCCCTAGAGCCTTCGAGGTAGGGGATCTGGTCCTCCGCTGCGCCGACATAGGCGGGAAAAACGCCACCCAAGGAAAGCTGGCGTGCAACTGGGAAGGACCATACCGGGTAACGAGGAAGACTAACACTGGAGCATACGCCCTTGAGACTTTACAAGGGATTCCCATCCCAAGAACGTGGAATGCCGCCAAACTGAGAAAATATTTCAGTTAGATAATGACTCCCAACAGAATGGGAAATCTGAATGTTGTAAAAACCCAATAAATGGGATACTTTGAAGTCTACAAGGCCTAGCGCCGTGGCTTGAATGCCAATTTGAAATGTAAAATCTACAAGGCTTAACGCCGTGGCCTAGAGCCAAATAAAGAAGCATATTCATTACGTTTCATGATAAAACGGCTTCGCGCCGTATGATCACTTTCGGATTCAACATCGAGCAAAGGCATCAAAGATGATATCCCTCTATGACGGCTTGCCACCTTCATAGCAGGGATACATCGAAAATGCCCCCTAACTGAAACTTGATTTCAGTGCAAAGGGAAAGAAAGGATCCCGACACCGGCAATGTCCGGGGTCCTGATGTGCGTATATAAAATCAACCAAGAAAGTAAAAGAGCAGAAATCCGAAGTCACGAAAATAGGTTATAACAAGCGTTTGATCGCTTACAAAAGGCGTCACACCGCCAAAAAGAAAATGAAATAATTACAAATTAAGCCGGCATTCCGGCCCTTCATCCTTGAACATCGGAAAGCACAGTCACATCACCATCAGACTTGTTGTCTTCCAAACCAAGGATTTGGGCATCCACCATCTCGGATTCAGATGGGCCCTTCATATCCCCGGTAGCAATGTCGGCCTCCAAAATCAGGGGATGCATGGGAGGAGGAGCGATCTCTACTTCGCTGGGATCTTCCGCCACAAAAAATTTCCCAGTACCCCGGTACCATTTGGCATCCCGAACCACGCAGAGTATGCTCATGCCTTTGGTCCGCAGGTCAACCCCGGGGTTCAAGAATTTGATCTGATCTATGGCGTTGTGAAAAAATACTTCAGCCGATTCGTCCCAGAGATCCTCCACCCGCTGGATCTCCTTCTCAAACTCCGCCGCCTTAACCTTCCACTCCTCCCTAGCGCCCTCGAGATCTTCCGCCATCTTTTGTTTTTCCAGGACGGCTTGGATGGTTTCAGACCTCTTGGTGTCTAGATCTGACTTCAGCTTCTTGATCTCTTCCTCCAGCTCCTTATTCTTGTCAGTAAGTCGGATATTGTCATCAGAAAGCCCCTTCACCTTCTTGAGGGCATCCTGCATCACGACTTCGTCGTCCTTCAGCTTCTTCGAGACGGCTTCGAAGTCCTTCTTGATCTGAGGGAGGGCGGCCACCTCATCTATGGTACTGTGAAAAAACTCCGCCATCATGGCACCCCGCAAACACCAGGTGCCCACCTGACCCAGGAAATCTTTCATCTCAGCAGCGGAAGAACCCGTGAAAACGCGTTGACCCTGTTGGCCCAGCAGCTTCATGGCGGCGTCCTCCTCGGGGTCCGGCGTGGCCCAAGATATCCTTTGGGAAGGAGAGACACCGGAAGGCGTTTGAAACGCGGAATGACTTGCGCTGGAATCAACACCCTTCCCAGAATTAAGGGGACCCTTCAGCGCCTCGGTCCGAACCTTCTTCAGAGGACGTTCACCTGGGACCTGGGTTGCTGCTTTGGAGGATGTCAGAGCGGATGAACCGGCCCCAGTGGCCACCGCTCTTTCTGCATCAGCGACTGCCCTCTTAGCGGCCTCACGCTTGGCCCTTTTCTCCGCCAATGCCAGCATGTTGTTTCCCGCCATGTCACCTGCAAAAGAAGGACAAGAGATATGAGAAAAATGCTCCAACGAAGCAACACAAGGTAATCTGGGAAATACCTAAGCGATCTTTTAAGCTCCGGCCACCGCCGTTGAGGATTCGATGGCACCCCAAGATTCCGTGTTCCTCTCTAAAAGCTTGCAATGCCTTCACCACGGCGACCTCAGGGTCAGATAGCTCTTCAATACCAAAAACATAATCCCTGGACATCCTGTTAAAATGATCTTGAGTCCAGTATAGCGGGAATTTGGGCTTGCCGTCTTCTTTAAGCAACCATCGCTTCCCGCTCTCCCTTGGGCGAAGAAAGACGAAGCGCTCTTTGAAGTTCTTGTATGAAGCCTGATAAACTTCAAAAAGTTTGCCGCCAGGACCGGCCCTGAAGGCCAGCCACGCCTTCCGCCCGTTCGCATCCACCACAGGGTACGGTTTAAACATGTGGAAAAATATATCGAAGTTGTACATCAACCCCAAGGCGTCGCATACCTCCATGAAGCTGCGGATGAAGCCCCAGGCATTCGGGTGCAGTTGGGAGGGGGCAACGCCCAAATAACGAAGAAGGCTAACTTCGAAATTTGAGAACGGAAGCCGGACCCCCAAATCAGTAAACAAACACTTGTACATGGGCAGAAATGGATCTTCTGAGGTCCCTTGACTACAGACCCTATCATCTTCCCCGGGGAGCTCCACAGACCAGTCATCTTCGTGGCCGGGAGTTGTGTAGGTCACATGCCGGAAGGCCAGTTCTAACTCCGGCTCTGAGCTGTATCAGCATGGAGTACCCAACGCCTCAACATCTACCCATCTGAGGCTCTCACTGTTAGGTGGCTCCGGGAAGTCGGCCTCCGGGGAAGTGTGAATCTTTCTTTTTCCCATCTCAGGGAAGAATAACTCCTGGGACCTGTAAGAAAGACCCAGTAAGTCCTCGTCAGAATCCAAATCCGAAGACGACAGAATGCCCGAACCTCGCCGGACGGCGCCGGCATATTCCCTTACTTCATCCATCCCAACACTCCTCTCCAGGCGAGCAGATAGCTCGGCATAGAGGGCCCAAAACTCACTAGGAGTCAGAGAGTTCAAGGGCAAGGTTCCCCGGGGTAACTTCCCAGAAACTGAGTTGTTTAAACTCTCAGATATGGAGCTAAAACCACTACGGGTCCGGCGAACAAGCGGCGCAACCCCACTTTCCTCCGCAGTTTCATCCACTACAATTCGAAAACTACCCTCGGGATCCATTTTCCGATGGGATACTGTCCCAGACACAACCAGATAAATGCAAAACCACCGAGAAAAAATAAAGGATGAGGGGTCAGGGAAGTACCTTAGAGGAACTCTGAACAAAAGGCAGAAAGGAAATGAGCAAGACCTGACGGTTCGAATGGCATATACCGCCGCAACCACCTGAGCAGGAAAGGGACGCAGTAAGCTTCGCCGCACCGAAAAAGGGAGTCGCAGGAGGAGGAAGAAGACAGCAGCGAAGCGGAACGAAAATTTTTGAAAAAGGGCCAATCATTCTCCTCCCTCGGATCACTTATACGACATGAGGGATCGTGACACCTGGCGGAACACCAAGCGACGTGCCCTTAAAAACGGGACACGTCGCGTCTCGAGATTTGAACCGTTACAGCTGGGGGCAGATTAAACGGCACCGCCATCCGGTATGTGACCGCCAACCGGGGAAGAAATACACTCAAGCCGTACATTCAAATATGAAAGTTACGACTTGGGGGGCAACTGTTCTGGACTGGTGTCCGGCATCCGGCATCAGTCGGGCACATAGGCGTCATGCAGAGCCAATGACCACACGACAGCTACCTGAAGCGGTGGCATAAGACATGGGCGCCATACCGGCATGGACATTTCAAGGCAGAACATGCCAACACGAAAGAATATCTTGTATACTCAGATGTTCACGACAGTAACAGATTTACCACTATTTCCTCCATATAAATACTCACGATTTTGAACATTGAGGTATCATTTTTCTAAACATATTCTCATATCTGTTGCACAAACTGACTTGAGCGTCGGAGTGTCTGCAGGTACGCCCCCATCCTCTGTTCCAGGCGGAAACCACCGTGGACGACCAATCTTGCGACCGGAATCCTCCATCGGAGAACCATCCCAGTTCAGTTTTTATAACACCATTTGGTTTAAGTGAAAAAGAGCTTGATTTCCCTGAAATTTATAATTAAGCTCTTTGATTCAAAATTCTGTGAATAGAAAAAAAAAGATGTTTAGAGAATTTTATTTTCCTAACTAGGTTCACTCAACTTATATTAATGAAGATACAACTAAACAATGATTGATCGTCACGGAAGTGGATTATGATCTCAAATTAACTTTATTTACAAGGATTCAAGATATCTCAAATTAACTTTATTTACAAGGGTGGATTATGATCTCAAATTAACTTTATTTACAAGGATTCAAGATATCTCAAATTAACTTTATTTACAAGGATTCTAATCTTGAAATAGTCACTTTTGGGAGCTAACCACCACTCTTTTTGTAGTGGATTCCTTATTAAAGATAAAAAAGATTAGTAAAAATTTAATGTGATATGTGGATACACAAGTGTTACATAAAAAATCATAATTCAAAATGATGAAATATAAATAAAATATCATGTCAACAGTAATGTTACTTACAATTACAAACTACAAAGTATCTCAACATTCATTATACGCAATTCTTGATATGGTTGCATTAGTCTCTATCTACGAGTTTTATACTAACTTTTTCTTTAAAAAAAAAAAGAGCGAGAGAAATCAAATTTAAAGGTAACTAGATGAACAAGTTGGGAGGACCAAATTAAGGAACAGTACAAATGGTGCATGTAGCATGTTTCAACAGGAATGTGCGGAAAACCATCAAGCAAAGCAACTTCCCAAGTTTTAGTTTTGCTCGTGTTTGTTTTATTGGTTTTGTTCACTTTCTGGTGTTTTCTTGTGAGCGCAGGTCTGGTTTTCTACTTAATGTACTTCTGTATAAAGGGAATGTTTTATTTTTATTGTATACATAAGCTATGTAAATTTTTTTTTTTGACAAAATAAGTTAGGTAATTTTTAGTATACATTTTTTTTACATATATACTTCTAGCTAGGGTTAAATTATTTCTACCATTTGACCTATTTGTCTTATTTTCTTAGTACAATAGTAACTGTGACGTTTGATATTATAACCCTATATAAATTACTTAAATCCTTTGTCAGTAACCAAATCCAATAATTTTTTTTAAAAGAATATATGTTTCTATTTTTAAAACTTACACTAATCACTATTTGAACATATAGATAACCTTTGGAGGATTTATCAATACTTTTATTATTTTTGGGTTTTATTCTTTTTGGTAGAAAAAAAAATATTAAAACCCAGTCAAGCTTCGTTATTATAATTGTTTTTTTTTATCAAAGCTGCGTTATATTATTGACCTGCAAAGCAAATTTGGACCATAAGAAGCGGATATAAAAGGTTCTGGCCCAGCTTGTAACCCCATCTTTTTATTTTCTTTTCTGTCAAAGCATTCTTTTTTTTTACCAAAACAAAAACACTTTTTTTTTCACCAAGCTTATCTTGCCTGGTTTTGTGTATAAATGACAGACCATTACTATTGACACCATGATTTTTGCTATTCCCACCCCCCATCATTTTTATGAACCCTTGCTACCCCTCCCCCGCCACACCCACGGCGCCCCTTCCCCTTCCCCCTTCCCCCACAACACCCATAGCCAGCGATGAGGAGAAATAAACCAAAGCTAACGTCTGCACCCAGAGAAAGAGTAGACCACTTTTATCAACGCAAATCAATATGGAAGAAAAAGGATTCAAGAGAAGAGAAAATTGTCACTGTCGAAAAGCTTGACAACAATGGAACTACGCCCAACAAAGAACTTTGCGTTCTATCTCCTTTGATTCCATCACAAGATGGATAATTCTTGAGCTTCTGTTTCTTGAACCAAACCAGAGAGCAAAGAAAAGGCAAACTTACTTTGCTCAGGAAAAATAAAAGAAACGAAAGAACGAAAGCGCCCCCTTAAGCCCCCTATTCCCTTACGGACATGGTTGTCCGTAAATCACTTTTTATAGAAAATATAACTCCCGGACAAGGGTGTCCGAGAATGGTTCCCGGACAGCCTTGTCCGGAAGTTATATTTTTCTATAAAAAATGGCTTACGGACAAGGCTGTTCGGAATGGTTCCCGGACACCTTTGTCCGTAAGCCATTCTTTTATAAAAAAATATAACTTTGGGACAAGGCTGTCCGGGAACCATTCCCGGACACCTTTATCCGGAAGTTATTAATTAAAGGGCAAATTTGAGTTTTATAAATTTTCAAAAAAATATGGGGGGTGGGAATGACAAAAAATGTGGTGCAAAAAGTAAAGGCCTAAATGACAAAATGGACTTCGACGAAAAAAAAAAGACAAAATAAACTTATCGTTGGGTCAACCTATTTATGGTGTGTTTGGAAAACTATTTGTGTTTTGAAAATGTACATCCAAATTGGATCAAACAATTAGTTGCTTCTAAAATCTTGTCCTGGAATGTGTAAACATAACTTTACAAACGAGTATTTAGTTTATTGTAAAATCACGTTTCAAACGTAGATCCGGACCAACGCTACTCTTTGTAGCGTTTGTTCGGATCTACGTTTGAAACGTGATTTTGAGGTAAAGCAAACATACTATTAACCTATTGATTTAAACGGGTTGAGTTGAGCTATTTAAACCAACACCCCAATAGCGCCACAGCAGAGCCCATTTGGGGCTCTCATCCCTCCATGGGAGTGCTCCTCTCCCTACATAGAAGATCTCCTACCCATTTTAGGTGGGTTTTCCTCTCTCCATGGTGAGAGTCTTTTTTTGTTTCACTTTTCTCTTTTATTTTTTATGTCTATAATCACATTTTTCTCCACATTTTTCAATCACTTTTCCCTTCTCCTTTTCATGCATCCACCACCTTTATAACCTCTACCCCCTCCCCTTTCTTGAGTTTTTTTATTTTATTTTCTCTTTTATTTCACCATTGTTCTATTATTTAATAGTCTGAAAAGCTGCCCCTTGCATTTTGACAACACTGTTTTTACCCAGGATATATTGCCTTTTATATACACATCTATTACTATAGCTCGATTTTGCAACACCGATTTACTTAGTTTAGCTGTTGTCAATGCCATGGATGTTTTTGCTTTGAGCTGGTGTTGGACTTATGCTGTTTCGGAAGGAATAAAAAGAAGAAATGTCCATGTCTCTTTTTTATTGTGCACTGCGATAATACTCTTTATTTAGTATCCTACAAGTCATGTAAGTGTCGTTGGACATTTTTCTATCAATGATATTTCGACAAAAAAAAGATATTTAAACCAACCCGTATAACATGACACATATTAACTCACTGAAAATTTGGCTGATGGAAATTTGGACTAGGCCAACCTATTTTTTCAATTGTTTCTTTTGCTTTCTGGATGGGTCAACTTGTTTAACCGGTCCATAATTAGTTATGTTAGATGTTTTTGTCCATTTTTATATTTGGCTCAACCCATCCTAACATGTTTTTAAATGATATGAACACGGTTCAGGACGTTTTGACATCTCTAATTTTGTGTGTAACTTTTTATAAAAATGGTTTAATTTAATCATTCAAGTTTTTATTAGACAAATAAACAAAAATTCATGGCCTTTTGGACCAAAACATAAACCCTTCAACTCTAGGCCATGTTTACTTTGGTTTGTTGGACCTGCCAAATATTTTGGTATGAAATTTTTAAAAAAACAGAGTAAACTAGTACTTCCATCGATGACTTATACAATGTCTTGTACTTTAGTCCTCGAAATTACAAAACCCCTCCGTTAGTCCCTAACATTACACTCCGTTCTTCACTTAGGTCCAAACCCTTAACTTCCATTAATTTTTTGCTAAGTTGTCACTTAACGTGACACACTGGACTCAAAAGGGGACTAAAGTTTATGAAAAATTTATTTAAATCATTTTTAAAGTTTATGAATTAAGTATTTAATAAATATTTTAATATTAAGTGATATTCTTAATATATATATATATATATGATATGTGTAGTTAAAAAAATTCTAGAATATTATATTTTTTAAATTGAATACATGACTTCTTACTAATTAATATAAAAAATAATTCAATACTTATTTTCATACACACATATAGAGTGTGTTTGGTGAGTCATTTCAGCTAGATGAAAACTAGAATTAGTAGTTGAAACCATTTCATTAGTGTTTGGTAAGGTATTTTTTCATGTAGCTACTAACTTTTCTTGAGACTCTACTTAAGGTAGTTTTTTTTAAACCCTAAACCCTAAAAAAAGCTACCATTTTTAGCTACTAGCTGAAAATTTATTACAATTTTATCTCTCAGCTAGGGATGGCAATTGGACCTAGACTCAGTGGGTACCCGCAAAAATTACCACAATGGGTAGAGTAATTACCCACCAAATGGGTATGGGTGCGGGTATGGGTAATTACTCGCACTTTTTAATGGGTACGGGTGCGGGTACGAGTACTATGGTACATATAATTAATGTAATTTATATACATATAATTAATTTAATAAATATATATATGTTTATATTATTAATTAATATTTTAAAAAAAAATAGTTAATGTTAATCTATATTATAGTCACAAAAAACATTAATATATATTACTAATTCAATTAATTTAAATTTTATAATTTTGTCCTACACACTAAAAGTAGCAAAACATGGTCTGATTTTCATTTCCCCTCCCAATTTTTTAATCTCCCATCCACTTCCACATATGATAGTTGTTTTATAGGTTAAACTTGGATGATCTATAAATTATTTTTATTTAATTTTTAATTAATTTTTACTTTCTAATCAATTTATTTTCTTATAGTTAACAAAAGTGCGGGTAATGGGTACAGGTACGGGTACTTGAGTACCCAGCGGGTAAGGGTACGGGTACTAGAATCACTACCCACGCGGGTATGGGTCCGGGTCCGGGTATTTTTTTTTTAAAATGCGGGTATGGGGACGGGTACTATAGTACCCTACCCAAACCCTACCCATTGTCATCCCTACTCTCAGCAACTTTCACGCATCATTATTTAATAATTAATGATGTCCTTATATGCCACTTTATTGTTTTTCAGTTAGTTTTACCAAACACTTTAAATCAAATCAGTTAACTTTTGGACTTTCATCTTGTTTTTCAGTTTTTTACTAGTTTTTTTTCAGTTAGTTTTACCAAACACAGTCGTAGTATTTCTTTTACTTTATTGTTTTATTATTTATTTTAAAAATAAACTTATAACTTTATGTTTTCTTTTTTAATTTTATTAATCTTACTTTACTTTCATTATTTATATTAATTAATTATTATATATAATAATCGAGCTATTCACGAGTACTTAATGTCAAACTTTTAAAGTTTGGACTTGAATCATTTATATAATCAAGCCCAACTTTAACCTCGAGTTTGTTTGTTTAATTGAACAATCAAGCTGTTTTGACCAAAAAAAGAGCTATTGAAAAAGAAAGAGCATGATCGAGTATTTAACGAGTCGAACTCAAATAATTCACAAATAATTCAGCTTATTTACGACCCTAGATAAAACTCCTCGAATAATATATAACCATTTTTTTACATAAAAAGAAAATTAAGTTTACTTTGACAAAGTCACCACCAACTCATAACTCCTTTCACACAAAAACAGTCACAAAGTCCAAGCCATGCATTAAGAATTAGAATAATCCACCATCTGCCCCTTTATATGGCCACCCTAACCAAGCCTTTATTTTCTCTACATAATACATACCATACCATATGCTTAAAAACCACAAAAGAAATAACCTCAAACCCCACCTCCAAATCAATTGTGCTGTTCCTTGAAATGGAAACCTTCACCAGATGGGTTCTTTGAGAGAGTGAGTTGCACTCCTGGATCATGATGGGTGCAAGAACTGTGGAACACCATAGAGTTGTTGATACACTGCACATTGCTATTCACATACACACCACTCCTTGGACGTGAAGATAATGTTCTTACTTTTTGACCTTTTTCCTTCTTATTTGCATTCTCTGATTCATAATCATAGCCCTTGACCTTTGAACTGTCCATCTTATGAAGGTAATTGGGTTTCTTTCGAGATTGGATTATTTCCATGTATGCACCTTTGTTTTCACCAGTAATTGTTATGACCCTTGTGCCAGAGCCCTCACAATCCAAAAGCTTTTTGTTAAGACCCTTCTGGAATAATGAACCATTGTCATTAACATTAGGCTTTTCAATGGTCTTATTAACCACCGCGGTTTTAAGCTTTTCTTCAACCGGTATCTTAGGCTCAATCTCAGGGTTAACATTCAACTTGAAAGTGTTTTGATGGCTCTGAACAGCTGGTGTTGTTGTTGGTAGAGTTTTGGTGGAATTGGCATTGTTGTTTAGAGAGGAAGCAACATTATTCTGAGCTGGAGATGAAGGTGTAGATGCTCTGGAAGCAGGTTCTGAAGGCTGAGGAGAAGGGGTAGAGCGCAGAGAGGCCAAGCGGGACCATGGACGAAGTGGGGGTTGGTTAGCCATGGTGTTTGGGAAATGCTCAAGCCTCAAGCCAAGCCTTAATCTAAATAGAAATAATTCAAATGAGGGTACTTGAATTGATTGAAGTGAGTACAAAAAAATGGCATATGGAATTGTATTTATAGATATGTGAATGGATGCTGATACAATTGGAAAGAGTGAAGTACATCTTGTCCCAGGGTGGAACAAATTAAAGGAATTTCTATTAGACCATAAGAAACATACTGATACCATATAGCAAAACACGGAAAGAGGAAATGTAGAAAGAATCAGATTCAACTAGCAGTTCCTGCTGAGACAAGTTTACAAAGTAAGATTGGTATCTGAGAGTGATTTCCTACAATTTGCTTTTGAAGCCCATAGTCTAGCTGATTTCTAATTCTGGTCTTGTAAATTTGTTCATTTGACTCTGTTCTGTTTACATGGTAGAATAAAATTCTTGTTTGAGAAATCAATCAAATGTCACATGAAAATTAAATGATAAGATGACTTAGATCTGGTACCTTACTTATATTTGTCTTGACACAAACTGAAAATTTCATCAGTTCGGTCATTTTTCTTTAATTGTTGCTAATAGGCCATGAAGAAAAGTTTCTTGCAATATTGGATGTGAACCCGTTATTCAATTTGCAGTAATGCAATCTAAACAACTTTCTATTAGTCATCCGAGGATTCCATTGCTTTTTTCCTATCAAAATCAAATACAACCATATGGAAGATTCTGCTTTTAACTAATTGACAATTTGATCAGGTAGCATGCATGCATCAGTCTTTATCATGACATAAATTGAACTAATGCATCATTTCAAGTGTGGACACTATTGAAATTTCAGCCACTAGGATGTTGTAACCGTGAGTTCCCAACTATTCATGTGCTGTATGGGGGATTGTGCTTTCTGTGCTTGAGGTGGATCCATCATGCTTACAAACAACCTCTGCCTCATACTTTATTAAGATTCTTAATCATGGTTGCCAATTAGCAAAACTTAATTAGCAAAAGCTGGATTAGATTCTGGCAATATCACTTCACCTTACTGTTGTGTCTATGGTTGTCATTCTCATGCAATCTTTCCCTCCCATTCGTTCTTTTTCAAGATGCTTCCACGGACTTCATCTAACCTAAACCTGAGGTGCTAATGCTATACATGATTAATTCAAGATGTCCTATTTCTGAAACAAAGAAGAAATCAACGGATGTGCATGTTTGGGCATAGGTAACAAATCGTTATTTTATAGAAGTTTTTTTTAATGAAATTAGTTTTTGGTTATTTTTTAAAATAAAATAAGATACAAAGTAATTAATATAGATGTATACACACTAAGGATTAGTGGGTCCACGTGGCATTTGGGTTAATTCATTTCTTATTGTTGACTTAAATTTAAGACTTTATATTTAAGGAAAATTAAACGTGTAAAACATAAGACATTTAAAAAAAATATTCTTATGTAAAAGATTCAATTAGTATTTTATTGTTATAAAATATTTATGTAGGTTAGGGTATACACATGCCCAAAATAAGGGTTATGACAAACCTTAGATGCTTAAATGAAAGGTAGTAAACGCTTTCTAATTATTTGACATTTTGTTGAGGCCCTGCTTCATATTTTATTAAAAAAAAAAACTATGGCTTTTATTTGTTCTATAAAAACTTGGCATATATACTATTTCATGAAACACATAAAAGTGTCTCGGTAGGGGTGCGTAGCTAAGGGACTGGCAAGGGTCCCGACCACTCCAAAATTTCAAAAATTTTATTAATTATGTAGGTGATGTATAATATATTTCATGAATTATTACTTTGACTCCCTAAATATTTTATAGATTCTGTACTATTAAGTCCTTCTTAATGACTCTTTTATTATTTATCTTTATTTTTTTAAAACATAAATTTTAAATTTTTATTATTTCCCTTTTTATATTGATTTTTTCTTATTTGAAGATAATAAGATGATATTCAAAATTACAAATAAGATTTGATTAGAAATATTGCTTATAAAAAATGTCAGGGTAAAATATGTTTTTAGTCTCTGTAAATGACTAAATGGGCTGAGTTTTGTTTTTAATCCTCGTAAATATTTTTTTCTTTTATGTCCTCACAAATTTAATTTTTTAAATTGGTCTTTGTCGTTAAATATTGTGTTAAATTTAACGGTTCCCCCTCTCTTCTCCTCCTCCTCTCCTCCTCCTCATCCTCATCCTCATCCTCATCCTCTGATCCTCCTCTTTCTATATTATATTTTTTCTGAAACTAACAAATTTTTACATAGGTAGAGTTAGAGGAACTAAATAAACACTTCTCATATAGTCACAACTCTAAAAATGATCTCAACTTAAATCACACCTGAAACAAGAGAAGGAAAATGTGTAGCAAAAGAAGGAGGAGAATGAGGAGGAGGAGAAGGAGTAATAGTTGTAACAACAAGGATGCATTAAAAAAAACATATTCATTTGTAGGGATGTAATAAAAAAAAATTCATTTATGAGGATTAAAAATAAAACTCGAATTGGTAATCATTAACAGAGTTTTAACGACAATGATGTATTTGAAAAAAAAATTGCATTTGTAGTGGATTGGTAGGAATCTAAGATCAAGTTTCTAGATCTTGAGTTCGAATACACGAAAGGTTCCTTTCAGGGAATAAACCATCTTAGGGGGTGGTGAAGCTTAGTTAATGCGCCCAGTGACATGTAAGCTCAGTAAAGAGTGAGTGTCTATAGGACGTTATAGGAAATATATTTCCGATAGTTACCAACATTAAATTTATGGTATTCCTAGAAATTAATTTTCAATGAACTCTTTGATACAAAAAAATATACAAATTTGACCTGCGATGATGATAATAAGTGTAAGGAATAAGGTTATCAATGGTGGGTGGGAGGGAGGGAGGAAAGGAGAGAGAGGGGGTGGTGTAATGTTGAAGAGAGAAATAAATTTATGTTTAATATTAGGAAGGGGATATTTTGGGAAATAAAAAAGAAACAAGTTGTGTGGGATTAAAAATATATGTGCAAAAAACAATTCCCGTGAATTTATAAAGCCTTTTATTCACATGAATTTACATATTAGGGAAAAATTGAACCTTAATATTGGAAACTCTAAAATTGAACTTGTGACTCTAAATCATGAAAGTATGTTTGATCCTTAGGGGGCTCACTAAATTATTATAGAACTTAATAGGTTTGAGGTGATTCAATTACCACGAAAGTAGAAGTTGGTCTAATCAAATTTGTTGTTGAGATTCTGAAAGGAACCAATAATTATCATAGGATAATTCACTTTCAAAATAAAAAAATTAATAAAAGAGGTAATTTTTATATATCTATTGGTATTTATTATGGTGAATCCTAATTTCTAAAAGCTTTTAAATTTGATTTTATCTCATTTTATAATTATATTCCCTTCTAATTTTTATTTAATTAGATTTTATTTTATTATTTATCTAAATTATATGTATTTATTGATTTTAAATTTAATTTCGTGCATTTAGATAACAATTTTTTTTCATTATTGGCAATCAACCATCCATATGGAAAAAGATATCTTTTAATATAGGTTAAATTAATTAGTTAGTTCTATAGTTTTATTAAATTTTTAATTAAGTCCTTATAGTTTAAAATGATTTAAAACAATCCTTACGGTTCTAAATTTTTTTTAATTAAATCCTCAGGTACCAACTTTGTTAAACTTCGTTAAATCTTTTCCACGTTGGCCACGTCATATATGTGTTTGAACGTATAGTAACTTAGGTGATAAAATGGTTACACCAATAACTTATGGCCCGTTTGTTTTAAATTTATACAGTATAAAACCACGGTGATTTTGCAGAATTGATTTTAAATCACTTCCGTCCAAAGTATTTCATAAAACGTGTATCATTCATCTCAACCATTTATTTCTAGGATCAGTTCTACTCAACTGTAAACCAAACGGACCCTTAGATGATAACTTGGTTACACCCGGAAGAAACCCCTTTCACGTGGATGCATCAAATAGAAACCACCACCATTTATTTATGTTGAAACTAGAGGAACACAGTGGATGCATCAAGTTGTTGTTGCTGGTATATTGCTTCATGTGGGAGACATTGATCGCTATGGTATTGGAGCTCAAACTTGCCACTGGAAAAACCCCTGTCCTTCATGTTGGACAAGTAGCACAAATAAAATCGGGGTAACATAAAGGCATGTACATTAATTCTGGTTAATGAGTATTAATTAGTTAATTAATTAATTTATGTAGTTGCAAATGCAGTAGCAGTTTTGCCATATATCTTGAGTCCTATTTCTATAGTTAAGATAATTTGTTAGGGTTTCAACCAGGTGATGGAAGGCATGAAGGAGATAACTTGAAATGGAGCCAGATTTATGGATGGACAAGAAAAAGAGTTCGAAGCTATCATCTTGGCAACGGGAAACAAGAGCAATGCCCTAAACTTAAACTGTGTTAATGTTTAGGAATTTAATTAAAAATAAATTAGAATTATAAGGATTGTTTTAAATCATTTTAAACTACAAGGATCTAATTAAAAATTTAATAAAACTATAGAGACCTAGTGATTAATTTAACCTTTAATATATTACTTGAACAAATCGTAGACTCTTGTCACACACTCATTGGACGTGCTCTTACTTTGTGATTCTTGTCCTTCCTGTTGGGTAAAAACAAGAAATTGAAAGCTTAAAAAAAAGAATCAAAGAACACGAAGAGAGAGAAGAAAATATGCCAGAGAAAAACGTTTCTCTATTTCAGACAATCCAGCCTCAGACAAGCTGTTTCACACAAGGTTACACCTGTTAACTTCAGATAGGTTCTCCCGTAATCGTTCTCGCTT
This sequence comes from Sesbania bispinosa, assembly GCA_026901365.1. NCBI lineage: Eukaryota > Viridiplantae > Streptophyta > Magnoliopsida > Fabales > Fabaceae > Sesbania > Sesbania bispinosa. Next base: position 172,398 of record QLOH01000859.1, read on the forward strand.
ACACGCGCACCACGCATACGCTACCTTTTCCTATACAGCAAGATACTATATATAGGCAACTTAGGAAGCAACGACTAACTAACCTAACTGAAATAACAACCTAACAGAATTAACAAACTGATTCCTAAGTCATAACTGTCATAACTAACAATCTCCACCTTGACTTTGGAATGACATCATTCAGATGAAGCCCACCAAGTTTAAGCATTTCTCAAACTTGCATCTTGGTAGTGTTTTGGTCAACATATCAGCAGGATTATCTTCAGAAGCAATCTTCACAATCCTTACTGCCCCTGTTTCAACCACTTCTCTGATAAAGTGAAACTTCACATCAATGTGCTTGGTCCTTTCATGATACATCTGATGATTGGCCAAGTGAATAGCACTCTGACTATCACAATGAATCTGAACACACTCCTGTTCAATTCCCAACTCATTCAGCATGCCTTTCAACCACAGACCTTCCTTCACTCCTTCAGACAACGCAATATACTCAGCCTCTGTTGTAGACAGTGCTACCACTGATTGAAGGTTTGCCTTCCAACTCACTGCAGTTCCAAATAGAGTAAACACATACCCTGATAAGGACTTTCGTGTATCCACACACCCTGCATAGTCAACATCAACAAACCCTTCAATTGCAGCTCCACCTTCAGAGAGGTACCGTTTCTTCTGATATAGCAATCCTGAATCCAAAGTTCCATTCAGGTATCTAAGGATCCACTTCAGAGACTCCCAATGTGCTTGTCCAGGATCTCCCATGAACCTGCTGACAGCACTCACAGCATGAGCCAAGTCTGGTCTAGTACAGACCATTCCATACATGATGCTTCCAACTCCACTAGAATAAGGAACATCATCCATCTTCCTCCTTTCATCTTTTGAATCAGGAGCTTGACTCCTTGAGAGCTTCATGTGGTGTCCTAAGGGTGTGCCCACAGGTTTAGATTCATGCATCCTAAACCTCTTCACAACCTTCCTCAGATGGGCCTCCTGAGTTAGACGCAATACAACCCTTTAACTCATCCCTTACTATATCAACGCCAAGTATGCGTTTGACCACTCCAAGATCCTTCATCTCAAATTCTGAATTTAACCTTGTCTTGAGCTGATTGATCATATGCTTGTTATGGCTAGCCACCAGGATATCATCTACATACAAGAGCAGGTACAGAATGTCTTGTTCTTCTCTTAAAATGTAGACACAACTGTCATAACTACACCTGCTGAAGTCCATTCTCATCAGAAAATCATCAAACTTCTTATACAACTGCCTTGGGCTCTGTTTCAGACCATAAATGATTTTTGAAGTAGACACACTCTCTGATCCTCAGCAAACCCCTCTGGTTGTTCCATGTAAATGGTTTCATCCAGATCTCCGTGCAGAAATGCTATCTTGACATCCAATTGCTCCAGGTGTAAATCAAACTGGTTTACAATTGACATCAAAATCCTGATAGAACAATGCTTCACAACTGGTGAGAATATCTCATTATAATCCACACCCTCAACCTGTGTAAACCCCTTAGCCACAAGCCTTGCCTTGAACCTCGCTTTCTCAACACCAGGAATCTCATCTTTCTTCTTAAAGACCCACTTGCATCTGATTACCTTCTGTGCCTCAGGTAAGTCCACAAGTCTCCATGTGTTGTTCTTCTTCAGCGAATCAAGTTCCCCCTCCATGGCACGTTGCCATTGCTGCCTCTCTGAACTCTCCTGTGCCTCTCTGAAGTTTCTTGGTTCATCTGAACCCTGTATATCTTCAGCCATACTAAGAGCATAACAGATAAGGTCAGCATGTCCAAACCTTTTGGTAGGTTTTGGAACCCTCCTTTCTATATCACGAGCTAGCTGATAGTCATTCGCGTTCTGACCTTTCAGACCCTCTGAAGTCTTCAGACCTTCTAAAGTCTTCAGACCTTCTGAAGTTTTCAGACATTCTGAAGTCTGAACCTGTTGAAGTATCATCTGATGTACCTTCTGAAGTAGCACTTTCTGAAGTCTTCAGACGATCCTCCCTGAGTTTGCTCGTAGATGCCTCCCATCTCAATGTGAGCTTTTTCCCTCCCATTTTCAGAGTCTCCACCAAGCATTCTCATTCTCGTCTCATCAAATGTTACGTCCCCGCTGATAATAAGCTTTGAAGGTTTAGGTTCTAACCTCCATAGCCTATACCCCTTGACTTCATCAGCGTATCCAAGGAAGATACACTTCTCAGCTTGTGCCTCCAGCTTATCCTGCTTGACATGTGCATATGCCAAAGCCCCAAACACCCTTAGATTGGAGTAATCAGCTGGTTTTCCACTCCAAACTTCCATAGGTGTCTTGTACCCCAAAGCAGACGAAGGGCACCTGTTAATCAGATACACAACAGTGTTTACAGCTTCTCCCCAGAAGATCTTAGGCATCCCTGCTCCCAAAAGCATGCATCTGACTCTCTCCAAAATGGTCCTGTTCATCCTTTCAGCAAGTCCATTTTGTTGAGGAGTCTCTGCCACAATTTTATGCCTTTTGATTCCCTGGCTCCTGCAAAAACTGTTAAACTCATCTGAAACAAATTCCAGCCCATTGTCTGTTCTCAGTACCTTCAACTTGGTCCCCTGCTGATTAGCAATTTGAGTATGCCATTCTCTGAACTTCTGAAACGTCTCAGTCTTGTTCCTCAGAATGTAAGTCCATACCCTCCTTGAGAAGTCATCAATAATGCTCAGAAAATAAGACCCTCCACCATGCGTCTGAGTCCTAGATGGACCCCACAGATCTGCATGTGCATATTCAAAAGGTCTGCTGGAAGTGTGTTTACCTGTCCCAAACTGCAATCTATGAGACTTACCCAAAACACACTGGTCACAGAAATCCAACTTCTGAAGCTTATCACCCATCAGCAGTTGTTGCTTCTCCAACTCCACCAAGCCTTTCTCACTAACATGGCCCAAACGTAGGTGCCATAGCTTAGTCTTGTCTACCATAGACTGACTAGCAACTGATGCATGCGCAATGACAGTTGATCCTTCCAGAATGTACAGCCCATTACTTCTTCTCCCCTTAGCAACTATGGATGCTCCATTGGACACCTTCATCATTCCACCCTCCACCTTAGTGGAATACCCCATAACATCAAACATGCTAATGGACATAAGGTTCCTTTTGAGCTCTGGAACATACCTCACATCCTGCAGCAACATCTCTCTGTTATCAAACATCCTCAGTCTGATTGCCCCAATGCCCTGCACCTTGCAAGCTTTGTTGTTCCCAAGAAGTACAGATCCATACTCCTTCAGTTCTAAGGTCTCAAAGTAATCTTTTATAGGACACATGTGATCGGTACACCCTGAATCCATGACCCAACTCTTCAGAGAGTCTTCAGACGAAGCCACCAAAACACCTGCAGATTCATATCCTTCAGAAGCCTCTGCAACACATGCAGTTTCCTGTCTCCTATGCTCCTGGGCATCTTTCTCAGGACAGTGCTTCTTGATATGACCCAATTTCTGACACTTGAAACATTTGATCTGCTTCTTGCCTTCAGACTTTGCCTTCTTCCCTTTGTTCTCTGACTTCTTTCCCTTGCCCTTCACTGTAACTAGACCAGAGGGAATCTCCTCTACACCTTTCGAATCTTGAAGTTTCTGCAACTCTTTGGTTCGAACTGAGGTCACAACCTCCTCTAGAGTGATCATCTGATCTTTCCCGTACAGTAAAGCATCTCTGAAATGTTCAAAGGTCTTAGGTAAAGAATTCAGAAGAATAACAACATTGTCCTCATCTTCAAGCTTCACACCAATGTTTTCAAGATCATCAACAATCTTGTTGAAAGCTGCCAACTGCTCTTCAATCGTTCTTGACTTCACCATCTTGACGAGTAAAGTTGTTGCTTTAGACAGAGTCTATGAGCCAAAGACTTTGTCATGTATAAAGATTCCAGCTTTGTCCACATACCTGCAGCTGTTTTCTCCTTCGCCACCTCTCTGAGTGCCTTATCACCAAGACACAGAACGATTGCACTCTTTGCCTTGTCTACCATATTCTTTTTCTCTGCCTGCGTTAAAGATGATGACATGTTCACCTCCCCCTTCAACGCTTCCTCGCATCCTTGCTGTATCAAGATAGCCTCCATCTTGATTTTCCACAGCCCAAAGTCATTTGCTCCAGAGAACTTCTCAATATCAAACTTCGTTGCCATTCTTGATTATCTTTCCTTTCACTTTCTTTCCCACAGACGGCGCCACTTGTTGGGTAAGAACAAGAAATTGAAAGCTTAAAAGAAAAAGAATCAAAGAACACGAAGAGAGAGAAGAAAATATGCCAGAGAAAACGTTTCTCTATTTCAGACAACCCAGTTTCAGACAAGCTGTTTCAGACAAGGTTACACCTGTTAACTTCAGACAGGTTCTCCCGTAATCGTTCTCGCTTACACGCGCACCACGCATACGCTACCTTTTCCTATACAACAAGATACTATATATAGGCAGCTTAGGAAGCAACGACTAACTAACCTAACTGAAATAACAACCTAACAAAATTAACAAACTCATTCCTAAGTCATAACTGTCATAACTAACACTTCCAATTTGCATTCTCTGATTCATAATCATAAGATGTTTTGGTCTTTATCCTGTGAAGCTAGTTGGGTTTCTTTCGAGATTGGATTATTCCCATGTAAGCACCTTTGTTTTCCCTGTAATTGTTATGACCCTTATGCCAGTCTCCTCAAAATCTGTAAGCTTTTTGTTAAGACCCTTCTGCAATGAATCATTGCCTTTGCCATTGACACTATGCTTTTCAACCAGCATGGTTTTCGGCCCTGCTTCCACCTGTGTCTTGGGCTCAATCTAGGTTCTGAAGGCTTAGAGGGCTGTGTTGAAGCAGTCCTAAATGTGGGTTGAGCCAAAGGAGGCCATGGCGTTTGGAAAATGAGCACACAAATTAATATATGACTTGTGGCAATTGTATTTATTAATAGGTGAATCAGTAGATGCTGATGCAATAGGAACAAAAAGGAATTTCTATACCTTGTAGCAAAACACGGAAAGATGTAGAAAGCATCTGATTCAATTGCCACTTCCAGCTGAGATTCATTCACTTGACTTTCTTTACTTTCTTTACTTGAAAATTCAATTCAATGGTAACATGACTGGGGTCCGATACCTTAATTACAGTTTGTCTTGAGTCTTGACACAACATTGAACATTTCATCACTTAGTGGTTCCTTCTTTAATTGTTGCTATTAGGCCATAAGAAAAAGTCTCTTGCAAACATTTTACGTGAACCCATTTTTCAACTTTCAGCAATGCTGTTTAAACAACTTTATTAGGACACAACTACTAATAGTGTTGAATGTCCTGCATCTGAGCAATATTACTAAAGCGAGGACTCCAAGGTTCTGCTTTGAGTAATTGACAACTTGATCATATTAGATTGTGAAATGTGAAATGTGGCATTTAATTTGTCACTCAATGATGGTTGACAGTTAACAAAATTCAATCACGCGAAAAGTTGGATTGTTGGATTCTGGTTCTGGCAACATCACTTCACCTTCCTGTTCTGTCTCTGGCTGTCATTTGATCATGCAATCTTTCCCTCCTATTCGTTCTTTTCAAGATGCCTCATCGAACCTAAACCTGATTTGCTAATGCTATAGCTTAGTCAATCAAGATATCCCATCGTCGAAACACACAAGAAATTAACGAACGGATGTGCATGTTTTGAGATAAGTAACAAATAGTTCTTGTATAAAAGTACTTTTTTAAGAAACTTTTCGTTAAGCTAATTAATAAGCACCAAAGGCTTTGCCTTAATTGAGAATGCAAACTAATATATAAGGGAGAATTCGAGCCCCCAAATTGTATTGAGGGATACATCTAATTAAAAAAAAACTAATAATAAGCCAATATATGTAGACGCACTGTTTAATTATTATTTTATTGCTATTATAAAATGAATAAATCACCAATTTTGTAGTTAAAATATTTTATAAACTTCAAATCCATCCCTCATATTATAATAATTCACCAATAGTCCCTAAATTATGTAAAAAAAATCATGAATTTAATCTTTATATTTAACATTAATCAAATAATTTAGTCCATGTAAAAGGACTAAAATTAATCATATTTTACATAGTCCCTGGACTATTTAATGAATCATTGTAATGTTAGGGACAAATTTGAAGTTGGTGGAATACGTTGGGGATGAATTGGCGGTTTACTCATTATAAAATACTCTTATTTTGTCTTTGATCGGGAATTCTCACAGACATAGTTATGAGTTTAACCCTCGGGCCGGGGGGTGGTGGTTAGGTAAAGCTCTCCTAAGAGTGGCGACTCCAGGATTCAAACCTCTGACCTTGCAGGTAAAGTCCTCCGGATTACAGTCCACCTTCCACTGTGATAAACCACTGTTTGGTATTATAAAATACTCTATATGTTCCTATTTATAAGACACAATTGATCAAATCATATGAACCAATAAAAGTGGTTAAAACTAGTTAATTTTATTGTGGTTTTAAAAATAAATGAACTTTGTAATCTTACTCTTAATAAATGCTTTCTTGAAATTGTAAAATGACTTATAAAAAAGAATACACAAAACTTTCAAATGATTACTTATAAAAAAGGAAATCATAAGTAATATGTAAGGGAGGGTACACACCAAAGAAGGGTTATGAAAAATCGTTAATTAGGTATCTTCCACATGAGGCAAGACCTTGCTTAAGGGGAATCAAATATGTACCACTTGAACCAACCCCGTCGGTGTACTACTTTTTAATTCGAGATTTTCTTGAAGCCCTGCCTTCATAGGCTTTTTGACCGTACTGGTGCCAAAAAAATTTTAATTACCTAAATAATGTGCAAAAAAATAAATTTACCAAAGTGGGGTGGATTGTGCCACGGTGGAATGAGATGCGCTAACTGGGTTGGCGCTTCATGAGACACCAACTCAGTTAGCGCATCATGTATTGAGTAATATAACACATGATGCGCTAACTCAGTTAGCGCATCATGTGTTATATTACTCAACACATGATGCACTAATTGAATTTGTGTCTCATGAAGGCAATTAAGATTTGAAAAAAAATTGCAAGAAAATAATTTAAAGTTTAAATAAATGTTACGGGAAAATAATTTTAAATAATTATATGTTATATATATAAATAATTTTAAATAATTATATGTTATATATATAAATTGTTACGGGAAATAATTTTAAGTCCACATGAACAACTCACAATCCCACCGGCGCCACAACCTGAGCATGGATGTATTATGTGCATCCCCGTTGATCCTTTTCAACCAGTCTCTTCATATTATTTTCCGTCTCAGCCTTCACCTCCACATATGCCTCCTCCAAGTTATAATAATCCCCACCCTTTTCAATGGAGGACTGTTATATGCCCACACCGGCATATGTTACTCCACCAGCGTGTACCCAACCAAGTGGATCAAATTCAAGGACCCAATCAGTGGATTGATCAATGGCAACATTCCCCGCAAATAATTAACTTGTATTAAATACCATCATTTATATATATAACATATAATTATTTAAAATTATTTTTCCGTAACATTTATTTAAACTTTAAATTATTTTCTTGCAATTTTTTTTCAAATCTTAATTGCCTTCATGAGACACCAATTCAATTAGCGCATCATGTGTTATATTACTCAATACATGATGCGCTAACTGAGTTGGTGTCTCGTGAAGCGCCAACCCAGTTAGCGCATCTCATTCCACCGTGGCACAATCCACCCCACTTTGATAAATTTATTTTTTGCACATTATTTAGGTAATTAAATTTTTTTTTGGCACCAGTACGGTGAAAAAGCCGCCTTCATATTCTATGAAAAAAATTTCTTCTTAATTTTGGCTTTCATTTGTTCCATAGAAACTTGACATATATAATAATCATGAAACAAATAAAAGTTACCGTTGAGTGCTGAAGCTTGAAGCTTTTCATTTGGAGACAGAAGAATATGTACACTGTCCAAGAGAATTCATTCTTTTTTTTTTTTTGGTCGAAAGAGAATTCATTCTTAAAGGCATGTGCTTGGGCCAAGCTATGCACAACTTAAAGACAGAAGAATATGTACACTGTCCAAGCAGCTTGGCAGTTGACCAAAAAAAAAAGCAGCTTGGCATATATACTTTTTTGTTAATGTTTTTATTGTTGTCACAACTTCAATCAGGATTGGACCGTAACCTTTTCTTTTTAAAAAAAGGATAATTACCAACAAGATTGGGTCAATTGAGTTCAATATTTTTAAAATACTTGTATCTGTAAATAAAATAAAAAATAAAAAATAATTTAAATAAAAAATATAAATTATCATTATAAGTATGGTAAAAACAAAATGCCTATAATTTGATAATAAGAAAATTAATTTATACAATATTAAATATTAAATTGTGTAACTTATTAGTACCAAAAAACTCATCAAATTTATTTTTAATAGTTGGGTTAGGTTGGGTTGGGTTGGAAATACGAAAACCCGATACCCAACTCAATTTGATTGGGTTCGTCTGTATGGAACCCAACCCGACCTGTGTTTTTAATTGGGTTGGATTGGGTTGATCGGGTTTATTAGGTCTACCAAACCCATGATCACCCCTACCCTGAAGTTTGACCCGTATTTGATTTTAGATTAACTTTAAAATCATTGGTTTGGGTCCATCATGTTCTGAAATAACGTAACTTTAGCCCCTCCCCTTGACACCGTTAATTTTGACGCTGACGTGACAAACAAATTTCTTTATCGGTTTGTCTAGTCACTTTCAATGATCATGATGTGATAATTAAATTACAACTCAGCTCATCTAGTCATTTTTGTGGTCTTCCTTGTTCATGAAAAAATATGAAGTTAAATTTAATAAAACCTAAATAAAATCTGATTGGATAAGCTGAGGTTGTAACTCTATTGCCACAACATGGTCATTGTAACTGACTGGACAAACTGACACATAAATTTATTTGTCACGTCAGCATCAAAGTTAACAGTGTTAACGGAAGGGATTAAAGTTACGTTATTTGAGAACATGAGGGACTAAAGTTACGTGATCTCAGAACATGAGGGACTCAAACCAACAGTTTTAAAGTTTATGGACTATAAAATAAATTCGAGTGAAATTTTAGAAACTGAAAACATATTTAACCCATTAATTTATTAATTTATTGAATTTTATAGGATTTTTATGTAGTTTATTAATATTTTAAAAGAGTGTCTAAATTCCAATTCTAAAAAAGTTAAATTTGACCTTGTTTTAATAAATATAACCTTATTCCATCATGTGAATCAACTTGTTGTTCCAATTTAATCAATAATCTCAGATTTGAGTACAACCAATGTTCTTATATTCGAGCAACGGAATAATTTTAGTCTCAATGTAATAAGTTAAAAATAATAAATTTATCCCATTATGGGTGACTTTAATTTTTATTTGGACAAAATTGAATTATTGTTCAAAATTACTAATTTTAAAGATATTAATTTATGATAAATTTTATTTTATTTAAATAAAAAATATATTTATTTGTATATTACATGGGTTAATACACTAGTAATGTTAGAATCTAATGTTACATAATTACTCTTTCCATTACTTTTTATATGTATTATGTATAAAAAAATTATTTCTTCTTATCTATCTATTTTAAAAATTCAAGAGAACACTTATTACTCTTTTCACTATTATACCTCCATACCCACTACTTCCTCCAATAATTAAAGAGATAAAAATATAACAACAAAGAGCGTAAAATTAAGAGATAATAAATTCATACAACCAAAATATATACCAACTCATACAATACATTTATCATTTTATATCTTGAAATAGCTTGAAACGCCAAATCGCAATCAATTGCGGCGGCCATCAACACGTTCCTTGAGAGAGTGAGTTGCGCGCAACACCTGGATCATGATGGCTGCAACAACTGTCCAACATCAGTGAGTTATTGACACACTGCACATTGCTGTTCATGTACACACCACGCATTGGATTTGGACGTCTTCTTACTTTCTCATTTCCATTCTCTGATTCATTGTCCATCTTGTGAACATAACTGGGTTTCTTTCGAGATTGCATTATTTCCATGCTAGCACCTTTGTTTTCCCCTGAAATTGTTATGACCCTTGTGCCGCCAGACTCCTGGAATGAGTCATTGCCTTTGCCATTGACAGTACTAGGCTTTTCAATGATCCTGTTAGCCAGCACAGTTTTGGGCTTTTCTTCCACCCGTGTCTTAGCCTCAATCTCAGGGTTAACATTCAACTTGAAAGTGTTTTGGTGCCTCTGAATAGTTGGTAGAGATTTTGTGGCATTGGCATTGTTATTCAGAGAGAAAGCGTTTCTTGCTTGGGATGCTTTGAGAATGGGAGCAACATTCTGAGCTGTAGTACTCCTAAATGTGGGTTGAGCAGAAGAAGGGTGTGAGTGTGACTCAGGAGGAGGAGGGACAGAGCGCAGGGCCAAGAGGGACCATGGACGAAGTGTGGGTGGGTTAGCCTTAGCCATGGTGTTTGGGGAATGCTCAATTTAAAGAGAAATAATTCAAATGAAGGTACTTGGATTGATTGAATTGAGTACAAAAATATGAGTAATGGAATTGTATTTATAGGTAGGTGAATGGATGCATTGCTGATGCAATAGGAAATAGTGAAGTACATCTTGTTCCATCTCAAAGTGGAATAAAATGGAATTTCTATACCTTGTAGCAAAACACGGAAAGATGTAGAAAGCGCGCATCTCATTCATTCATTGACATTCTACACATTTTTAATGTTTTTATTCTCCTCAAAACGAAGGTTTTCATCTTTGCTAGAAGCCAATAAATATACATGGACCATAGTTTTACTTTTACTCACAAAATTTGAAGAATTGGACATATATAGAAAATTGTGGCCCAACAGTTTAAAGATCTCATGTTGAAATTCCAACACTTGTATCACAAAATTTCATTAACAATATTATAATGTGTCTCTCTTTGGTAATGTTTTCTCCCAAGTTGACAAGTTCAGTGATTAATATGCCTTTCACAAAGTTTCTATGCAGATACAGAAACCTTTATTCAAGCAACGGTTCATGTGCCTTCAGCAATGTTTCCACCCACAGACATATATTGCATCTTGATTTGAAAATTTGTAAGGTGAAGTATCCTAGATGAAGAAGAAAACAGGGAAGTGAAAGATTTAAATCTCTTTGAATTAGAAAAGATATGTCCTGTTTTCTTGCCTTCTTTTTTTTTTTGTTCTCCAATCAAACGATGATAATTCAGCAAAAAAATTGCTAATAAAGGGATCAAAACTGTCAGCATGTTATTAAGGTAGAAAAGCATTGGCTCCATTCTCATATTAAGCAGGAAAAAGAAAAGAAGGAAAATGTTTCTGTTTATACTTTATACACTATAGGTCCCAAAATAATTTTGGAATCTAAATCTAACTACTCTGCGACTAGTCAATCACAATCACATATATGTTCATCTCCTTCAGTTTCATTAAGAACACTTGTTGTGATCGTGGAAAGGGAAATTGGGGTGATTTGGTATAGCCAGAAAAGAGGGAGCCAAATAGGAGTATATGAAGTAAATACAAGGGAACACAACACATTCAAGGCCATTTTGTGTATTCAATCGCTTTCAATAGAATGTCAAATCCAGTGGGAATCTGCGACACAAAGAGTAGCACGTTTAACGTATTCAACGCAATGTGGAGACTTCTGGCAGTTTCACTCCCTTTCTGCATTGATGGTGCTAAGGCTGCTGCAAGTGCCCATAACACTGTAATACCTGCTCACAAAAATTGCATGACAATCATTCATTTCCATACCAATATAAACCAGAAAGCTATATGCATGCATGTTTAAAATTGAAAATTAAAAATTGGCCCATCTGCTGAGAAAGCTACTACAATTTCCATCATCAAATGCAAATTCAAAAGTTTACCTGCTCCTGCAAACAAATGTGGACCTGGAAATAGCTTTCCTGTCCTAAACCATGTGTTGAGTCCTCCACCAACTGCCTCAAGCACCCCAAATCCTAAAAGTATGGATCCTGCATTGTAGTGCCTATCCCTGTAAGAGCCTTTTAGCAGCTCTTTCCTCTCCTGAATTTGAGAAGCCAATAATATATTAACTAGCTACTCACCAGAATTTAGCATGAATTATATTATCTATTGCTACAATTTCTATCCAACATTTAGTAATTAATTAATGAAGCCAATAATATATTAGCTTGTACCAATATTTTAAAAAAAAATCTCATGCAACGGATAAAATTTTCAGCTAATGATATATATAAGCCAGGGTCCTATTCATAGAGTATATTGAAACGTCACGTTTCCAACACCAAAAATAGTTAGTCCAAATTTAAGTTTAATCAGTTTCAAGACACACACATAATTTGGAAAATCTATTTCACTACCTCAAAAACACATTTTCAAACACCTTGTCAATTTGATTAAAAACATTTTCAGTCCTACCAAGCATACTTTCATCATAAAGATTAAAGAAAAAATTTTGCAGGACAAGGACAACAATAGCAGGTAGCAACAGCAAGGTTACCTACCTCAGTAAGTTGCTGAATTTTGAGTTCAATTGGTGATGGTGGTGCTTCCAGTGGTTCACCTTGAGGGGAGACTGAGGTAGGTTTGAGTTGTTTCTTGAGCTGATTGATCTCATCCTGAATAGTCCTGACACGGCGCCATTGCCACCCCAAATAGCCTGCCCACAAGGTATAGAGGAACAAAGAAGCCATGACAATGGGGTGTATAAGAGCAACTGTTCTTCCCTCCAAAATCCCAAACTGTCCATCAACAGCAACTGCATCCTGTTTCAACAACACAACTGATGAGTCACTTATAAGTTGGACTGGATCATTAATTATATATATGTAGTTATGTACAAAAACAATTAGAGGGATTTCCTTGCCTGTTGTCCTAACAATAATGGAAATGTGATAGCTGTGAGGGAAAGAGGAGCAGTTTTAAGAATATTGCTAGTTTGATCCAATGATTTTTGTGGGTTGGGAAGATCTTTTGGGATATTATTATTATTCAATCTTGCAGAGATGGAGGGAAGTGGATGAAATTTGGAGGTTGAATTGTGTGGCTTGTAGTTGTAGGGAAGAAATGAAAGCTTGAGAAGAGTGAGTGTGGTGGAGGCCATGAGGATCTATTAGTTAGTTGAAGGTTTAGATCCAACAATGGAAGAAAACAGTAGTATAGATGATAAGGAACTTAATTAATTGGGTTTGTTTGAAAGTGAGATGAGAAGAGAAAGAGATGTAGAGGATTAGATTACGCTCCATTCACTGAGCTTGCTTTGCATATGATATGGCCCACCGCACCAATTTGTCAGTGTCGTATAAACCACTCTGACAAAAAATCAAAAGACACATGAGAAGAGAAGGGGCTAGAGACAACTCAGAAGCTACTACAACGGTCAATTCTACGAATACGATCAACAACGTTTACATGTTATGGTTAGTCGTATATATCAATTGAGAAATACCCTCCATGCTACCTAAAAAATATGTATGGTGTTAAGGGAGCCGAGGATACATACCTGTTTTGATGCTACTTAATTTGTTTTAAACAAATTCTCCATCACTTCATTTGAAAGAAAAAAATAGTTTATTAATTTTGTCATCCATACAAAATTAAAAGGAATTGAGGAGAAATCCTGTTTTTCTTTTCCACATATGTTGACGAGTTCTTATTTTTTGACACTCACATTTTTATATTTTTTTGTATCTAACTTTTTTTTATCATAACAATTATTACGTATTTCTCTCTCCTACCCACTTCTCAGCTCCACACCTAAAAATTTACTGAGATTTTTTTCCCTATGTAGACTGGTATTTTTGGCGGGGCGAATGGGGTTCAATAGCTGGGCTATGTTACAAATGAAGTGATCCACATGGTTGTAGGGCTTTTTTTTGTCAAACGCAAGCTACATTGAAAAAGCCCAAACCTGGGAAGGCATACAAAGGTACATGGACTTTGCGGCCCAAAGCTAAGCACAGAGACTGATGCAAAATCTAAACGGATGGGAAGTACAAGGCTCTTAGATTTGCTCTCTGGCATATCTGAGTTACATTGAAAGAAAAACAAAAAGCTGAAAAAGGAATGAAACACTAGTCACTAGCAAATTCTTCGCGTGTCACAAAGAGCCTAGAAGTCCAACCATGTGTTTGGTTGTAGGGCTTTTCCGTGTTTATTAAGCTATATGGGCTTCTTACCCATATTAAAGAATATTAATAAGTGGGTATTATTATTCACATCACCCCTTTTTGATACTCACACCACACCCTTTGAAATCTTGTTTAAAGACAACTAATCATCTGTTGAAAATAAAATAAAGGACTTGACTATTTAAGGAGAAATTATTAGATGATCTCGGAACACCACGTCATCCATGGTTCCGACCAATTAACATTTGACATATAAGAAAAATTAGTCGGGATTAAAATAAATTCATGGTTGGACCATGAATTTTGCTTATATGTCAAATGTTAATTGGTCGGGACCATGGATGACGTGGTGGTACGGACCATCTAATATTTTTTTCCTATTTAAGGGGATAAAGTATAAAAATAATCATTAAATAAAAAATTTAATAATTAAAAATGTAATAAAATATTTTTTTTGGTCTAAATTATAGATAATTTTATATTAGAGATAATTCTACAAGAGTTGGAAATATCTACATTACAGTGGAGCATGGCTTTTCAATGAGGATTTTTTCAAACAAAATTTAAATTCAAGACCATATTTAAGGGGAGATATATATACATATATAATAAATTATTATAATTTTAATCATTCATTTTTGGATCAAGGATTATCATTTCACATATTATATATGTTCCATTGTTCCATCAAGTCTTCTTTCTTTTTCTTTCATGAAAACAAGTATATTTGCACAAATATTATTGTGTGATTTCACACGAAATCATGTTATAAATATGGATCCAACTTAACACCTCTTAGTAAAGTATATTGTACAAATATTATTATGTGGTTTCACACTAAATTACGTTATTACATTATAAATATGGATCCAACCTAACACTACTCTTAATAGTATTGGTCTGTGATCCAGAGGTTAACTCGGAACTAGCTCGACTGGTCTAGCGACCTACACGCTACCTCGGATTTAGGCTTATCATACAGCCATCTCGGCTAGCCTACCTCAACCATCTCGGCTGGCCTACCTCAACCATCTCGGCTGGCCTACCTCAGCCACCTCAGCTGGCCTACTTCAGCTACCTCGGCTGGCCTACCAGCCATCTCAGCTGGCCTACCTCAACTATCTCGGCTGGTCTACCTCAGCCACCTCAGCTGGCCTGCCTCGGCTACCTCGGCTGGCCTACCAGCCATCTCGGCTGGCCTACCTCAGCCATCTCGGCTGGCCTACCTCAGCTGGCCTGCCTCAGCTATCTCGGCTAGCCTACCTCGACCATCTCGGCTGGCCTACCTCAGCCATCTCGGCTAGCCTACCTCAACCATCTCGGCTGGCCTACCTCAGCCACCTCGGCCGGCCTACCTCAGCCACCTCGGCTGCATGGACACTTAACAACTGTGCAACCCGAGGACCACCAACTAGCTCCTCACCCTACCACTTGCCTATGCCCACGCAGACTGGCACCAATAAAGGGCACTTCCCATCACATAAACTGAGCAACTTACCCACTGACACAAGCAATCAGGCGTAGGTTGGGCTACATCACAGGCTAGCTCTAGCTAGACCCCATGCTATAAATACCCCCCTCCCATGGAGGGTCAGGTACGCTCATTTCTCCCCTGCTCACACTCTGTCTCAAACCCATTCTAACTTGGGCGTTGGAGTGTCTTCGCAGGTCACCCCCTCCTCCACCACTGGAGCTACTGTTCAGGGCAACCACCACCACATCTCAACCTCGGACCATCTTGGATCCCTATCTCAGACAACCTGGGAACATCTCGGACCACACCTAGAACCACCTTGGAACACCCAGGAATGATCATCTCCGCCACGATCATTTGTCTGGCACGATCAGTCTGGATCTACATTTTTTTTAAATGGTGTTCCATTAAATCTTGTTGCATGAGTTCTCCACTTCATTTTTTGTCTGTGTGATAATTTTCTTTAAACAAATTAAAGTTGTAATTGCAGCATAGTGTTTCTTTGGAGACAGTAATTTTCAAGATCAAAGAGGAGTGCATACAATTTTTTGCTTCTGCTTGCAATTACTAGTTTGTTTGTATGGATATCAATTGACAAGTGCGTATGAACTACTAAACTGAATATGGGTTTGATAATGCAAATTCAAAAGTTAAAAATTATTCTTGGTATGTTCGATTCAGCTTGAAAATGTAGTAAACTTACATTTTTAATATTAAAAATAATTATGTTGGGTAATCTAAATTTAAGCTTGATGAAATTTTATAGCACATTTAATTTATCTAAAAATTAAATCACGTATTAAATATAGATGCGGATCAACGCTACTTATTATAACGTTGATTCGAATTCATGTTTAAAACATAAATTTTTTAATAAATCAAATTTATCAACGGGGGTTGGTTCAAGTGGTACATGCTTGTTTCCCCTTAAGCAAAGTCTCGGGTTTTAATGTAATTTTTTAAAACAGGATTGCCTCCCGTGGAGATAAACAAAAAAAAATATACACATTTAAATTTTTTAATGTAATTATTTTTAATATATAAATTTATCACGTTTTAACATTAAAATTAATATGCTTTTAAGCTCATTGTTTTTGACTTATTATAAACTTAAACTAATTCTGAACCTAGTTAATAAATTCATACAACAAAAATCATACAACAACTCATACAATATACTTTTTCTCTCTATATATCTATTGTATCACCTATCACATCCCACATTTCTCTCTCTTCTCTCTCCCTTATTTCTTTATCTCTCTTTGATGTATGTTGTACTGTTGTAGAAATAGGATTTCTGTTCTGAACCGTTGGTCTCCAATTCATTTGTTGGTCTGGTGAATGATATGTATATAGTGCTACATATGCCAGTTGAGTAGCTTTTTGCTTTTTTGTAAAGCATGTACATGTACTGACTATGATGAAAGTTCGATGAGACAAAATATACACTGAACAATGTACTAAATTGCTAATCTTATGCGGATCCCATCTGAGATATGATCGTGAAATATCAATATGCAATCCTTATCTGTGTCAGTACGTTTCCCGTGCGTATTATTATTTGTGTTGTGCGTGCATGTATCAATTTTCAAAATTATTACTTACTACCAAGAACAGGGTGCATACACGTAGACAGGTTTTTTTCAAGAAAATTAGACACAAATTTATATAGCTGTCATCACATATACAGATACAGACATAATACACGTGAAACAGATAATTATAGGATCTAGAATTCTAGATGGCATAATTAAGCAGGCACTAATGGGACTCATTCAACTCAAATTATCTGTGCTATCTCATGGAGCTTAAGATCAAACCTTACTAGTGGAGATTATTTTTCTCCCCTGTTAATTAGGAAATGAAGCTAGATGGAATAGTGATGAAAGTTCACAATTCTAAAATTTAGTATTTGACCCCATTTGGATTAACGCATGTTTGGTTAGCATTTTCATTTCTGTTTCCATTTTTTGTTTCTTGTTTTCTGAAATTTTACAAAGGAAAAACTGTAAATGTGGGAAACAGCAAGTTTCCAGCATTTTCAGTTTGTAAAATCCCAAAAAACAGGAAATAAAATGAAAAGAGGAAATGGAAATGGAAATAGAAACGTAAACCAAACAGGTCTTAAGTTACCTAACCTCGATCGGTGAGGATTTAGAATTAAAGATAATAAAAGTTTCATTACACACTCTTATATTTTATACCTTTTTCTATATTTTCTTTATTATTTTTTTTTTTACTTTTTTTATCATATCAATTATCATATTTTTTATTTTTTTATATCGGTCTCCCACACCTTAATTTTGGATTGGGGTGTGTTAACTTATTTCCCAAATAATAACCCTTCCTTCATACTACTATTAGGCACCATTGTGATTGCATCCGTAGCTAGGGACTTGTTTGGAATGTCAAAGAGTACTCAAAGGCTTTCTTTACCTCTCAACTTGCAAAATAATAATGGAAATGAATACAGGGGAGTTATCATTATTGTTGTGTGAAACAGAGAATTAAAAAAATAAATGTAGAAATAATTATTCTTGAAATATAAAGAAAACAGACAAATTTTGCCTCCACTAATAGTTGTAGGATTATGATAAATTAAATGACGACTTAAATATGTTTTTAGTCCCTATAAATATATGTCATTTTATTTTTAGTCCTTGTAAAAAAATTGGTTTTTATCCTTACAAAATTTTTCGTTAGCATTTTTGGTCCCTGTTATTAACTTTAAGCTGATGTAACTAACAGAGTGCCGCATCAGCTTACCATATATATGTGACGTGTATTGTTTCTGCTCAGCTTAAATTTGTATTTAGTCCTGTAAATATGGTCATTTTGTTTTTAGTCCCTATAAATTTTTTTTCCATCTCTATAGTTATTTTATTTTTCACCTCTATCTTATCTCCATCCAACATCAGTATCCTTTTGCTTATACTGTATTGTTACACTTGAAATTTTTGAGCTCATCTTGGGTTCAATAAAATAAAGTCTTTATGTATTTAATTATTTAAAATTTCAAAGCACTTGGATTCACTCAATAAAGGGGAAACCTACTAATTCTTTTTTTTCTGTCTATTGACTAATAAAATTGTCATTTGATTTATGTCTATTAACTTGTAACTTAATGAGATTTGTGCTGATTAAAAAAAATGCTTGTAATTGTAAATCA
Organism: Sesbania bispinosa; assembly: GCA_026901365.1. Lineage (NCBI taxonomy): Eukaryota > Viridiplantae > Streptophyta > Magnoliopsida > Fabales > Fabaceae > Sesbania > Sesbania bispinosa. Next base: position 191,226 of record QLOH01000859.1, read on the forward strand.
AATGAAAATTTTGTCAATCAATAGACAGAAAAAAAGGTCGTTACAGGTTTTTATCCTATATACAGTGAATCAAGTGTTTTGAAATTTCAAATAATTGAATACATAAAGAATTTATTTTTTAAACCCACGAGAAATTTCAGAATTTCAAGTGTAATAATGCAGTGAAAGCAAAAAGATACTGTGATGTTGGATGGGGATGAAATTGAGGTAAAAAAACAAAAAAAAAACAATTGTAGGGACTAAAACTAAAAGGATAATATTATTAGGGACTAAAAATAAATTTAAGTTGGACAGAAATAACACATGTGGCATGCTGATGTGGCTAAAAATTAACGACGTGGACCAAAAGACTAACGAAAAAAATTTTAGGGATGAAAAATTAAAAAAAAAATTACATGGACTAAAAACAAAATGACATATATTTATAGGAATCCACTGAAAACATATTTAAGCCATAAATCACTTTTAAGAATTATCCAAGCTCCTTGATATATATATCATTCAATAATTAATTTTAAAAATTATCCTGAGTAATATTTGGCAAGAAAAAATGGTTCTAAAAAAGATAAGTAGATGTCATTGATATGAAATATTTTATTTTAACTTTAAATCAATCAACCAATTATATTATATGTGTCTAGCACTTAAATGGTGACTTTAGTTTTCCCACCACATTAGAGACGACCATGCCTAAGCAGTGAATTAAGAAGTACAAAATATCTATAACAGAAACAAACGCCCAAAATTAATTACCTAACACCACTTAAATGGTAATTCGGCACTACTCTTCTTTATTTATTTTATGGACTACATATCCTGACAATTACGTACGTACTTAAGGGTAGTAAACTTTGTAACTAAATCAAGTTGTGCCAAGAGTAGACTAATAAAATAATTGCTTAATGACATTAATTATATATATATTGAGCATATCATACTGGCCTTTTTGTTTATATATTGCAGGATTACCCGTCAAATTAATCTGATGTTTAATTAGCACTATCTATATATCTATCTACTACGTCACGGCAAAGCAAAAGAATGAACATAGACAATATATTCTTGTATTTCCACCTAATTTGTACTACTTAAAGATTATTAGTAGTTAATATATATACATATGCAAACAGTGTGTACGTCAGAGTAATCCTCCCCTCCCCTGTAATTAATTAGCAGAGCTGATTTTTTCTCAATCTCAATCTGAATATTGCATATATGTAGTTTTACTTCCTCAATGACAGTACTGATCGATGCTTTGTTCCCTGCATTGATTGCTTCATTAAGTTGATGAACTTCTGGCCCTATGGCTCTCTCTCTCTGTTCCCTTTCATGTCTCTTTCTGTAATATGCACAGGACTAAATTAAACGTGACCCTGTTTCAAGTCTCAACAAATTAATTCTCTTTATTGCAATGTAACTACTAAACCCACTCATAAACACATTCAATAATAATAATAATAAAAGAAAAAAAAACCACGATTTGGATTTGGAGATATATATAGCATTAATTAATTAATGAACATAGTTAGTAGAAATGCATGTTTCATGCATGCCCTTGAGCTTAGCACTGCCAAAATAGATATTATAAAGAGGGAGAGAAGACAAATACATGGATCTTAATTATTGAGCAGATGCAACTGCATAAAATTGGTGTGCAGGCAGGCTCAACCAATTTGCCATAGTAAGCAGGCTCCACTGACTCTGAGAGCTAAAGACAAACCTTAATTTGAAGTACTGCTGTGCTCACTAATTAATTGATTTGCAGAATCATACGTGTCAACCGCGAAATAAGAGATGCTAGCTATTCTATTGCCCCGAAAGACTTTTTCATTAAAAAAAGATGCCATTCATCAGTTGTACGAAACAGAATATACAAGTTGTATTAATTTAATTTGCTGTTCTGAAACAGTTAATTGGGAAAATAGCTAGCAGTCCAAAGAAAAAGCATATGGCATGATGCCTTGGCAATATGCTCAAGTCTCGTCATGTAGACCATATTTCTAATCTCACAATCAAAATGATGCGATATGCATATTGTTTGTGTAGAAAACCATGTCCGGTTTTTTCCTTATTTTTTTATATTTTAATTAATGAGTATGCTGTTCTCCATTTTGGATTTTGACCATATATTTGGAATTTTAATTTAGTATTTTTCAGTTTGAAAGATTCCTCTACTTGACTTAACCCAAAACAAACGTAAAATAATGAGACCTAGAAGGTTTTACATAAGAAGCCTAGCTAGCTCCCAAGTTGGAACAAGCACAAAATTAAATACTAGTTACAAAGAAACCCACCACAGCACATGCAAGTAGAAGGGGAAGAACTGATAATATTATAGTCCAGTCAATATATAATTGTGTCTACAATTTATTCGCCTCTTCAGTTATTGCAAAGGTAAAATACAGAATGATGGTGATGTTGACAAATATATTAAAAAAACAAATAATATATATAGCTTATTTGGTTTAAATAATTATTTTGGTATGCTTTTTATAGTCGCCACTGATTATAAGTAATTTTTTTTTAAAACAGAGGAAAACAGGAATAGGAATATATTATTGTAAAGTAACTATTAAAATGAGAATTAATATTATTAAGAATATGAATGAAATTAATCCTTTTATATGATATTAATAGCATATCGCATCTTAGAAATTCATGCGATGCATGACTGTTTTATGCAATAACAGAGAACGGATATGTTTTACAGCATCAATTATTATCTTATATATCTTATAAAGTATAAATTATATATTGAAAACCAATTGAAGGAATCTCTCAGCAAATTAAAGTAATGCGAGATTGCGAGTCTCACCAACTTATAAAGAAGAGATAAGAGATATATAAAAGCATAATTGTTAGTTAAATTGGAATCGGATCAAAATATATAAAGTTGAACTAAAAGTTATAAAGCAAAGACAAAAAGTGAACTATGCTTAACTAGTAATGCACTAGTCCAACAGAAGAACGAGTCTACATATTCGTATAGTTGATTTAAATATATATATATATATATATATATATAGATCCTTATTGGTAACTATTAATTGAAAACCGACCTTATACTGTTGTAGAACTCTCAAATTGAAATATTAAGCTGGAAAAGGTTGATTTTATTGGTTCATATTATGACAGAATTAAGCAATTTAAGATGGCTTTTCAAAGAAAATTAAGACAATTAAGTTGATCAAATGTTGAAGGACATTGGTCAAGTTAGAGCAAGTTATATATTCATTTGTCCCTTTTCTTACTAAGTACTAATTAACATATACGTTAATTAATTAATTAAGCCCCAACATCGTAGCTACTATGCAAGTAGGAAGTTTTTTGTGAAAATGCGGTTCACCTCTCCTATCCCATTCTACTTATTCCTCCCATCATTATATATTACATCAACTAGCTCCTGATGTATGCCTATGGAGAACAGAATTCACAACAAACAAATTGACTAAAACATAAAACGTTATGATACGTCCTTGTTTTCGTCTACAATAATCATGCATGACTTTTAAAATTTAGTATGATTCATTAATTTACAATCAAATCACGTGGTTCCAGTACTTATACAGGGTATTTCATTTTTATCAAAATTACGTTACATATGTAGATTCAAGTCAACACATTATTGAAATTAGCATTGCCTAAATCCACATTTATAACATGATTTTGTGTAAATCCAAATACATAGTGTTGAACTCGATCTATATTTATAACGTGAGAGGAACGTTTTGGTCCGAATCCACATTTGTAACGTGATTTTATATCAAATCACATTTCAAATGTGGTTGCAGAAAAAACGCTACATAGAATAGCATTAACCCGCATCCACGTCTAAAATGTGACTTTACAGTAAATCAAACATGTCATTTTGAGTGAATTTTACAAATACATTTGTATAAACTAAAATGGGAGCTTAACTGTTAAGGATTTGAATCTAATGAATGTATGGATATAAGTTAATTAAAAAGTAAAAACATATAAGAAAAATTTAATAAAATCCTAATATATATTATACAAAGACGGATCTATAAATTGTTTAGAATGGAAAAAGGAGTTGATGAATAATTTATCAACCTTTTTTTTGCATGATATACATCAATTATAAATGATTTTTTATAGCACTTTATATTCTCATTGTATGAATTGAAAGTTAGACGCAATCATATATATATATATATATATATATATATATATATATATATATATATAAAATAAACCTTTAAACCTTATGACAATAGTAATATAGAAAAAGAAATAATATGGGTGAATTTGAATAAACTTCTTTTGGAAGGAATTGTGGGAGAAAAAATATAGAGAAAAAAATCAAGAAGATAAAATAAATTCAACTTTTTTCATGAGTTGAAATTAGCTTTTGCAGCTCAACTTTTTCAGTCGCTCTCTCAATGTGTTCGGTAAAACTGGCTATAGCTGACTGAAAAATTAGCTAATTTTATTGCAATTGTTGAGGGATAAAGTTATAATAAATTTTTAGCTAATAGCTGAAAAGTTGAGCTTTTTATACCTCAAATAGCTTCTAAAAAATGCTAGTAGCTATATAAAAAAAAACTACCTTACCAAATATTGATAAAATGATTTCAGCCACTAATTTCAGTTTTCAACTAACTGAAATGTCTTACCAAACACACTCTTAGAGCCTGTTTGGGTGGAACTTCTGTAAAAGTACTTCTAGGTGAAAAAAATAGCATGAATCAAAGAGGTCAAATGCATTTAATTTTTCCATAAATTAAAATTAGTTACTTTTAGAGAAGTTAAATGGGAGAGCTTTTGGAGGAGGTGGTCTACAAAGACTAATTTTAACTTATGGAGAAGTTAAATCCATTTGACCTCTTTGATTCTTGTTATTTTTTTTTCACCTAAAAGTACTTCGGGAGAAGTTCCACCCAAACAGGCTCTTAACCTTTCCATTTCAACTTATAAATGCATTTTACCTTTTTAATTCATTCTATTTTCTCCTCTAATGAGTCATTATTCTACAAAAATTTATCGAAACTTACCATACGTAGATTATATATGAGTAATATATACTAACTTAAAATTCATTTATTAAGTAAAAATATAATTTATATAATTATAAAAACACTAATGCTAAGAAATAACGAAAAGAGATTATTTCTTTGACCTAACTTATTATCTTATAAAAAAGAATAAAAAATAAAAAATTAGATAAATTTAATATAAAAATATTTTACATATATTATCAGAAAAAGGTACGCTAAAGGAGAAGACCCCTTCTAAATCCGCTGGCCATCCCATAGAGATATGAAGTATTTATAAGACTTTTTCTAATAGTATATATTATAAATTAATAGAACGTTTAATTCAGTCATCACATAGTATTAAATAAATTTCCTATTAAAATATTAAAAACTAATTAAACTAATATGATTTTCAATATATAATAATAAAAAATATGATTTTTAATAAGCCAATTGTGAGTCCGCGCGACTGTATTTTACCATTAAAAAAATAATTATGTACAGTTAGATCGGAGCGTAGGCTTGGTTAAAACGAATTTTAATTTTTGGGATTCAGACATGATATGTGTTAATCAAACTTCCTTTAAGAATTTATTCCTAAACTTATATGCTGTTACAGACAAGAATAATAGAATATTCATCATTATTGTCTCTTTTATATATACCGCCCGCGTCTTTGAACAGTGTCTTTCTGAATTTTGAAAATTTGACTAATTAAAACTAAAATCAAGATACATTTCTTAAATAAAAGTTTGTCAAAAGTTACAATAATTAAATTGAAAACGGAGACAGAGGAGATTTAGAAAATATCTATATAACTATAAGCATCGACTGATATGATGTAATCTGAAGTCTTTACTAGAAAAAAAATCAAGGAAGGAGCGCGCGTCATCGTTATAAGGGTGAAAAGGGACGACCAAGGAAATGGAAAGTGGATGATGTGAATGCAAACAATAGGGGGAAACAAGTATCCCAAATTAAGGGTAGTGTTTTCAACTGAGGGAGTTCAAACTTAGGCCATAATAATTTTCAATTAATGGAACTCATCACGAGTTGGAATGGAAAAGTCTATGCATGACTCAAATTAAGGGGCTTCGTGCCTTTCAGTTAGTTAATTAAATTAGCTACACATGCAGTGGGAATACATAACTCTTAATTAGTAGTTAAGTAGTTGGAACGCATTAATCCAAGAATCAAATTGAGTACTAATGAAATAAAAGGGGGGAAATCTGAGGAGTTATGTAATCATATTATTGTTTTTCTATAAAAAAAAGACGGATTAATCATTAATATATAGGTCATATATCATTATAAATGCAGCGGTGATTGATTCTACACTGCAATACGAAGATGGTTCTGGTACCGTACCATAATTCACTTGGTATATAGCGGGTAAATTCCCAGCTTTTTTTAAAAAAAAATGGAGGAAAGAACCCGAAAACTATAACAAGGCTTTACGTTTCAAAGCTACACCAACCAAATCATCTCTAAGGATTGATACTAACTCATGGAGAGGGGAGGAAATATCATGGAAGCCAATAGGAAAACAAAAGGCAAAAGAGGTCATCCAGTACGTTACCAATTTGGTCCCAATTATATTAAAAATTACTAGAAAAATGTTTTTACCATAACACATTTTTCAGGCTTTCACCATGCTCTCCACCATTTTTTTTTTACAACCACATATTGCATCACAATCAAATTAAAGGAACATTCATTAGAATCTAGAATTACTTCTGTTAGCAGCGTCGCCATCATTGCTGGAGGAAATTGCTTGAGAAGCATGAATAGAGCAACAAAGCTTTAAAATCAGTGTTTGTGCACCTTGAAGGTCCACCATTGCCGCACGTGCGAGCTTAACTTACGGGACATAAACTTCATTTCAGTACCTAAACAGCTCATGGTTCTTCACTATCTCCTTGTGATTTGCACAAACATCGACTGTGTTGGTGGTCTCAACCTCTATAATGGTGCCAACACAATGTTCAATCCATGGCAAGACTTTCTTAGAAATATATCCATACATGTGTTCTTTACTCAAAAGCTTAAGCTTTGGGATAGTTAATTGATTCATGATATGATGTAAGAGCGTTTGTGACCAGCGGACAAAAGTTTGGTCCTTACCGCCCCATATTCCAATAAAAAAAAGTTAAAGCATAAGGTGAGTGGACTTGTGCATTGTTCACGTTTCAAGTCCAAATGGCTCTTGCATGGGGGGACGTGTTAGAAATATATCATTCATGTGTTCTTCGCCCAATGGCTTAAGCTTTTGAGATAGTTGGTTCCTTGACATAGTATCAGAGCCTCTGTAACCAACCGGTCAAGAGTTCGATCCATGTTGTCCCCATAATCCAATAAAAAAAAGTTGAATTTCACAATGTGGGTGAGCCTGTGCATTGTTCACGCTTCAAGTCCAAAGGGCTCTTGCGTAAGAGTGTGTGTGTTAAAAATATATAATATAAAATGAAGCAAAGGATTTGCGACCACAAAAATCACTAAGGCAATTGGGAAATGACCTCTTTTAAGACGAACAAGGTTTAGCTACCTTGAGTATATGTTCAATTGTTCCCCTAGGTGTCAAGCTTGCTCTTTTACAACCACTTGGCTCTATGGGCTTTGGGTTTGACCTTCTTTGGAGAGCCTAGTGGGCCGACATAGATCATTCTCCCGAATGACACAATTTGACTCTTTTATATAAAGTAATGGATATATTGTACTCAGTTGAATATCGGAACCCTAGCGCCACATATAGACTGTCCGCCCATTTGGGGCTCTTTCCCACCAAGGGAGGAGCTCCTCCCTCCATGAGAGGGTTTCATACTCACTATAGGTGAGTTGTTCTCTCTCTTTAGTGAGAGTTTTATTTGTTTGTTTGTTTGATTTTAATTTTTCTCTATATTTTCTTTCCTTTCTCCATCCCACCACCACCACATCTCCCTCCTTCCTTCTGGCCACCACCTCCATAACCCTTTACCCCTCCTCCGTTGCGAGATTATGTTAGAGTCATCAGTTTGCAGCACTGTTTTTACTTAATTCTGCTGCCCTCTAAGCATTTCCACCGTTAGAGGTCAATTCTGCAGCACCTTTTTTACTCAAATTGACTGCAGCTGATGTTGTGGATTTTGCTTGGAGTGTTGGACATGTGCTAATCGGGAAGGAATAAAAAAAAGAAGAAAAGTCCATTTTCAGAATTTTTGTAATAGAAGGCTTTCATTTTATTTTTCTATTATTAGTATGCGTGCACGTTTTGTTGTTTTAATCTGTAGTGCATTATTGTAATACTATCTATTTAGCATCCTTAAGATTTGTAAGTGCCGCCAGATATTCTTCAATGAATATATTTTATTGACAAAAAAAATATAAAGTGATGGATTCACTTTAAAAAATTAAGTAAAATGTAATAATCATTGATTGAAATTTAGACAAAATATAATTTACAATTAAAAGATAATCTAACTTTTGATCAAAATCACTCAATTTACTTAAAATAAAAAAATGTTCCTTAAATATCGAAACACACTAAAAAAAAGGACTGATATAAGTTCAATTTAAAAACTTTTATCAACAATATTTTTCTTAGGAATAAATATTGTATTTATCGTGATTGTTAATTATAATGAGAATCGTGTGCTTGGCATGATTCCAAATAATGACAACTTCTATAGGTGATTTTTTCCTCGTGCCGCCCTCTGCTAGGGTTTCCTCGTAGGGTTGCATCACGTAGTGCTTTCTACCGTTTCGATCGAGACTTTTATCGCTTTTTGCTGCTTTTTTCCCTCATTGGTGATCAATGACGTCACAATCGAACTCTAGCAGCCATCAAAACAAACAACCACCCCCACATGAAGACCCCCCACTTATTGTATACGATGGTGATGACGTTCATGAAGGAGTGGATGCTTGTGTGAGAAGTTTGGTGGGGAGGATTATCACTGATAAACCAATACATACCAACAGCATGCAGAATGCTTTGTCCGGAATGTGGTGTAATCCGAAGGGTATGAAGATTGAAGAAGTAGCACCTAAAACCTTCCAAATTTTCTTTGAAAAAGAGGAAGACGCCAACCGCATATTGCTTGGGAGTCCATGGATTTTCAGAAATTCATGGCTAGTCCTCAGGCAATGGGAGCGCACACAGAGTTTCGAGAATATGGACTTCTCCAAAATCCCAATTAAATTGCAACTCTGGGGATTACCAGCACACTGCAAAACCCCCAAGATGGGCATGAAGATTGGTGCGTGCATGGGGATTGTGAGAAACGCTGAGCTATACGAAACTAGAGACAAAGGCACTTTCATCAAAGTTCTGGTTGAAATAGATGTGCACAATTCTTTGAAAAAGGGGGATCAATGTAAGGAGTATGAAAGATGGGGTGCACTGGATTGACTTCCAATATGAGAGACTCCCCCAATTCTGTTATAGTTGTGGGGTGATTGGCCATGATGAAGAGTCTTGTACGCAGAAGAATGAGAATGGCAATGTGGAGGATGAGGAGTCTAATTTTGGCCCCTGGCTGCGGGCATCACAGGTAGGAAGGCTGGTGCGTTCCAATCTTTCAGGAAGCTCACACCCGGGTTCAGAAAGGATGCGACCAACAAAAAAAACTCAGATATCAGCAGATGTCATGGCAATGTTGTCCTCATTGTCGGTTACAAAGGAAGCATGACTTGGGAAGGCAAATACAGAGCCCACCCTGCCCCCAAAACAAGAGATTGAGGCCCCGTGTGCTGAGAAAGAACCAAATTCAGGGAAGATAAGCCGCAATGCCAACACAACAACTGACCCGCCCCCTGCTGAGCCACACCATGTAACATCACCTTTACAATGCATTACTAATGTCAATGCCTCTAACTCCAGGACGTGGAAAAGGATCAATATTGGCAAAAAACTTACTGAATCTCCAAGTAAACAAGCTTTGAAGAAGGAGGGTACTAAGAGGAAGATTGATGTTGAGATGTTGGATGTTGAAAATGATCCTGAAGCCATACCTACCAAAGTACACTGCACTAGAAACACAACGGCGAGCCTGTCTCTACAGGCTTGCCGAGACCAATGAGTCTGCTATCTTGGAACTGTAGAGGGCTTGGGAACCCTCGTACAGTTTGAGCTTTCAAAAAGCTCATTAAAACTAAGTTGCCCAAGCTGGTCTTCATTATGGAGACCCGAAAAAAGGACCATGAGATGATGAGGTTCAGATATGTTGGGGGCCTCAATAATATTTATGTTGTGAGCTGCAGGGGAGATGAAAGAGATAGAGGAGGGGGCATTGCCTTGATGTGGAAGAATGATGTCCATGTTGATATTTTGTCCCATTCCACTCACCACATCGATGCCATGGTTTCTTTAGATGATGGAGAGCATACTTGGAGACTATCTGGGATTTATGGCTATCCAGAAACACATAACAAACACAAGACTTGTGATCTGATCTATGATCTCTCGAATTCCAATCCACACCCTCACTGGCTTTGTCTTGGAGACTTTAATTTAATTTTGGGGCAGCATGAAAAGGAAGGAGGTAACCCACCCATGAGCCAAATCACAAGACTTTTTCGTGATACCCTCCAGGACTGTAGTTTGCTTGATTTGGGCCACGGTAGTGATATCTTCACATGGTGCAATGGCCATGCTGGCACACAAATGATTAGAGAACGCCTAGACCGGTTCCTTGGCACACAGAATTGGCGTGACTCTTTCCCCTCAGCAAAGGTTCATCATCTAACAAGGTATCAATCTGATCATTCCCCTATCCTATTGGAATTTTCCTCTAATACCACCTGCAGAAGGAAGAAGGCCAGCATGATTCGATTTGAAGAAACCTGGACACAAGAACGAGACTTACCTTCTCAAGTCTCACGTTCATGGCTACCAGGCATTGCAGACCTGTCCACAACAATTCAATCCTGCATGCAATCTTTAGATAATTGGGGAGATGATTTGTATGGAGATGTTCCCTTGCAAATTAAAAAATGTCAAGAACGCCTCAAAGCGCTGCAGGAAAAAATTCATGAGCAGGGAATTGTGGAAGAGATCAAAGCGGAGGAGTTCAAACTGGACCAATTGCTGAAATCAGAGGAGATCTTTTGGCAACAAAGAAGTCGTATTTCTTGGTTGAAACATGGAGATAGAAATTCACGGTTTTTTCACCAAAAGGCTAGCCAACGGAGAGAAAGAAATTGGGTGGATAGCATTCTTGATGACTCGGGGCACAAATGGACAGATGAAAAGGACATTGATAGAGTCATGACTCAGTACTTCATTAATCTTTTCTCCTCGAGTAGCCCATCACGAATCTCAGAAGCAGTTCAGGTGGTACAGGGACGCATTCAACCTCACATGATCCACATCCTGGCTGAACCATATACAGAGGCTGAGGTCCTTTGGACTCTCAAACACATGAAGCCGTGGGCCGCTCCTGGGCCGGATGGTGCACCTGCATTCTTTTTCCAAAAAATCTGGTCGATTGTAGGACCCAATTGCCTACAAACAGTTCTTGCCATTCTCAATCAGGGGGCAGACCCGAGCACATTGAACCATACCTTCATATGCATGATACCCAAAGTTAAAAAACCAAATCACTCCAAGGACTTTAGACCAATCTCCCTATGCAATGTCATTCTCAAATTAGTCACCAAGACTATTGCCAACAGATTAAAGATGGTGCTTCCTTCCATTGTTAGCCAACACCAAAGTGCGTTTGTACCAGATAGATTAATTACAGACAACTCCTTGATAGCTTTTGACACATTCCATTATATGAGGAAAAGGACTAAGGGGAGAAAGGGCTATATTGGACTTAAACTTGACATGGCCAAGGCCTATGATAGAATAGAATGGACCTTTCTGAATGAAACACTTCTTGCAATGGGATTCCCGGTCAGCATGGTATCTTTGATCATGAGGTGTGTATGCTCTGTCTCCTTCTCGGTCCTACTGAATGGTGTACCAGGTGAAAAATTCTTTCCCCATAGAGGCATTAGACAGGGGACCCCCTTTCCCCATACCTGTTCATTTTATGTGCTGAAGTTTTTTCTGGTCTTCTCATACAAGCTCAGCTAGCATCTTCCATCCACGGTATTAAACTTGCCCGTGAAGCCTCTGAAGTCACACATCTGTTCTTTGCTGATGACAGCATAATCTTCATCAGGAGCTCTAATGAAGAGATTCATTTTCTCTTAACTATCCTTGAGCTTTACCAACAGGCTTCAGGCCAACTCATCAATTTAGACAAATCTGAATTGTCTTTCAGCCGAAACATTCCATTTGACAGACAAACCATGATCCAAAGTTGGATAAAGATTAAGGCAGTGGATAATCACTCAAAGTATTTGGGTCTTCCTACCTTTGTGGGGAGATCAAAGACTCAAATATTTAATTTTGTTCGTGATCGAGTTTGGAAAAAGCTAAAAGGATGGAAGGAGAATTTGTTATCAACTGCTAGGAGAGAAATCCTCATAAAATCTGTTGTGCAGGCAATTCCTAGTTATATTATGGGTTGTTTCCTCTTACCATTGGGACTCTGTGATGAAATAGAGAAAATGATAAACCAATTTTGGTGGGGCAGCAAGGAGAATAATAGAAAAATCCACTGGATGTCTTGGTCTAAGTTATGTGTGCCGAAGGTAAATGGAGGAATGGGGTTCAGGAACTTCCATGCTTTTAATTTGGCTCTTCTGTCTAAACAAGGATGGAGACTCTAAAATAATAGTGAATCTCTGATGTCCCAATGTTTAAAAGCACATTATTTCCCTCGGTCAAACTTCCTACGTGCCAATCTTGGCTACCAACCAAGCTTTAGCTGGAGGATTATCCATGCCTCTCAGTGGGTGCTCAACACTGGTGCCTTCTGGACTGTGGAAATGGTGAATCTATTAGTATCTGGCATGATGGATGGCTTCCACGCCAACCAGGTTATCATGTATGGTCACCCCAATCTGCTTCAGTTGAAGAACAATATGTGTCCCAACTCATTGATCCCCTGTTATATGGTTGGAAATCAGATGTAGTCCACCGAATTTTTGTGGAACATGAGGCAAAACAAATTCTCTCAATCCCTCTGGCCCGTCACAACACTGATGACTCTCTTTGCTGGGGGAAAACAAAGAATGGCATTTTTTCTGTCAGGTCTGGATACCATTTCATCAGGGAGAGTCTGCATTCTAGTGCCCCCTCTGGTAGAAGTGTAAATCGGACAATGCAAATGATGTGGAAAAGGCTATGGAAGATCAACACTACACCCAAAAACAGGAATTTGCTTTGGAGAATCCTGGCTGGATGCATTCCGATAAGAGTCCAATTATTAAAAAGGGGTATGGATATTGTTCAAATCTGTCCACGTTGCTGCAATGCTGAGGAATCTATTGACCATGCCTTCTTTGAATGTCAGTGGGCTATTGATTTTTGGTTTACATCTCCGCTGGGACTCCGACTAGACCCCTCTAGCTCCCACAATGTTTTTAATCTGATTGATCAATTCCTGCAGAATCACAATCAGTTAGCAACTAGTCTTTTCGCATCCCTTGTGTATGGTATTTGGTTTAGCAGAAACAAATTAGTCTTTGAGGGCCAAGCAATTCCAATGAATTCTGTTGTGTCACAAGCCACCACCCAAGCCATGCAATTCATAGAACTCATGGAAAATCTCGATGATAACCAGTCCCCTCTGCAAGACCGACCACAGCAACGTTGGATTCCTCCAGCTCCAAATGCCTACAAACTAAACACGGATGTAGCAAAGCTTCAGGATTCACATTGGGGAGCAAGTGCAGTGGTGCGGGACATTGAAGGATTTGTCATGGGAGCTGCTACCTGGAATATAGATTGCGGACCAGAAGTTCAACTAGCGGAGGCAATGGGGATGCGTTTAGGACTTCAGTTTGCAGTAGACTTGGGGTTTATGACTCTAGAGGCTGAGTCGGATTGCCTATCACTCATCAAAGCTCTCAACAGCTCTTCTCATGGCCCATCTTCCTTTGATAAAATAGTGTTAGATTGTTTATCTTTTCAACACGGTTTTCTTTCTTTAAGATTTATTCATACAAAAAGGGCTGGAAATTTTGTGGCCCATAGTTTAGCCAAGTTTGCTTGCAATAACCCAGACTGTATTTGGGTTGAAGAAACTCCAAATTGTATTGCCTTAGTTGTCTCATTGGATATTTCCCAGAGCAGCTCTTTTGAATAATTATCTTGGCTTTTTCGTAAAAAAAATGACAACTTCTATAAATAAAAAATATTTTGTATTCTTGTACCAAAATTTTTCGGTAATTAATATGATATAGATTAAAGTATATTTGAATTGATTCTATTAAAGAAAATTAATTTACAAGATCTTTAGTTTTTACAATTTCTAAAAGAGAAATAAATATTATTAAGGCTAAGACGAAAAAAAATATTGTTAATAGGTAAATAAGTAATAATAATTTTAATAATTTTTCCATTAAAATCTTATTCCGAACTTGAATATAAGTATAAATAAATAAATTCACACGTATTAAAAAAGTTAGTTAAACTCATTAAATTTTTTTGAAACTATGTAAAAAGTACTTGCATTGCCTAAATTATCCTAATCTGAATTAAATAAAGGGCATTTTGGATTTATCTCATTAAATAAAATAAAATTAGTTAAAATTTGCTTATATTTTAGTTCAATGTGAATTTTTTTTCAAGTTCGAAGGGGTATATGTTAAGTAATTCCTTTCATTTATTTATTTATTACAAATTAAGAATATTTGTATTTTCCGTTTCGTTATCTTACTGTTCGCCTCGCTATTTATACGGTCATCTCACAAACTCACAGTACAGTTGAAAAATATTTTATTGACTAATTATTTTGCTTGACTCAATACTTATATATTTATAAAAAAAAATATATGTATGTAATTGTTTTTGAAATTGAATTTAATTCATTAGCAATATGATTAATCACATGACAGCACACGATTCACACACGGCTAATTAATTAATGAATTACTGTAAAATTGAACTTTTAAGTTTTTCATGGCAACCAAAGAAAATGAAATAATTTAAAAAAAAAAATTAAAAACCTTCCATATAGGTAGCTATTTAATTATACCTAATTCCGTGTTGAAAATGAAATTAAGAAAGCAGATTACGTGACACAGTGTGTATATATGTTATATCTCACTCCCCCAAATGGAAATCGAAAATTTTATTGAACAAGAGAGAATAAACAAACATTAAACACGTAACCACTGAACACAACACGTATAGCTGAAATCAAAGACGAAGGAGGAGCAAGCAATAAAAGAGTCCATCCATATCGTTGATTCTCCTCAAACTCAAAGCACAAACACAACAATTCTAAAATCTACTCCTCCCCCCACCCACTTCACACATTCAAATTCAACCCTCCCTCGAAATCCAAACATGACCTTGCCCCAAAACCCCAAACTTTATGAAACTCCATACACACAGCAATAACACACAGAGAGAGAGTTATGCGAAATTGGTTTCTGTTCCATTTGATTGCCATGATTCCTTGCAACCCCATATTCCTTGTTATCTGCACGGCCCTCGTTTGTTTCATAATTCGATTGATGTTGTTCAAAACGGGGTTGATATACACCACCAAGAAACTCCATAGAAAGGTACAAGATTGGTTCCACGTGTACCAGTTCCTCAAAGTCCCCGAATTAAACGAAAGCATGCAACGGAATCAGCTCCACCGCAAGGTCTCCCTCTATTTGCATTCTCTTCCTTCCATTGAAGACTCTGACTTCACCAACCTCGTCACCGGGAACAACCAAAACGACATCGTTCTCACCCTCGACCCAAACCAAACCATCGAGGACCATTTTCTCGGGGCCACGCTCTTCTGGTTCAAACAAAAAACCGAACCGAACCGGACCAGCGCCTTCGTCCTGAAAATCAGAAAAAACCGATAAACGCAGAATTCTCCGCCCTTATCTCCGCCACATCCACGCCGTTGCCGACGAGATAGAGAACCAAAGGAAGCGCTATTTGCGGCTGTTCATGAACGTCGCCAGCGGCAGTGGAACGCGGTGGAAATCCGTTCCGTTCAACCATCCGGCGACGTTCGAGACCATGGCGATGGAATTAGATCTCAAGAACAAGATAAAATCGGACCTCGAATTGTTCCTCAAGGCGAAGCAATACTACCGGCGGCTCGGCCGTGCGTGGAAACGGAGCTTCCTTTTGTACGGTCCCTCTGGCACTGGAAAATCGAGCTTTGTCGCCGCCATGGCTAATTTCCTCTGTTACGACGTGTACGACGTGGACCTCTCCAAGGTTCGCGGCGATTCAGATCTGAAGTTTCTCCTCCTCGAAACAACGGCGAAATCGATCATTGTCGTGGAGGATCTCGACCGGTTTCTGGCAGGGGAATCGCAATCGGCGTCGTTAACGGCATCGGGGGTCCAGAACTTCATGGACGGGATTCTGAGCTCTTGTTGCGGCGAAGAGAGGATCATGGTGTTCACGATGAACAGCAAGGAGTGTATTGACCCGAACCTGCTACGTCCGGGTCGGGTCGACGTGCACATCCATTTTCCGGTGTGCGATTTCTCGGCGTTCAAGACGCTGGCGAGTAGCTACCTTGGGGTGAAGGAGCACAAGCTGTTCCCGCAGGTGGAGGAGATTTTCCGGCAGGGCGCGAGTCTCAGCCCCGCGGAGATCAGCGAGTTGATGATCGCGAATCGGAACTCGCCGAGTCGGGCCATCAAATCGGTTATCGGGGCGCTCCAAACGGACGGTGATGGGAGGGGGTGCGGGGATGTGATCGGACGGCAGATGGGAGACGATGACGTGGATGAAGGGCCCGAAGGGGTGCTGTGTGGTGGTGAGGGTTTCACTACGGTTAAGGATTTACGGAAGTTGTACGGTTTCTTCAGATTGCGGAACGCCAAAAGATCTCGCTCGTCTAATTGCTTGGTCAATGAAAGATAATGATACATCATTGAAACTTTTTATCAGTTTGAGGGAGGGTTTTTGTGCATAAAACAAATTAGGTAATGCATTCATTGGTTGGATACCCCAGTTAAAAGTGTTCATATTGGTCCTTTAGAAGTGATTTGTTTGGGATGCTTTAAGTGGGATAAAATGTTAGAATTAATTAGAAAGATGGTTGATATAGGAAAAGAATTAGCAAAAAAAAAACTATAATGTATAGTTTGGACGATAAAAATCACCATGTATAGTTTTGTTTTCCCATTTTTATAGATGGTGAGTCCATTGCCATGTATATTTTTCACATTAGGAAAAAAAAGGAAATTGAAAATTTGTTCAAGTATTTATTATGTTTTTTTTTCAATGTTCTTAAAACTTGATCAATTCTTGAATAGGATATGATACTGATTTACGGTTCACTAATCAAATCATGATTAAATCACTAATATTGAATATTTAATTTTTAATTATAAAAGCATATCAAATAATGAAATCATATGTTTATACAAAAAATAGAGTTAAGAGGGGATTTTGTGTATAAAAAAACTTGTAATACTAATACACAAGTAAATAATAATCATCAAATATATTAATATTTTATTTAATAATATATATTTGAAATTATAAATCAGGTGTCCATCCTTATTAAAAGAAAGTGTGTTTTGCAGGCCAAGTTTTTCCCCGTTTTTATCTCATCTTTCTTTGAGTTTGTCACTGTAATATTTTATTGAGAGCTTGTCACTTCAATTTCTTATTGAGAGAAACACAATGATTTTTCCCTCTTGGAATCATAACACACATCATTCTCGATTTTATAACTTGAATATCATCTTGACCCAATCTACAAATGATTGTGTAGTCCAAGCTAATATAGAAGACAATCTCCATGAAGATGTGAGGTGTCTTTAGACAAGCTCGGTGAAGGCACAGGAAAAATGGCATCATTAGTCTTCATGCCACTTCTTGAGGTGTACATGGTGGCTCTTGAACAGAGGAGCTTTGAATACAGGTGTGGTGCTCAAGAGCTTATGCATGTGGACAACAATGAAGTCTTTAATTCTATTTTCTACATTCAATGTTGCACAGCCTATGGTGAAAAATACGGGACCATCACCGAATGGCCAAATCATTGTCCATCGTGTTGATTACAACTTAATGCAGGGTCGGACTAATACTTCTCTAAGCCTAAAGTAAATTACAAAATGAGGACCTATTCATAACAAATATGAGGTCTCACATAACATATTTATTTAAAAAAAGTGGAAATATATTTTTAACAAATAAAATTATGTTAAATTGAGAAAATTATTTTTAACAAATATATTTTAAAAGTTATGGAAATATACATTTTTATGTTAAATTTTAATATATATATATATATATATAAAAAAAATTTGAGGCCTTGTTAATGGGGAGGCCTAAAGTCATTGTTTTAGTAGCCTCCCCTTGGGCCAACTAATGTCTAATAAAAAAATTTATCGATTCAATGAAAGGAAGAACATAACATAATGTCACTCCAAACAGGAAGAATGGCAAAGTGATCATGAACAAAAAGAGGGAAAATGGCAAAGATGAGATCGTCTTGAATAAAGACTCTTGTGGGTTGTTCATCCTCGTTAAAAGAAAGAGTATTCTGCAGGCTAAGTTCATCCCCACCTTCATCTCATCTTTCTTTGAGTTTGCCGTTGCAATTTCTTATTGAGAGAAACACTATGGTTTTTCCCTCTTCGAATCACAACACAAATCATACTTGACTTTATAACTTGAATATCATCTTGACCCAATCTACAAATGATTGTGTAGTCTAAGCTAGTATAGAAGACAATCTCGATGAAGATGTGAGGTGTCTTTAGACAAGCTCGGTGATGGCATGGAAAAAAACGGCATCGTTAGTCTCCATGCCACTTCTTGAGGAGTACATGGTGGCTCTTGAACAGAGGAGCTTCAAATACAGGTGTGGTGCTCAGAGCTTATGGACAACAATGAAGTCTTTAATTCTATTTTTTACATTCAATGCGGCACAACCTATAGTGAAAAATACAGGATCATTACCGAATGGCCAAATCATTATCCATCGTGTTGATTACAGTTTAATGCAGGGTCGATCCAATACTTTGTGATCCTAAAGTA
The DNA here is from genome assembly GCA_026901365.1 of Sesbania bispinosa. Classification (NCBI taxonomy): domain Eukaryota; kingdom Viridiplantae; phylum Streptophyta; class Magnoliopsida; order Fabales; family Fabaceae; genus Sesbania; species Sesbania bispinosa. The sequence goes on from QLOH01000859.1 coordinate 210,279, forward strand.
AATTATAAAATGGGGGCTTATTCATAAAAAATAAGAGGTCTCGCATAATATATCTATTTAAAGAAAATAAAAAATATTTTAAAATTAATTAATTTAGAATTAAATAAAATTAATTTTAAAATCAATTGTTGAAACTGAATAATACATGCTTTATGATATACATTTTACAAAATATGATGAATAAAAAAAGTTAAAATCAATTATACGAAATTCACTCACACTGTAGGCTGTGAATTTAAACCATACATGCCCCAAGTGAAGTTAATTGTACGAGATTCTCCTTTCCTTGTATCTTTTACGTGTATCATATATCATTGAATATCACACTTTCAGTTAATAGTTAGAGTTTAATTAATATGCATGGATAGTGTAAAAGAGTTTTCACTGACGTTTAATCACGATTCTTCATTTATATGACTTTTAAAATATTAATTAGTAAAGTCAACAAACTTACCATAAATCAATGGTTGTGATTTATAACCGTCTGTGTAAAACTTTTTACACTGTCAATGCACAATCTTTTTTCTCTAATAGTTATGATTTTGCTAGGTAGAGATTGAGAGAAAAATCGGATGGAAAGATCCAAATCCCTCTTATTTTAGTAGATTTTAAATTATTAATATATAAAGCGTTATATTTTTTTAATAAATACTTTTTTTCTTAATTCTTTAATTAATAAGTTTAGGTGTCTGGTTAGTAAAGATCATTTACAAAAGCAACTGCAATAATATATTAAATATACAGAAAATCATTTATCTTCTGCTTCAGTCCAGCTGTTCCTGTTCTCATCTCATCAATGGGAAATTTAAGAAAACAGAGGAAAATTGATGAAAGTGAAATGGGCACAGATCATACTCTGCCACCCACGGTTATTACCCAGGTACAGTACAGGACCTCATGCTCATAGACCCAATTATGATTAGTTGCAATTATATTGATAAGACATTTAGGATTTTACACGATTTTAAAAGACTTGTTTTAAAAAGTCCGTTGGTATTCAATCATGATTTTCTATCACTTAAAAACAATCCACTAGTATTCAATCTACATTTTTAAAGACTTTAAAAGGAGTCTGTTGAAATCCACTGGTATTTGTTTGAAATTTCCTAGAACTTGAAAACAATTCATATGTATTAGAAAATATAAGGATTTTAAGAGATTCTTTTATTAGATGGATTTTGAGTGACTTTTTAGTAGTATCTATAAATAACAAATCCATCAAACAATCCCACCCAAATTGAAAGGATTTTGAGTCACATAACCTTTCTTTCTCTTTCTCCTCTTCCCCTAACAAGCACTAGTCACAGACGCACCGATCTTCCGAATCTCTTTCGTCTTGGTTTATTGGAATGTCATCATTATGGAATTCCGAAGAGAATGATAATGAAAAAATCAAAGAAAGGAAATTTTGATCTATTAATTTTGCTGTATCATTATTATCGTTTATTATAATGTTTGTAGAAAGAGTAAGCATCATATAGGTTTTCAAATCCTTTGCATCATATAGGCTCCGTACTGTTTTCAAATCCTTTTTTTCTTTAGCTATTGGGTGTTTGAAAATGTAACATGTCCATAGTGTGTGCTTAAAAACATTAGATAGGTACATGTTCACAATTTATAACTCAAGTTTATAAATAGTACCTTCATATTTTATGTCCTTTTTTTTTTAAATTAATTTCTATTATTCATTGGATTAATCTCAGTTGAATCAACTAGTGTTGTTTACATTCGGGAAGATACCGAATGTAGAAAAATTTCCTTTTTATATAACGTAAATAGTTAGTTTCCAACAAAAAAAAGTTTAAAAAAGGCCAAAAGTTTAAAAAGGGCCAAAGTTTTCAATAATTTTTTCGGGAAATGAAGAGAAAGAGAGATAGAAGAATAATAAAGAGAAATAAAATGAAATAAATTATAATTGAAATAATAGGAAATGAAGAGAGATCAAAGATGTGTCAAGTAAAAGGGCCAAAGATACATGGGTTTTATGCATTTTAAAGAATAATTTAAAAAAAATAAAAAAAGACTATTTTGAAAAGAAAAAATATTTTTAAAGATAAAAATCTACTTAAATTTAATCCATTTTTCACATAGTTTCATTTCAAAATGTATTTAAAAACTAAGTACATGAGTTTTATATGTTTTTTAAAATACACGACGTGTGGAGTAAATGAGCTAAAACACATGAGTTATATGTTTTGTAAAGATTTAAAGTTAAAAAAATTTAAAAAGGACAATTTTAAAGGACAAATTTTTTAAAGCTAAAAATATATTTAAATTTAGTTCATTTTTCTCATAGTTTCATTTTAATACGTCTTTAAGAATTAAAAGTACATGAATTTTGTGTTTTATAAAAATTACATGTTAAAAAATTATAAAGACTTTTTTAAAAGAAATAATATTTTTAATGATAAAAATATATTTAAATTTAAATTATTTTTCTCAAATTTTCATTATTTTATAATAATAACAAATAAGATATTTAAATTATATATACAATTTTAATTATTTTTTATCTATGCTATATATATATATATATGCATTTTTTATAATAATTTTATATCTATGCTTGGAGGACTAGTATAGCTATGAATATGTGGATGAACGCTATTTAGGAGGACATAATATTATGGTGAATTAACTAATAACTGTATTATTTTTACTTTTATTTATCCCGACTTTTTTTAATTATTTTTGTGTCTTTTACCCTTTTTTAAATTTGAATGTATGTAAAAGAATCTTGAATTCTTATCATATGTAAGAACTTCACGAAGTCTTGCAGAGTCTATAAAGTCCTATAGAGTCCACAAAGTCCCGCAGAGTCTATGATATAAATCCATTAAAATCCTGACTTAAAAATTCTTGAAATTCTTGCAGAATCCTTAAAGTCATGAAAATCCTATAAAGTCTTTTAAAACTCTGCAGACTTTTTCAGCTAAAAAAGTCTTTTAAAGTCCTAAACCAATACACCCCCTAAGATAACTTACCCATGTGTGTTTCACTGGATTTGGATCCTCTCCAGCAAACATTAGCTATGGAATAACTAGGAAAACAAAAGCTGTAGCTAATCCGTAGTTATTCCGTAGCTAATGTTTGCTAGAGAGGGCTAGAGAGGATAGCGGACAGGAGAGTATCCTTGAACGTGTTTCACCCAAAAAAAAGGTTTATATTTAGATGACTCCGTCTAATATTGACAAAGATTTAAATCTCCTGACATTATTATGTCAAAGTGAAAAACATTCAATCATTAAAATTAAATGTATTTGCATCAAATAGCTCTCTAGTTCAAATAAAAGCCTTTCAAAAGTTTCGTTGATTCAGCATAAATCAAATATTTATTGAGTAAATTTGGATAATTCTGGAATATGCAAACATGCGGTTATGCCACCGTAGGCTTTTAATTAATTGCAGTGTCATGGACATATAGAAAATGACTAAATTGAACATGTGAATAATCCTTGTATATTTTAATATATCCAGGGACATAAGCTGGGAAATTTCCATATTTTTGTCCATGTATGTGGAAACACAAAGTGTTGAGTGAGTTAAAGAAAATGACCAATCGTTATGAATGGAATTGAACAATAATGGACCGTAAAAGTAGGACAAGGCCTAAAGCAGCACTGGAACTGGGAATAGGATATTTTATATGTGGAAGGGAATTCATTTTGTTGCATTTTTTTGTCTTGCTAACCTGTGATCATAATCGATTTCTTATGTATGGTCACCGCCTATATACAGTACCTAACCCATCATTAATGTATTTTGGCCCCTGGGCTTGATTTCAATATGTAGAGTATTTGCTTGCATATGTCCAACGAACTGTTAATTTGTCACCAAATTAAATTAAATTAAATAAAACAAACCCAAAAGAATGCCTTTACGCAAAAACACGTAGTCATTGTCACAGTCATAACTGAGAAATTTGATGGTGATGTATAGATTTGAATTTCTCTTTAATTTAATTTTTTGGGGGTATTTTAGCACTGCATATTCTTGGAGGAACGGAATATACAAGTTATAGAAATTGGGTTACTTCAAAGCATCACAGCTCCATGTATACACGGAACGGAACCTGATAAGTCTAATTGAAACGGGTTGGGAAGTGCATGAGTGGACTGGCCCATTACACTTGCACCACTGATTAATGATTATCCTTTTATAATAGTAACTAGTTTGAAATTTAGAGATAACTTCTTTTTATGACCCCCAAAAAAAAAGAGATTACTTCTTTTTGCTAAAAAAAATATTGGTACACACTCAAAAAATATAGAAAAAATAGATATAATGAGTTATATGATGTAATATGAAAAGATATAGCAAAAGATGAAAATAGAAAAATGAGTGACCACATTATTGGAATATATAAAAATCATTACTCTTTTGCAAAATATTAAAATGACAACGTTTAGAAAAATAAAAATTCACAACAAATAAGCACTTATTATGAATAAAACAATCTCTACCCAACAAGTACCCATGGCCACATCCTTCACAAGAAATAAAAAAATGTAAGCTAATATTAATAGATTCTAGTAACTGAATCTTACAAGAATGTCCAAAGCATACAAAGTTTTAATAGAAAAGTTACATTTTAAGTGAATGTTGTAAATGTTCTGTATATCAGAATTTTGTTTATAATTTAGTGAATATTCTATATTATACGCATTTTTACTGAATATTGTAAATGTGCTGTAAGTCATAATCATAAGGAAACAGGATAATTACTCTCTCTTCAATTCTTAGCATGGAAAGCAAGACTGGATGAAATCAATTCAGCCTCACCCACCATTAAGCATATCATATATATACTTTTCACTCTGTTCTCTTTTCCAAACTTCAAAACAAATACACTAATTAACTTAGATCTTAAACAACAAGATTAACAAGAGCATGAAGACAATTTCTTCATCTCACTAATTTCCAATTCAGGACCTGAGATTACATCTATCTTTGATCCTTTGAGTGTTACAGCATCATTGTCACCATACCCCTTCCCAGTACCACATTCCAATGCCTTTTTTGAGACTACCCTATTGATCTCTTCTAGCAATTTGAGAAATGCACTCTCCACATTCTCACCACTGAGAGCTGAAGTCTCAGAGAAGAACAAGCCCTGATCCTCTGCAAACTCCACTGCATCTTCAGTAGGCACCATTCTCAGGTCAACAAGGTCACCTTTGTTCCCAACTAGCATGATCACAATGGAGCTATCTGCATGTGCTCTCAGTTCCTCAACCCATCTAGCAACATGATCAAACGATTGCCTTTTAGTTATGTCATATACCAGCATGGCCCCTAATGCACCTCTGTAGTATGCACTTGTTACAGCCCTGTACCTATATTAATATTAGCAAGAAAAGAAAATTACTAGTATATCAAAATGTTGAGAATTTAATGTGCACAGCTTGCAATATTAAATTCAATGGATTCTAACTACCTAATCTGTATGTGGAATCAGCAACTTGATTTGTCTTAGATGTTTAGAAGCACTACATTCTTCCAAAAATGTTCATTGCCTCATTACAAACCCTTACAGAATATTTTGACTTTTTAGACCAAATCAAGGAAAATAAAATACCTATAGAACTAAAGTCAATATCATGTGCTTCATAGTAATGTATGTTTCTTAAGTCAAAATGGTATCACATTGTGTAATATAATAATCTTTAACTTAGTACCATTATTGAAACTCAAATGTCCTTCCTTGAGTTCAAGGGAAGCACAAGAAAAGCAGAGAAAGAGACCAAACACCAGCATGAATGAGAGAGAGAGAAAAACCTTTCTTGGCCAGCAGTATCCCAGATCTGGGCTTTGATGACTTTGCCATTAATGGTGACAGTTCTAGTCTGGAATTCAACTCCAATGGTGGACTTAGAGTCAAAGCAGAACTCATTCTTTGCAAACCTTGAGAGTATTTGAGTCTTGCCTACTGCAGAGTCCCCAATCACCACCACCTTAAACACATAATCTATTTTCTCCTGCATATCATAATCTGCTTTCACATGTCCATTCTCTTGCAGCTTCTCAGCCTCAACCCCATTCATTTTCTTCTCAAAGACACAGTAAGAGCTTGAAAAAAAGAATAGGTCAATAGGGCCTGTTTTTCTTGCCCAAACTAGGCTCTAAAACCACCTTGGTCTTAGTCTTCCCGGGCATATTAAAATAAAACTTGGTCTTGGAGGTGGTAAGTAGAAGCAAGTAAAGGAACAGAGGAAAGATTGAAAAAAGATGAAACAGACAAGACCAATGTTGAATCATTAGTGGCAAAAGAATAGGCAAGGAAATGGGGTCCAGCCTGTGTCTCGCTTCGCTTTTAATATTATGTGGCATTATTGTTGGACTTTATTGCTTTTATGCCTTGTGCAGTTTCATATAATTAAGCATATGGTTGAATTGAATTCTTTTTAGCCAAAAGGGAAAATGTAAATATAAATTAATTAATCAAAAAATTCTAAAAGGCTATGGCGGTTTGCCTCAGGTTAAGGGAACCACGAATCATGATTTTTTGAGTGGTTCAAGTGTCTAGTTCGGATCACTTTGGTCTTAATTCAAGGCGCAATCCAAGGATAGATGGCTTCCCTTTCTATTTTTCTTTCTCCTAACCCCTAAAATTGTAATGACTAATGATCCAAGAAATGGTTTGTTTGCATCGTTGATGAAGCTCAAGCACCAGTGCTAACATATATTAACTTCTTCCTCAGGACATTATGTTCTCTGCCTCTGCTTAGTTGTTTTTCTGATTATTAAGGTGAATCCTGTAGTATACAATGAATTATCAATAAGTAAAAAATCTTCAAAAATCAAGCTGAAATATAGCAAAATTACCACTGAGCATGTGAATCAGTTGATAAGGGATTGTTCTAATTTAATTAGTAGTTTAAGTTTGAGTCATGGGTTGCAAATGTGTTAAATACTCTGATGGAGAGCTTTGCTACTGCTCATAGGAGTCATATCCAGCTTGATCATGATTGTCTTCCGTGAGCCATGGATAATACATATTATCTTACACCAAAAATGTCCATAGAGATCGTACCGACTTAAAATTGATTGTATTATACGTGGTCTTACACCAAGAAAAATACAGTAAAGATTAACTCTATATTATATAAGTTATTGCATTGTTAATAAATCTATATTACAAGTTTTTATAATTATTACCACTCTACCAACGGCCGGTAGCCCATACATTCATCATGCAATTCCCTTTGAATATTGTTAGCGACACATTTGAATTGGACAAATTTGTTCTGGCAGTATTGTTTATTTATTTTTACATGGTTTACTTTTAGACCAACAAGATGTCTCATCTATGATCTATATAAATATCTGAGTTTCGGCATTATATGCTTCACCTACTAGTCAGTCCAATTCAACTTATTATGAGTTAAAAAGAAATTAGTTTGAAATAACATGAAGCAAAAGATAGTAAAAAAATCACAAGTTCTGATAATGCCACACTTTCTCTGTTTATTTTCTTTTTTAAAAAAAGTTAAACAAAAAATAACTCTTGAATGTACGTGTTGCTGCAGGAGCATGGCCTACCATTTGATCATAAATAAGCTATAAAACAAAACACACATTGCGATGGTGACGAATGTAGCAATTACTAGCTAGCATAGCTTAGCTTAGCTTGTAATCTCTTCCACCGACAGGGCTCACTGATACTAATAACATGATTGAGAATTAAGGATGAATTTTTACTTTAGATGGTTGTGTACCTCCCGTCAGGGGCGTAGCAAGGGGGGCTGGCAGGGGCCATGGCCCCCCAAAAATTTACAAAATTTTTATTAACTATATATGTCTTTTATAATAGATTTCATTAAATATTGTCTCGGCCCCCAAATATTTTATAGATTTTATAGTATTAATTAGTTCTTTAATACTCTTTTATTATTTATCTTTATTTTAAAAAATATTAAGATTTAACTTTTCATTATTTCCTTTTTATATTAGATAATGTTTCTTATTTAGAGATAATAAGATAATATTAAAAATTACAAGTAAGATTTGATTAGAAATAATAGTCTATTAAAAGTAAAAGAATCAAAATGGGAAACATATGGTCAATTAAAGGTAATAGGAAAGAATTTTAAAAAAAAAAAGGTAATAGGAAAGAAAAGAGAAAATATCGTCAGGTAGCAAAATATAACATTAAAAAAGATTTTATTTTATTTGAAATTGTTTTTTATAATTATATGATAACAAAAACTAGATCTTTATCTTGATTTCAAATCTATTTTAAAGATTACGTGATATAACACATATAAGATAAAAGAAAATCTAAACAAATTACTTTATTTATTTTTAAATTCTTTTTAGAATTATGTGATAAAAACAAAAAGATTCCTTATCTGTTTGCATTCAAATTATTATTATTATTAAAAATATTTACGTGATAAATGATAAAAGCAATCTAAACAAATTATTTCATTCAAATTCTTATCTTGATTTTATAAAAAAAAACTTAGTTGATGAAGTTTTATGAGTTTTATAAAAACTTAGTTGATAGAGAAGTTGATTAAGTTCATGAGTTTTATAAAAAACTTAGTTGATATAATCAATGTGGTTTGTGCCTCATGGAAAAGTCATGATGAGTTACAAGAACAACAAGCAGCCAAGATAGCTGAATTGATCTCTTTGGATGAGCTTGAGACCGGAACATGTTTGAATCAAATTGGTACTTTACAACGTCCTGGTGAGACTAGATGGAGTTCCCATTTTAATTCAATAACTAGTTTAATCAGAATGTTTGGTGCAACAACTATTGTTCTTGAAAACATAAATAATAATGCATCAAATGCTTCTCGACGAAGAGATGCTAGAGTTGTTTCTCAAAAATTGATGACTTTTGAATTTGTTTTTATTTTACATGTGATGAAAGAAATATTGGGAATTAGTGATACTGTTTGTCAGGCTTTACAACGACGTTCTCAAGATATAGTTAATGCACTAAATCATGTGGCAATTACTAAAGATCTTCTTCAAGAGTTGAGAGACAATGGCTGGGAATCATTATTGAAGAGTGTTATATCATTTTGTGAAACTCACCAAGTTGAAGTTCCTGACATGAAAGCTCCTCATTTTGTAGGGAATGGTCGTCATAAGAAACAAGATGGAGATTTGGAGCATCATTATAGAATCGATATATTTTATTCTGCAATTGATTTGCAATTGTTTGAATTAAATAGAAGATTTAACAAAAATGCAGTTGGTCTTCTTATACTCAGTTCAAGCTTAGATCCCAATGACTCTTTTAAATCATTTGATATTGAAAAAAATTGCCAACTTGTTGAGAAATTTTATGCAGATGACTTTTCAGAGCAAGAAAATGTTAATTTACCATTTCAGCTAAGACATTATCATTATGATGTTTCCCAGGATCCTAATTTACGAACAATGTCCAATCTAGCTGGGCTTTATCAAGGGTTAGTTGAAAGTGAAAAAGTAATGACATTTCCACTTATTGGTAGATTGATATGTCTCGTATTAACACTTTCGGTTTCAACGTCATTTGCTGAGAGAGCTTTTTCTGCAATGAAAGTTGTCAAAACTCGGCTTCGCAACAGAATGGAAGATGATTTTCTTAGAAATTCTTTAGTTGTATATATTGAGAGAGAAATAGCTGAAAAGTTTAGCATTGATATATTAATAGAAAAATTTAGTACTATGAAGGAACGAAGAGTTTTATTTAAATAAAATTCATTATTCTTATTTAAATCTATTTAATATATTAACATAATTTTTAATATTTTATTTCGACCCCCAATGATAAAATCATGGCTACGCCCCTGCCTCCCGTACGTACGACTTCAATCACAAAGATGATCGATGCACAAAAACCACACACATTTGACTAAGTGTATGATTGTGAAACCATTGGCTAAATGTAAACCTCCCGCTTCCTTCCAATCCATCAATTTTGGAAAAAAAAAACAAAACATCAACTTTCTTAATAGTCAATAATACTTTAGAAGTTAACCTACAAATTATAGGAACAAAAAAATTTATTTTATTGAATGTGTTTAAGGAGGCTAATATTATTGTATAATGTGTTAGGGTACAATACATGTGATTACTGAACGTGATGAGTATTCGACACATCCACAATTAACACTATAATCAACAATAATGATTAAAAAATGCTTAAATATTTTATAAGGATAAAATAAAAAAGAAAATCTTTCTAAAAATGAAAATAAAAACTCGGGTACTTTATAGAGATAAAAATGTTATTTTATTGAATGTGTTTAAGGAAACTAACATTGTTATATAATATGTTAAGATACAATTATTATATAATTATTGAATATGATGAGTGTACGACACATTCGCAATTAATAATATAATTAACAATAGTGACTAGAAAAATAGTTTAAATATTTTATAAGAATAAAATAAAAAAATAATTTTCAAAAATTAAAATTAAAACTAAGATATTTTATAAATATGAAAAAAAATCATTTTATCTATATTTAAAAATTGGTGATCCAATCAGCCCAAAACAAAACAGCCCAGCTTGTATAGACCAACATGAATACTTTCACAATCTTTCAATTCAAATTGGAAAGGTAAAGCACCTTTCGACCAAAAAAAAAATTGGAAAGTACCTGCGACCAAATAAAAAAATTGGAAAGTACCTTGATGTTCACCTTGAAGACTTGAGAACACAAGTAGCTTTTGAAAAGGAGATGCAAAAGCTGGAAGACTAAAAACAATTTACCTCGATATTCGAGATGTACCTTGATGTTCACCTTGAAGACTTGAGAACACAAGTAGCTTTTGAAAAGGAGATGCAAAAGCTGGAAGACTAAAATCAATTTCCGTTGCCGGGACTTGAACCCGGGTCTCTCGGGTGAGAGCCGAGTATCCTAACCAACTAAACTACAACGGATTCATGACAAATTAACAATAGACCACCTTTTAATCATTGCATTTAAATATGGCAATGATATGGGACAAAGATAAGTTTTGCTCTCCCTACTCCTGTGTGTCAAGTAAAAGTCCGGGTGGGTTCGGGTTTAAGAAGAACATATATGTACTATATCCCATTCCCGTGGGTCCTCATCGTGTTCAAGGAAACCTACAGGATCTCACATTCTTTATTTTTTATTTTTTTTAATAACTTAAATACATGTTTTTGAATAAGACATATATATCTAATATATTTTAATTTAAATTATGTGTAATATAGACATTTAGAATCCTAAAAAATAAGAAACTTACTATATTACTCCCTCTGTTTCTTTTTAATTTTCGTTTTAGGGCCTCAAATTTATTTCTAAATAAGTGTCGTTTTCATATACCAAGCAACAATAAATGCCATTTTCCAATTTTACCCCTGTCATAATCTGATTATTTTTATTTTAAATATTTATTATAAAATTATATCATAAATGTTTTAAAAGTTTAAAGTTTTAATAAATATATTTTTTATGTTTCCAACAAAGAATGTATAGTAAGAGGTAAACAATGTGAATACCAATACATGATGTTTATGTATAGTTATTGAAAAAAGAAAAATATTAATTGCATTGATGAGGGAAAGAGAAAGGGCATCTTTGAAAAAAATGAGGCTTAAAAGACATAGTTATTGCTTCCTTAATCCTTGTGTAAAAACCTTAAACGACTGATAAAAAGAAATGGATGGAGTATATTTTAAGGAAAATATATAAGTTTGCTTTTATTATTTAACTATCTGTATAATTGAAATCATGTAATTATTATATAGAGGCATGGGCGGGTTCGGGGGTGTGGCGAGTTCTTGCACCCCAAACCTGCCCCCGTTAAATGGGTGGCGGGTTTGGGGTCGGGTTTTTCTTAAACCTGGTCAAACCGAGTTTTTCCCATCAAAATCAGGATAGAGGTGAGTTGATATCCATGGGATCAGTTTTGATTGTCATGCCTAATTGCGTGAAATACAAACTACATATTTTCATTCATATGTACACAAACACAAAGTAGTTTCATTAGTATATCCACGGTCATCTATCATTTTCTTCAAATCTTTTCTCACTTCTCCTTTCAAAGCATATGAGTCAGATACATACATTTTAATTCAAGGCACATGGGAATTAAGTAACATTTTGATGTGAAATATATGTTTGTGTATATTTAATTTTCATAAAAATCACGTTATAATTGTGATCCGAACTAGCACTATTGAGAATAATAATCACTAGAACCTTAAAATGTAGCCTAAGCTTTACGTCATGGATTATTTTAAACGAGGACAAATATAAAAAAAATTAAATGTTTCAAAATTTATAAGCTTTGTCTTATAAATAGAAGGAGTAAACTAGCACTTTGGTCCCTGACTTTGTCAACGTCTTTCACTTTGGTCCCTGAGATTATAAAAAACTTTCTTTAGTCCCTCACTTTGACCTCCGTATTTCACTTAAGTCCAAACCACTAATGTCTGTTAAATCCTTGCTGAGGTATCACTCAATAGGGACTAAAGTGCAAGTTTTTTGACAATGTCAAGGACTAAATTGCATGGTGGTCCCTTATCTTCTTCTTCTTCTTCCCTCTTCTCTACAGAATTCCCATTCTTCTTCTTCTTTATGTAAATTAGAGGGTTTGAAACAGAAGTCTTCAAGTTCTCCCGTATGGTTTTCCTTTGCTTCAATCTCAGAGTTTCATAATTGTGTGGTTTTAACCTCAGGGAGTTGAGTTGATACTTGATAATTGATATATTCTTTTAAATGAAATATTATGTGATATGTGATATTCAAATTGTCCTTCTCATGTTTTCTCCCACGGGAAAGCCTACATTACTACAAGGAGAGCGCGGGTAATAATAATAAGTCATTATTGTGTCCTGTTACTTTGTTTCTGTTAGGAGTAAAATTGTTGCTACTGTGTTCAATTCAACGTGTATTCCTTAGACAAAGTAAGTATATACCAGAAACCTTTATGGCATTGGTTATCATATAACTTGCACTCGGTTATGATAGTCTCTTGTGTTGAAAATATGTTGTAGAGTATGCCTCTTTTGTTTCAAGAAGGATGAGAAATTGTTTTTCGTGACCCCTTTCTACAATTCTATTTAAGTACTATTTCATGAACAAGGAACTTTGCTCACAAGCAAAAGCTTATGTAACTTGTTTAATTCTATCTTCTATATAATAACCATGGAGTGAACATTGTAGGAGAAAAAGAAAGGTAAATATATGAAATAATCAGTTTTATATGCTGCAGATTTGCGTGAGGTTAAAATCACACAATTATGAAACTCTGAGATTGAAGCAAAGGAAAACTATATGGGAGAACTTGAAGGCTTCTGTTTCAAACCCTCTAATTTGCATAAAGAAGCAAAAGAGCGAAGAAGAAGAGAAGAACGAAGAAGCCGAGAAGAGCGAAGAAGAAGAATGAGAATTCTGCACAGAAGGGGGAAGAAGAAGAAGAAGATAAGGGACCACATGTTGTTTGGTCCCTGACATTGTAAAAAATCTTGCACTTTAGTCCTTATTGAGTGACACCTCAGCAAGGATTTAATAGACGTTAGTGGTTTGGACCTAAGTGAAAGACGGAGGTCAAAGTGAGGGACTGACGAAGGTTTTTTATAATTTCAAGGAACAAAGTGAAAGACGCTGACAAAGTCAGAGATCAAAATGCTAATTTAATCTAAATAGAATCAAAGAAAATTTTCACCCCCATGTTATCATAATTAAATTGATTCATATTATTGGAAATGTGAAATATGGTGTTCAAGTTTTATAACATTTTTTTTTTGGGTTAAAATTTAAACAAATCCAAAGACGACTATATTACATTGATTTCTTGTAACTAGAGAAAAGAAAACAATAAGTAACAAGTGATAAAAAATCTTCCAAAAAGGAGTGTCTCCACTCCACACATGTTCAAAGGACGGCAGACTCTATAGTAACGCTCTAATCTCATTCATTAATCTCTGGAGAGATTGTTCAACAGATCGAATAAAAGTCATGAATGACTTTAGAATTAGAGAGTATATAGAAACCAACACGTACAGTACAGTGGTGGATGTGCTGTCAAAGATAGCAACTGCCCTGTCCGGGAGAATTTGTGAGCATGGTCAACCATGGCCCTTCATTCTTTTTTCAAATTACATTGTACTTTTTTTATAAAATATATAATTTTATTCATTTTTAACCTTATTCAGATGTTTTATGAAGTATACTACATCACCAACAAAACAACCACTTCAAAGTGCTCATTAAATTTTTGCTGATGCTTTTAGAATTCCATATCTTTGTATTAGTGCAAAAAAGTCTTAGTATTAAATATTTTACCCAAAAATAGTGGTGGTGACGATTACACTGTCTTTACGTACTACATTTATGATTTATCTCTCTATCGCTCACCCTCACCCCCACCACATGGACAAAAATACAATTCCGATTCACATACATAGTATAGTACTACCATGTTTCTACCACATGGTTTTTTTATTTTTTTAGCCCTCCTTCGCATTTTTTTATTTGAGGCGCTTGTTTTTTTTAAATCTCTCCTCTTTTCTTTTAACTTTTTTTAAATAATTTTTATTTTATTTATTATTATATTTATTATTATTTATTTATTTTATTAAATAAAAATATAAACCAAGAAATACAATAAATGTGTTTTTTTGAAGGGTTGATATAAGTTTTTTATTATTTTGATGCTAATAACCAAATATACTATTTCATTAATTCACCATTTCTATGCACACAATTAACCCCGTAAATTCAATTAACCAAATATCTCACTCTGTTAACCACTAATGTATACACGATTAACCCCATTTAAAAATATGCTCACCGTTTCTGGACACATAATTAACCTTGTGTTAACAGGAGTTGCAATTAACCTCACAAATTCAATTAACCAAAAATCTCACTCTGTTAACCGCCAATGTATACACCATTAACCACATTTTCAAATATATTCACCGTTTATGGACACATAATTAACCTCGTGTTAACAGGGGTTGCAATTAACCCCACAAATCCAATTAACCAAAAATCTCACTCTGTTAACCATCAACGTATACACTATTAACCTCATTTTTAAATATGTTCACCGTTTCTAGACACATAATTAACCCCGTGTTAACAGGAGTTGAAATTAACCTCACAAATTCAATTAACCAAAAATCACACTCGGTTAACCACAAATGGATACACCATTAACCTCATTTTTTAATATGTTCACCGTTTCTGAACACATAATTAACCTCGTGTTAACGGGAGTTGCAATTAACCGCACAAATTCAATTAACCAAAAATCATATTATGTTAACCATAAATGGATATACCATTAACCTCATTTTTAACTATGTTCACCGTTTCTTGACACATAGTTAACCTCGTGTTAGCAGGAGTTGCAATTAACCTCACAACATCAATTTACCAAAATTCGTATTCTGTTAACCACAAATGGATACACCATTAACCTCATTTTTAAATATGTTTACCGTTTCTGGTCACATGATTAACCTCGTGTTAATAGGGATTGCAATTAACCTCACAAAATCAATTAACAAAAATTCTTTTTCTATTAACCACAAATGGAAACGCTATTAACCTCATTTTTAAATATGTTCACCGTTTCTGGTCACATGATTAACCTCGTGTTAACAGAGATTGTAATTAACCTCACAAAATCAATTAACCAAAAATCATTTTCTATTAACCACAAACGGAAACACCATTAACCTCATTTTTTAATATGTTCACCGTTTCGGGACACATAATCAACATTGTGTTAACATGAATGATTAACACAATTTTTATGTAATCATTTATTGTATATTTTGATCTATATTTTTATTTAATTAAATAAATAAATAAAAATAAAAATAATAAAAAAATAAAAAATATTTTTTAAAAAAAGAAAAAGGATAAAAAAGGGTGGGGTTAAAAAGCCTAAAAAAATGGGGAGGGGGCAAAAAGAAAAAAAACAAAAGAAAACGCTAAAACAAATTGGAGAGAGGGGTGCAAAAAGAAAAAAACATTTATGGTAAAAAGGTTGTGCACTTTATCCTACTGAAAATCCGAAACTCAGTTGCTATGTATAAAAAAGTTACAATTTCATAACAATGTTTTACCCTTTCAGTTCAAAAACATGGTGCCGTCTAGCGTGAGTCACATTTTTTGTGTACCACCGGTGGTGCATTTCTTTTGGGCCGTTGAATTTCAGTTAAAATCCTTTAACGGTCCAAATTTGTGACCGGTTACTTATTGGCCCTTTTCTTCTTTAAGTTTATATATTTGCAATGGAGCCCTTCATTTAAATTATGTGGAAAGTTTTTATATTTAAGTTTTAATCCTTTAAGTTTTAATCATCTCTCACCCTCTTTCTCTCTCCTATCTCTTTTCTTTCTCTCTCCTCCTCTCTCCCCTCTCTCTCCTATCTCCCCACCATTCTCTCTTCTCCCTCTCTCTCTCCCATCTCTTTCCTCTCTCCTCCCGCTCTCTCCGCTCAATCCCCTCTCTCCTCCATCTTTCTTCTCTCTCTTTCCTCTCTCCCCCTCTTCCTCTCTCCTATCTCTCTCCCCCTCTCTCATCCTTCTGTCCTCTCCTGTTGTTTGAATTTTTCAATGAAATTTTGCATGCAGTAAGGGTTACGTGAGAGGACCCACGTGGTAGTTTTTGATGATTTTTTGATTTGTTCTGTAATTACTGTGAATTAAATGGGTTTAAACAAGGTTAAATTAATTAAAAATAGCAAATGATTTCCAAAAAAGGAGAAATTTGGTTTTTGACGGCTCCAACCCAATAGGAAGCAATGAGAGAGTTTTCGCTGCAAAATTCAAAATTGGAATTTTGGCCCTTTTTAAGGGTCAGGCCTACAAGTCAAGAACCCTAACCCTAAGTGCACATTTTGGATGGAGGACACATGCATGCACACCTGATGTTTGAATTTTTTATGAAATTTTGCATGGAGTAAGGGTCATGTGAGAGGACCACAGTGGTGTACTCTTGGGAATTTTTGACTTGTTTTGTAATTACTGTGAATTAAATGGGTTTAAAGAAGGGGAAATTAATTAAAAATAGCAAATGATATTCAAAAATTGTGAAATTTGGTTTTTGATGGCTCCATGACATTAGGAAGCAGTGGTTAAATTCTCGTTGCGAAATTCAAAAGTGAAAATTCGGTCCATCTTAAGGGTGGTGCCTACAAGTCAAGAACCATAATCCTAAGTACACATTTTGGGTGGAGGACACATGCATGCACAACTGATGTTTGAATTTTTTATTTTTATTTCATTAACTTTTATTTTCAAAAAAAAAAAACCAAGTCACTTACTGCCTATCACAGGTCAAAAGTAATGCACCACCGGTGGTGCACAACTTTGATGACTCACGCCAACAGCCACCCAAAAACATAGGTACAAAAAGCTAACATATATAAACTGATTGTTTCGGGGTGGGGCCCGGGAAGTCATATATATAGAAAACAAAATGAGCAGTTAAAATATTTTTCAAAAATCCGTACACATACATAATTTATTTAATTTAAAAAAACAGATAGAATTATGATTAAATTACATAGTGAAGTTATTTTTTGAGAGGAATAATTGTATGCAATTATGATATGATTGTAAGTAATATGTCATTATTTGTTTTTTTAAGTTTCACTTTTCCTTTTTTTAGATATATATGGTGCATGTGTCTTGCGATACTTAGCAAATTCTCAAACTTAGATATGAAATTAATATTGATCCACTTCTTACGAAAAAAAAATTATATATTTATTTTGTTCCATTGTAAGTCATAATGTATTATTTCATTATTATGTAAGGAGTACATAATAAAATATAAGATGTAATTATTAAATAATATGACAATACATTATTTTCAAACTTCTCTAAGATTGATTTAAAAAAAAATCTAAGATAGGAATTTAATTTTGATTTACTGTAAGACATCTAATAATAATGTATTATTTTAATATGTAATGAATATAACAATATATAAGATGTCAAACTTATATTATAAAACCCTATATAGGAATTGGTAACTCTAATTAATCACATAACATATTGGAATGCAAATGACAAATGCGTTGGTGCATTCTCATTTGTTATTCATAGAAGCAAAGACCAAGAGGAAGATGAAGAAGGTCTAGCTTTCCACGCAACTGTCTTATCATCACTGAAAAAGACAAAAACAATTGGAACAAAACGTCTATTTATTATGACTATGTATCATTCCTGGAAACGGTCAAGGTTTTTTTTTTCAAAAAAAAAAAGAGAAAAGCACTATATAGTTGTTTTTTTTTTATTTTTCTTTAATTCTTGCTTCCATCTTTGAATTTGACCAACTCCGTGTAAAAATTATGTAATGAATAAGCACAAAGAAATCGTGGTGAAAGTGAGTATGGAAAAATGCAAATAACCATGACCCCACACACATATATATATACACAATAATGAAATCTATGTAAAAGTAATTTTCAAAGATAATTATATATTTCACTTTTATATTCCTGGCCATATTTGAATTAATAAAAATGGATAGAGTAAGGTGAATGAAATAAAATCATTAAAATTTTTATTATTTGAATTATTTAAAATATGATAAAATAAAATAAAATATGAAGAAATAAAATTTCATTTTATTAACTCAATATCTTTTTTTTTTTCTTTCCACTCAATTTGAGTAGAATGTGATGAAAGAAATGTTACTCTATCCTATTTATTTATGCAACTTGTGCAGAAAAATTATATCAACCATCTCCCCAATCTACAATAAGGAGTACCATCCCCCAGCAATAAAAAAGTCTAGCAAACAAGTGTTTGCAAACTTTAATTTTTCTACATTAATTTTTATACACTTCCTATTATATTCATGTTTTTTTTTCTCATCAATCAATCATCACCTCTCTCACTTTTTCATTCACCTCTTTAATTTTTCTACATTAATTTTTGGACTTGGATTCCGAGTCGATTTTGATACGAAGGGCTCGAATTTAATAACTGACCAATAATCAATTGCTAAAAATCTAAATCCATTAATTTTTTATGAGCTTTGTTCTGGTGCCCTGGATAAGTAAAGGGTTTTGGTACCTGCCAGTGTAAACCAATAGCATTTTGTACCGAATTAATTACAAAACGGTTTAATATTATTAAAATTTCTTTACTATATATTAGTCCTCTATGTATTAATATGATTGAAATAATTTTAAATTTAAATAAAAACTATTTTAAATTAAAAATATCAAATAAAAAATTAAGATTTAAAATTTGGACATTGAACCTTAATGAATGATAGAAAACAAGAAGCACAGTCAATTGTATCACTGTGACTCACGGAATGCTATTAGTGAAGTTGAAAGTGTTAGAAAACCTTCAATTAGCTCGGGTAGCGCAGAAATTTCCAATTTTTATACACTTCCACCCACATTCACTTAGATAAGTTGTCATGTTGGTAAATATTCACTTATTCTGTCTATCTCATAGGACAGAGATTTTTTACTGACATAACATAAATTTTGTATAGTATCTTTCTAACTTTCCAACAAACAAATCTGTTTTGGAAGGGAGGCACTAGAATTGTTCCTTCCACATATATATAATGGTAAACCTTGCAGGTCAAAGGCTCAAACGCAAGGAAGGGGATTGAAAAATCCTCAAAGACTTGGACACGGAAGGCTTCTTCTGGGGATGGATGGAGGAGAAAACATGGATACCATACAATCTCTTTCAAATTGTACTCTCTGCCTCTTGAGAATGGATCAGTCATAACGCCTTCTGGGGTCTTGCTTTCTCCGGGAAGTTCCCTTTGCTGAAAAGGGGTTCTCAAATTTCATGGCTTTCAGTCTTCTCAGGTATTTGTTGACTTTGGGTCTTCCCTTAGTTTCTTGCTAGCATAAGTCAATTGGGTCAACCAACATGCAGATATGATCCCTTTCAATCCAAGAAAGAGCCTTGCTTGATTGATTGATATCTCATTTACATTGCTTAACTTGAGAGTTTTTGATAAATTACTTAGTTCATCTCTGGGTAGTACTAGTAACTTCCATGCCATGCTTTTTTGTGATTGGTATTATTGCCTGGCAAAAAGGGTAGGGAGGGGACACAACACAATTCAATAGACTAGAATGATTTCATGCTTTTTGCCCTTGGGAGCTGAGAAAATGTTAATGGAGAACAAGATAACTGAAAACCGAGTGGCATTATTGGGTTGTCAATTAGTCAAGTCAACTTAGAGCTTTTCCTTAGTTGAATTGAGTTCTTTGAAATTCATAATAGCAATAGCATTTCTCTGGTGTCATAGAATATTGCTGATTGGAGAAGATGAACTTGTATGTATGTACTCATAGCAATTTAGCTTCTTCATTCATTTTTGCCCTTCTTCCTTCCTCATAGCAAAAAAAAAGTAAGCTGGGCAAGATGCCAGGTCCAAAACCCATTGCTTGTACTGAAGAAAAATGAAAGAAAAAAATTGGCTTAATTTTCAGCAGCTCAAAAGATTGCCAATATTTTGTTCAAAATTTATTGTGATTTATTTATCCATAATATCATTGGAAACCAAATGGAGACATTAAATGCCCACAAATTTATGATAATAATTTATTATCTGTTCTATGGTAGAAAAATAATTGGTAAATGAATCTAATAAACTCATTCTGTGTTTTTTTTAATATGTTGGTATCAGATTTAGGCATTTGAAATTGAATTGAAATGAGTATGGCCTATGGGAGCATTCCTTGATCAAAAGGCTTGGGAAATTTCTGCAACCTTTCTGCCAGCATTAGGTAGTGTTATTGTTTCATTGGAAGAAAAGGAGTCTTATTTCCTTGCCTAAATTGTGTTGCAAGATGATGGTTGTGGATGTGTTCACTTCTGGTCCTACCACAACTGTCATTTCTCAAATTATAGATACCATTGGTGAGTTCCTATATTATGCCAGTGATGTCCTTGTGAAGAAGGAGAGTTTTAAGGAACTTGCAGCTTACATGGAAAGAATTGTGCCCATCTTAAAAGAATTGAGGAAAGAAAAAGTCAGTGATTCTGAAACATTCAACCGTGCCGTTGAGGTTATGAATGGTGAAATTAAAAATGCAAAGCTACTGGCTCAAGAATGCAGCAAGAAGAGCAAGGTTTATCTCCTAATGAATTGCAGGTCCATTGTTAAGCGCTTAGAAGACCACACAAAGGAGCTGAGCAAGGCTCTTGGTCTTCTTCCTTTAGCCACAGTAGGTCTTTCTGCAGGAATAATTGAAGAAATTGAAAAGCTATGTGACAATATGCAGGAAGCTGGGTTTAAGGCAGCTGTTGCAGAAGAAGAGATTTTAGAGAAAATTGAGTCAGGGATAAGGGAAAACAATGTTAATCGCTCCTATGCCAATAACTTGCTGATTCTCATTGCAGAGGCTGTTGGGATTACAAATGAGAGGTCAACAGTGAAGATGGAACTTGAAGAATTTAAGAAAGAAATTGAGAATGCCCGTGTTAAGAAGGAATTGGCTGAAGCTATGCAAATGGATCAGATCATTGCTTTGTTGGAAAGGGCTGATGCAGCCTCATCACCTAGGGAAAGGGAACTCAAATACTTTGCCAAACGCCAATCTTTGGGTAATCAAATCTTGGAGCCTTTACAGTCATTTTATTGCCCCATCACCAAGGAGGTTATGGTGGACCCTGTAGAAACATCATCAGGGCAGACATTTGAGAGAAGTGCAATAGAGAAGTGGTTTGCTGAAGGAAATACATTGTGTCCTCTGACCATGATTTCTTTAGATACATCAATTTTCAGACCTAATAAAACTTTGAAACAATCTATAGAAGAATGGAAGGATAGAAATACAATGATTACAATTGCCACAGTAAAAGAAAAAATCCAGTCGGGAGACGATGATGAAGCGCTCCATGGTCTGAGAACTATCCAGGATTTGTGTGAACAAAAAGACCAACACAAGGAATGGGTGATACTGGAGAATTATATACCAGTTCTTATCCAAATTCTTGGTTCAAGAAACCGTGATATAAGGAATCATGCTCTTGCCATCCTTTGCATGCTGGCAAAGGATAATGAAGAGGCTAAGGTACTTAAATGAATGCTATCCTTTTTCTATATAGCAGCTTAGCTACATTCAATATTTGTCTTTCTAAAGATATATTGATCAATAACAGATATATTTTTAGATAAAATAATTGTATTCTGAAGTCTGAACATTTTTGTGAATAATGATTCTAGTTTCAATAACATAAATGTATAACTGACTTTCCCTTTAGGCTAGATATCAAACATGGCAAACAAGAATCTGGACAGATTTATTAGGGTCATTATCATGTACACCACTAATAGAAATTAGAAAGCAATACCAAATTAATTTTCAACACAATTTTATCTAGAATTTTGATCATATTATCATATTATATTCCTTAGTCTTTTCTCTTCTTTTAACTGACTCTCCTTTTTTTCTTCTCACATTGTATAATTTCATGTCTATGAGATTGATGGTTGTGTCTGCTTTTTAAACCCCTGATTCTGTCTTATTTACCACATAATGGAACTTTCAAATAGATGTTGCTTTACTTCGTATTGAACTACATGTTATTTCATGATGGACATTCAACCATGTCATTGAATTGAACTTCCTTTTCTGCAGGAAAGAATTGCAACCGTTGATAATGCAATTGAATCAATTGTTCATTCTCTTGGACGTCGTATAGGGGAAAGGAAGTTAGCAGTGGCATTACTGCTCGAATTATCCAAATATGATTTAGCACGAGAACACATTGGAAAAGTTCAAGGTTGCATACTGCTATTGGTGACTATGTCTAGTGGGGATGACAATCAAGCTGCTAGAGATGCAACAGAGCTATTAGAGAATCTTTCATGCTCTGATCAGAATGTTATTCAGATGGCAAAGGCAAATTATTTCAAACATTTATTGCAGCGTCTCTCCACAGGTATATTCTTTAACTTACATAAGTTGAGTCAGTGTATTAGTATTCCATTGCAAGTTCTTTTCCCCCTCTTCTTTTTCTTTTAAAAGATATGCATGTAATATTAAAGAGCAGATTTACAAATATTTTTTATCTTGTGTAATTACTAGTAAAATAAACCTATGTTATGATTTTTGTTATTAAGAGTCAAAAGAACAGCATAAATTTCAGTTAAGGACACTGCTTCAATCAACCTGAATGTCGGCTACCAAAAGACAAGGGTGATTGTGTGAGAACAAGCCTTTGCCATAACCTGTTTCTCTATCTCTCATTCTCTGTGCAGGACCAGATGATGTAAAGATGATTATGGCCAGAACTTTAGCAGAGATGGAGTTAACCGACCACAATAAGGAGGCCTTGTTTGATGGTGGTGTACTAGCTCCTCTTCTTCACTTGTTCTTGCATAATGATCTTCAGTTGAAAACAGTGGCCGTCAAGGCTCTTCGGAATCTATCCAGTTTAAAGAAAAATGGACTAGAAATGATTAGACAAGGGGCTGCACGACCATTACTTGACCTCCTTTTCCATCGCAGCCTACCAACCTCAAGTTTGTGGGGAGATGTAGCAGCCATAACTATGCAACTTGCTACATCAACTATCTCTCAAGATGCCAAAACGCCAGTTTTATTACTAGAATCTGATGATGATGTTTTTAACCTCTTTGGTTTAATTAGTGTCACACAGCCTGATGTGCAACAAAACATTATCCGGACCTTTTATACCTTGTGTCAGTCGCAGTCACACTCGGCTTCATATATCAGGACCAAGCTAAATGAGGTATGAATCTTACTGAAGCTAAGAGCATTTATGATTTACCACAGCTAGAATCGGTTCTCTGTTAAATCACTAATGCCCTAAATAGGTAAATCAATCAACATAGTCAAAGCTGACATGTCTGGAAAAACTATGCAGCGCCAATTAAGTTCTAGAAGGTCCACCTTATTGTCTAAGTGTCTATCATGATAATCATGTTTAAAAGAAATTTGCAAACATCTTGCAATTAGCAAAGAACAAAGACTCGATACTATCAATAGACCAAGTCTTTTCATCAATGGAAATTTTGCCTGCTTAAGATTGGCAATGAGTCTAACTGTTGATCGCGTAGACATCAGGAATCTAGATGTGACTTTATTAACTAGAGAGTAAATACAACCTTTGGTAGATTTTAGCCTTATGAATAGCAAGCAAGCATCCAGGAAGCAATCACTTTTAAGGGTTGTTGTTTTGAGTTTCAAGCATTTTAATAAGTTTAGAAATTCATTACATATGGCTCAGATATGACATAAACAAACTTGTTTTCATATTTCCTTAATTCCATGAATCTTCATTATTTAATATTAGTATGATAGGACTGATGATGTCTGATAATTGGTGCTGTTATAACTTGCAACTCTTCTGAAACCTAACTATTGACCAGTGTGATATAATTATAATGGTTTTTCTAACCTGTGCAATATTGCACAGGATAATAAATCCCAAAGTAGAAAGATTTTATTGGAAAATACAACTACTACAACATTCAATGCATTGATATATTAAATGTTACATTTTCCAATAAAACATTTCCACTTTTGATTTATTATCCTGTACAATGTTGCACATGTTAGAAAAACCGTAATTATAATAGTTAACTTTTGACTACAGATGAGCAGTCTACCACCTGAACCAAATTAACAGTAAAACATTGTTTTCATCCACAAAGAAAAGCAGTAAATCAAGTGCAAGTTAAATTGTTTTTCATCCACCTTTTTCTTTCCATACGTCATTTTTCTCTTGAGCATTCATGTAGATTTTAATAATGATGTATTGAGGTGTTAGCAGTCATTTTCTAATCTTTGCAATCCGGGATTTACTTTTATTGTTATGTTATGATGCACGCTACTAGATAGATAGATGGTTACCATTGATGTAATATTTACTTTTCTTTTATACCTGGCATTGCTGATGCCATTGATCCCGGTGTCTGTCTAAGTTGGTGAGCTAGCACCAAACCATTTGCCTATCCTTAGCCCTTATAGAGATCACATAGTTACACCCTATGCCTTGTGCCAAAATATAAAATCATACCCTATGCCTGTACCAATATATGGTGCTTTGAGGACTAAAATTTCCAGTGTTTGGCTTTAAGTTTACCCTCTACTGTTCTGTCATTCCTTCACTTGTCCTTTCCTGAAATGCTAAAACTATTTTTCTGTTTTTGTTTATGGCAATATACCATAATTAAATTAGTCCACTTCTGCATGAACAGTGCTCAGCTATACCAGAATTGGTTCGGTTGTGTGAGAATGAAAATCTAAACCTACGAGCAAGTGCTGTAAAGTTGTTTTCTTGCTTGGTAGAGAGTTGTGATGAAGCCATCATACTGGAGAATGTTGATCAGAAATGCATCAATACTTTACTCCAGATCCTTAAATCTTCATCTGATGAAGAGGAACTACTTTCTGCCTTGGGAATAATATGCTATCTTCCAGAAAATAATCAGATAACTGAATGGCTTCTGGATGCTGGTGCACTGCCAGTCATTTATAAGCATATCCAAGAAGGGAGAGACAGGGATCTTCAAAGGAGTAATTTAGTAGAGAATGCCACTGGTGCCCTATGTCGTTTTACAGTTCCAACAAACTCAGAGTGGCAAAAGAGTGCAGCTGAAACTGGGATTATAACTGTTTTAGTACAGTTGCTTGAAAGTGGAACCTCCTTGACAAAACAACGTGTGGCACAGTCTCTTGCTCAATTTTCTAGAAGTTCAGTTCGGCTCAGCAGGCCAATTGCCAATCGCAAAGGACTATGTTGCTTCTCAGCTCCAGCAGAAATTAGCTGTGGAGTTCATGGAGGAATATGCACAGTCAAATCATCATTTTGCCTTTTGGAGGCTGAAGCAGTGGGACCACTCACAAGGACTCTTGGGGAATCTGATCCTGGAGTTTGTGAGGCTTCTTTGGATGCTCTATTAACATTAATTGAAGGTGAAAGACTACAGAGTGGTAGTAAAGTGCTTGCAGAAGCAAATGCCATACCACTCATAATAAGATTTCTTGGTTCTTCCTCCCCTGGGTTGCAAGAGAAGTCTCTACATGCTTTGGAAAGGATTTTTAGGCAAGTGGAGTTCAAACAAAAGTATGGAGCCTCGGCTCAAATGCCTCTAGTTGACTTAACACAGCGGGGTAATGGTAGTGTTAGATCCATTTCAGCTAGAATATTGGCACACTTGAACGTGCTTCATGATCAATCTTCATATTTCTAAATGCTGGCACAAGTTCATGTATAGAGGAGCTAACCATGTTGAATAACCTTCCCATGATGCTTTAACTGTGCATGATATACAATGATTGCAAAGCAAACTACATGCTTGGACAGGAAATGGAACCTTTGCTTCTTTTTATCAGAGCAAACTGCATCCCTCGGTGCAACACCATGATGTGGTTTCACCTGCCAGGAGAACCCAGACATGATGTTCCTCAATCTTTTAACCATGTGATCAAAAAGTTTGAAACTTTGCATTTGACTTGTTCTCATGGAGAATCACTTTAGCTCTTGTACCACAGGTGATCTATGTTCAGTTGGGGCTGTTGGTGTATGAAGGCAGGAGCACCATTGGACATGCAGGATTTATTTGGGGCCTATATTAAACGCCTCAAATAGCTTGTGATGTATATTTGAAGATTGATCTTATTGTGTTATTGTTTGTCTTAAAGAAAGTGAGGGGAAATAATAAATTTCTTGAATACTTTGTATTTTTTGCTATTTGAACTTGTTGTGATTCTTCTTGCACAGTGAAAAAGGTAACAAGATATTTGACAAGGATTCATCCCTGCATATATAGAGAAGTAGAACACCAACTCCTGATAATTCAACAATGAGTCTGATTTTCCTCAAATGAGAGTTTGAGTTCAATCTTATGAATGAATAAATAAATTAACTCACAGAGAATTTTATAGATAGATCTAACCACTCGATGTATCAGACAAAAAAAAAGACAAGCAGAACGCATTAATAAATCTATATTCGAAAATCGAAAGAGGGGTGAGAAAAATAAGTGTTGCTTGCATGTGGTTTTGTCCGTGGTACTATGAAACTATGAAGTGACGTTAGCGGATACAGCAAGTTTCCAACTTTTGAGAAACCCAAGCTCAAAAAACTTTGTGATGAACCAAGTGAAGCAAATCCATGGTTACACTCTCAGAAATGGCATAGACCATACCAAAATCCTCATTGAGAAGCTACTTGAAATCCCAAACCTGCACTATGCTCAAGTGTTGTTGCACCACTCTTCCAAGCCCACTGTCTTCCTCTACAACAAGCTCATTCAAGCCTACTCCTCCCATTCCCAACATCAACACCACTGCTTCTCCCTTTACTCCCAAATGTGTCTTCATGGCTACCCGCCAAATCAACACACTTTCAACTTCCTCTTCTCTGCATGCACTTCCCTTTCTTCCCTTTCCCTTGGCCAAATGCTCCATACCCATTTCATCAAATCAGGCTTTGTACCTGATGTCTTTGCTGCCACGGCTTTGCTTGATATGTATGCTAAACTGGGTACCTTGCATCTGGCACGCCAGCTGTTTGATGAAACGCCTGTGCGAGAGATACCCACATGGAATGCTATGATGGCGGGGCATGCAAGGTTTGGTGATATGGAAGGAGCATTGAAATTGTTCAGGTTGATGCCTTCTAGGAATGTGGTGTCATGGACCACAATGATATCTGGTTACTCACAGAACAAACAGTATGAGAAGGCTTTGGGGTTGTTCATGAGGATGGAGTGTGAGAAAGGTATAATGCCCAATGAAGTTACCTTGGCAAGCATTTTGCCAGCTTGTGCAAACCTTGGGGCACTGGAGGTTGGGCAGAGAGTTGAAGCATATGCAAGAAAAAATGGTTTTTTTAAGAATTTATATGTGAGCAATGCTGTATTGGAGATGTATGCAAAATGTGGTAAGATTGATGTTGCTTGGCGGGTGTTTGATGAGATTGGCAGCTTGAGAAACTTGTGCTCTTGGAATTCAATGATCATGGGTTTGGCTGTCCATGGACAATGTGGCAAGGCCCTTGAGCTTTATGATCAAATGCTGGTAAGCAGCTTGTTCTTAGTTTCCTTCATAGATGCCATAGTAAACCCTTTTTGGCTGTGATTTTGAACCTTAAGAAGTTCTGAAAGATACTAATTACTAACATTGATGTGTCTCTGAGTGCCAGAGAGAAGGAACTTCACCTGATGATGTGACATTCGTGGGGCTCCTCTTGGCATGCACCCATGGAGGCATGGTTGAAAAGGGCAGGCATATCTTCAAGTCAATGAAAACAGACTTCCACATTATTCCCAAACTAGAACACTATGGCTGCATGGTTGATCTCCTAGGCCGTGCTGGTCAATTAAGAGAAGCTTACCAGGTCATACAAAGCATGCCAATGAAGCCAGACTCAGTAATATGGGGTGCACTTTTGGGAGCTTGCAGCTTCCATGGTAATGTTGAGTTGGCTGAGATAGCAGCTGAGTCTCTATTTGTACTTGAGCCTTGGAATCCAGGAAACTATGTCATTCTTTCTAACATTTATGCATCAGCTGGCCAATGGGATGGAGTTGCAAAGCTCAGGAAGGTGATGAAGGGCAGCCAAATTACAAAGGCAGCTGGACATAGTTTCATTGAAGAAGGAGGTCAACTGCATAAGTTCATTGTGGAGGATAGATCACATCCAAAAAGCAACGAAGTTTTTGCTTTGCTAGATGGAGTTTATGAAATGATAAAGTTTAATAGAAGTGCATTTAAATGCCATTTGGATCTTTATTTGAGCAATTAATCATATTCCTTGGACTATACGTCACTTGCAGGTATATAGCATGTCAAAACTGCTTTTTTGAGTACACCATAAAATATATAATTAAATAAAAGCTGCGTTTTTAATTTTAGTCTTTTGGTTCAAGTATTAGATTTTTCTCAAAGAAAAAAGAAGAGCAATTGAACAAGATGTTTGAAATACACTTTCTATAATGTTTACAAAAAGTGACAAATTTCTTGTCATAAATTAATAAACTGTAATTTTCCTAAAGGCTAAAGAAAGAAAAAAATATCAAAGAATTTGGCTTGATAGGCCCATTTATCATCCTATCACCTTTTTGTATTGCTTGCTATGGTAAGTGAGATTTCATAATCATGCTTCTTTCTCTTTTGTCATTCTCCTTTGACTCCTCACCACTAATTTTAGAATCTCATCAATAAGAATAACAGGTGCTGATATTAGGATCACCAAAAACCACTCATTCAAACTAAGTGGAGCAACACCAAACACATCCGCAAGAAAAGGGATGTAGAGTATGAGGCAATGGAGTCCTAGTGATACTGACATGGCTACCAAAAGCCAAGGGTTCCTCCAAGGTGGCAATTTCCTCAAGCTATTTTCTTCTGAGAGGGCATTCAAAGAATTAAACATCTCAATTGCCACCAAGACAGAGAGAGACAGAGTCATGGCCTTTACTTTGCCAACTGAAAAATAGTCACAAGGATTTGAAAATGTGATCAAGCGACCCCCACCAACCGTAAATGGAGCCACAGTAAAATTAGACCATGAGTGACACTCCCCCCAGTTTCGAAGCTGTGACATTTCTATAATTGTGTGCCCATCACTCACAAGATTGATGCCAAGAAAAGATGCTTGTGTGTACCACAAGACAAAAATGCCAACTGTTGCAATTCCCACATAGGATCCAATTACCTGCCATGAGTATTAGCATGGTTACCATGTGATAAACACAATGTTCAAATTAGATCAATGAATTTATGACAGACTTTGGCATAGACATGCAAAGTTATGGATTGAATTTAAGAGACTTGAGTAGAACTCACTAAATAACGGAAAAGAACCCAATAACTTATAAGAGCATCATCACTTTTGCGAGGTGGCTTCTGCATGATATCAACATCAGCAGGGTTAAAACCAAGAGCTGTTGCAGGTGGACCATCAGTAACCAAATTCACCCACAGAAGTTGTACTGGTATCATGCATTCTGGGATCCCCAGTGCAGCAGTCAAGAATATTGATATTACTTCCCCAACATTTGATGATATCATGTACCTGAAGAAGATTGATTAAATGTGAAGCACTTGTTGTGTAGATTCAGTCAAATTTAAAATGAAAAACTGAGAGACATACCTGATAAATGCTTTCATGTTATTATAAATAGAACGACCCTCAGCAACAGCTGAAACAATGGTACTAAAGTTGTCATCTGCAAGCACCATATCTGATGCTTCTTTTGCAACCTGTGAAGTTTTAGTAGACATAAAAAAAATGTCAGTCCAAATGTACATCTTTCATCTTAATGATTTGTGATAACACTAACACAAGTACAATGCCATGAGGAAAGAAAGAATGCAGGAAGTGGAAGAGTTCTGATATAACACACAAAAAAATGTTCCACCATACTATAGCAAATGTCAGGTTACCTCTGTTCCAGTTATGCCCATAGCAATCCCTATGTCAGCAAGCTTAAGTGCAGGTGCATCATTGACACCATCTCCAGTCATTGCAACAATCTCTCCCATTTCCTTGAGTAGTCTCACAATTTCTTGCTTGTGTCTAGGTTCAGCTCGAGAGAAAACCTTGCCTCCAGGTCTTGACAAAATTTTAACTTGCTCTGAAGGAGAAAGAGACATGAATTCCTTACCTGTCAGACTTTTCCATGTAAGGTCATCATCTCTAGAGAACAATTTGATTTCCCTACAAATAGCCTCAGCTGTTGACTTATTATCTCCAGTTATTACCATGACTCTAATTCCAGCTTCCTTACAATCCTCAATTGCTTTATGAACTTCCTCACGAGGAGGATCCTGATAAGGACAATTATGCTAAATAAATATCCTCAAAAAGTAGCATGATAAAAGATTGATTGACATGTACAGCAAAAGTTTTGTTACAAACTTACTCTTAAGCCAACAACACCAACAAAAACTAGATCACTCTCAATGGATGAGTAGCATGTTGGATCCAGCAATTTCTTGTGGGCAGGATGAGTGTCTGCATAATAGTCTGAAAATTCTCCCAAGTCATCCTTATATGCCAAACCCAAGCAACGTAGTCCCTTTGAACTCATCTCCTGGAGTCTTTGAAGAAGTAGTTCCCTACATTGATCATCTATTGGAACCAGGGATCCATCAGCAAGTTGGACATGTGAACTACGCTCCAGTAGGCTCTCAACAGCACCCTGTGTTTCAACTACTTTAGAACTTAAAAGCACTAGTGAAATCAGGCATGAAAAGAGGTCATAGTTTATGAATAGGGAACATCAAAATGGATTTCATTTTACATTTAGAATACGTCTAGAAATGGGAAACCATACAGACTCAAGGAGAGATGTTACCATCAACACCAAAACATAACCAAAAGCCATAATGTTAGTGAAAAATGTGAGTTCATGATCTGAAAAAAAATAACAGCATCCAAAGAAAGTAGTGATCTTTGAAAAATGTATAATAAAAGAGACAAATTTGAACCAGTAACAACTCAATAATCAGGCTATCATAGAACCCCCTTTTTATTCCTTTCTGCCCCACTTAGGAATCTTGTCAAATCATGATAGTTTTTCCATTTGCACTTAGTTTAGAAAATTTCACTACAAGCAAAATGGAAAACCTGCTAACTGTGATCCTGAAAGATCCTATCTACAAATCTTAGCTATATGCAGCATGATATCATTTTTTTTTCCAAATGATGATATAATAATACTAAATGGTTTACATAAGGTCCATTTTAAATCCATATTTTAAGCATCCAACTTCCTGTATGCAACTCATTGATAATTTCTTTTCTGATAAAATCCTATCTAATGATAAAGCATCAGATCAAGTCACCTTGACAAGAAGCCGATTTTCCCCATCTGGTTCACGAACAATAACACTCATTGACTTCCTAATGCGATCGAACTCCAATGTAGCCACCCTCTTGGATCTTTTATTCCACCACTCACAACAGCCTGTACAAAAAATAGTCAAATAGTACTTTGTTATTCTCAGTACAGTAGAGCTTTGATAATTTATACATCTTACATAAAAGTCAATTGCTAACCTAACTTCACAGTGTTGCAATCCATCATGTTGTTGGCAGCAACTTGTGCATCACGAATTTTATTCCTTGACTTCACATCTGGAACTCCCATCTTTTCAACCAAAACTTTGAGAGCAGCTTCAGTAGGCAAACCTGTAGCTCTATATAGGCGACCATCAAAATAAACCCCAGCATCATTACAAACAGCACATATTTCTGCCATGGCTACCAAGTTGGCATCCATGTTATAGCAAGTCCAATCAACAATTCCCCCATCCTTGGGATCATAAGTTGTGCCTTCAACACTAATGACTCGATAAGCAGTGGTTTTCCCTCCCAAAGTAAAAAACTCTGTCACAGACATTTGATTTGTTGTAAGAGTACCAGTTTTATCTGAACATATCACAGTAGTACATCCCAAAGTTTCCACACTTGGAAGCTTTCTCACAATTGCATTCTTTTGAGCCATTTTCCTTGTGCCAAGTGCTAAACAAGTTGTGATAACAGCAGGAAGACCTTCTGGAATTGCAGCTACAGCAAGGGCAACAGCAATTTTGAAATAGTATGTGCATTTTTTAAAAGAAAATTGGATGTTTGTAGGCCATCCATCCACAACATCCCAAGAAATGAAATTTTTGTAGTTTATAATCCACACAACAAGGCAAACTATCCCAATTGCAGTGGTGAGCCTGCCACCAAACTCATCCAGCTTCTTCTTCAAGGGAGTGTCACTGTCTTCCAAAGAAGCCTCATGTATTTGTTTCTGTATCTTTCCAATTTCAGTGTTCATTCCTGTGGTGATAACAATACAAAGACAGCTCCCATTGACAACAGTAGTGCCTGCAAATACCATGTTTTCTTTGGCCTGCAACTCACAGTCATCAAAGAAAATGGGATTGGTCCCTTTGAGAACAGGCATTGCTTCTCCTGTTAATGAGCTTTGTTCAACTCTCAAAGTTGAGGTTTTCAAAGCTGCAACTCTCATATCAGCAGGGACTTTATCACCAACATGCAACTCCACAATATCACCAGGAACAAGCTCTCTTGCAGGCAAATCAGGCACAAAAATACCATCCCTTAACACTTTTCCAGATTCACATTGCAACTCTTTAAGAGCTTCAAGAGCCTTCTCAGCATTATTCTCTTGCCAAACACCAACAATGGCATTAAGGACTAAAATCAAAATGATCACAAGTGGCTCCACATAAGCTTCAAATCCAGACTCCCCTGATTCACTTCCATGAAAATAAGCCAAAAGAAATGATATGAAGGCTGCAACCAAAAGTATCTTTACCAATATGTCATCAAATTGTTCTAATACTAATTCCCACAAGGGTTTCCCTTTCTCTTTTGCTAACTCATTCCAACCATATTTCTCACGCCCGTTTCTGAACATCATGAGTACTCAAACCCTTGTCCAATCTCACACCATACTCTTTCAAACACTGCTCCACAGACCATGACCATGCAGGGAATGGCTTTTCCTCCATTGGAACTTTCATACCCGTGTTAAAATTCACCACTGAAATTTCAACAAAAAAAAAGTAACATGATGTTACAATTCTCAGACATACAAACAATCCTGTTAACATGTAAGAAATCTCAGAAAAAGAGAACAATGTTTCATGACAAAAAACATTTTCTGTTTTTCAGAAATAACTAAACGAACAAAGTAATTGCAGAAGATAATGATAAACATATGAGGAGGACATTATCATACATCAAAAACAGACTATAAGGACATCAAATCAAATCAAGACAAATTTGCATACATTAACAACTCTCTCAAAGACAAAATATATGGTACATGATAAAGCAAAACGTTGTTGGGTTGTGTGATATACATGGAAAAAACAAAACTTGTGTACCATGAGAAGAAGCAGACAGCGTTGAAGTCTGTCAGCTTGGAAACCAAGCAAAGTTAAGGCCTGGAATTTTCCAGAGATGCTTTGTGGGGAAACCTTTTGTCTAAGAAATGGAAATTGTATGTTGAGACTGACTGAGGACTAGTCACTAGTCTTGTCTTTGAACAACTTTAGATAAATTTGTGTTTTGTTGTTATGGGGTTAGGAGACTCTCACATTTCTGACACAGAATTTTGGAATCTGATGCTTTCAAAATTCCTCTTTTTTTTCCTTCCAATGAAATTGCAAGGCAGTTACTTTAGAATTTTCTAAAGGGATGTGTGAGTTGGAACGAACTGCACACCCCCCCCCCCCCCCCCCCCCCCCCCCACTTTCTGCTTTTGACTTTGCTATACATTTATTTATTAACGGTAACGTTACTCATTTTAAAATATGTTTCTATATTAATTTGATGTAACACTTTTCTTAAATACATACACACATTTATGCCTATGCATTTATCATGGAATACAAGCAAACAGCTCTATTGCTTGCTTTCAGATTTGTCAAAGATATATAATAACAATAGTATCATTAATTAAAAATTGAAAAGAACAATAATGGAAAATAAAAACTAGGAAGGTTGGTGAAGGTGAGTGCTGGCAAATTAAAATTATTTTTTAGTGTCTGACAAAAATAAAAAACTAAGGAAAAGGTTGGTGAGTGCTGGCTGCAGGTGATGATAAGCCAAAAACAACTAAACAACCACACTAGCATTTTGACATTAATGGTTTTGTTTTGTAGTTCCATTTTGGGAATTTGTTTTTTATTTTATAAATAATTTTGCCTGACTAAGTGTTAAAAAGGAATTTTTGCTAAAGTCAATCATAATGCAATGGGATCCCTTAAAATGGGAATTGTATTTAATAGACTAAGATCATTCATAACAACTTTTGTACAAATTAAAAATATTAATTGATTTTCATGTTTATTCATTGGAATTTATCTAGGCATAAAAAAATACTTTTATTTATCTTTTCAAAATAGTCTTCATTAAATAATGATTCATAACTCATAATAAATTAGCTATTTATTATCATTTATGTATTATATACACTCTGATTTTATAATTTTTCACTTTTCAGCCCATTCTAAAACAGATTTGTGGATATTTTATTTTCACTCTCACTTA
This sequence comes from Sesbania bispinosa, assembly GCA_026901365.1. Classification (NCBI taxonomy): domain Eukaryota; kingdom Viridiplantae; phylum Streptophyta; class Magnoliopsida; order Fabales; family Fabaceae; genus Sesbania; species Sesbania bispinosa. The sequence goes on from QLOH01000859.1 coordinate 245,275, forward strand.
CGGCACGTAATATGAATCGATTGAGTCCTTAGCAAACACGTATTAAACTCTTTTTCAAACCCAATCACATGCCAAACTCATTCTATTCAAATCTTCGTATGCTTTTACAAAATTGATTGATTCAGTATATATTTTAATTTCCTCAATTTTTGGTCATATAAATGTGTATGTGTTAAACTTATATAATCACAATTAACAGATTATCAGAAAAAAAATAAATTAGAGTGACAATTTCATTATGTTAGCAACTGTGAAAATAGCTTGAAACGTGAATTCAAAAGTATTTTTATTGTTACGTAAGTATGATTATCACTTATACTTTAAAGACACTAGTGCTAGGCTCTTGTTAGATTAAGTGTTAGTGTCATGATTATGATATATTGTGGTGTGCAACAATGAGTGTGCAACTTACTAATTATAATTAGCGGTTGCTTATAAGCGACCAAAGTTAATGGGGGAGGGGAAAGTTGTTTGTTTATTTATCTGTAAGTATGCAACACCAAATTAAACCATGCACGTTTTATCTGTCTGGCAAAAAGACTTTGGATTTGCATGTTATCATTCTATTTCAGAATCCCCAAGACTGTGTCCTTCATTTATTAAACCGGAATGGGACCTCATAATACCCATTTCTTCTTTTGCTTTTCTTTCTCTTCTTTTTTTCAGCTTTTTCCTCCTTTATTTTTTCTTTTTATAATTTTCCATTAAATATGTTTGGGAGCAAGATATATTTAATATTTGTCGTATATTAACTTTCTCACCCGTGGAAGCTTCCATGTAACTTCCTCTGTCCTTTTCCTTCTATGTGGCTTCTACTTCGTGCTTAGACTTAGTGCTCTTTATTTACAAAGCTGAACCAACTACTACTCTTAGTTCCGTCAACCAATTATATATTTAAGGAGGGGGAGTGTTCAAAGACATGAGGGCGACTAAGAAAATAAATTCTATAACAAAAATATATAATAACTCATATAATATGATATTAATGAGATATTATCTCACAAAAAAAATGAGAAAGAGATAAGAGAATTTTTAACTTCTAATTCTAATTTATCAATTGAATTGAATTCTTACGGTACAGCAAACAAAGTCTTTTATAGGCAAATGATCATACAATAAAAATATTAGATGCCTAACAAAACAAAAAATTAACAAAATATGTTCTAATCCAAGAGTAAAAATACAAAGCTAAATTATTCAAATAACATGCGAGCTATACTATTCATTAACATGCTTTCAACCACTAAATCAATTCAAGATTTGCAACAAAAACTTTTGGCATTGCGGTTGATTTGTTCACATTGCATGTCTTGACTTGATTTATTAATTATGCTGACATAACATATTTTTTCTCTACATCTCCCTTCCTCATATCATCTATCACATTCCACGTTTATCTCTCTTCTTTCTTTTTTCTATTTTTGTCTTTTTATGTTGTATGATTGTATTGTTTTATGAATAAAAAACTCTTAATTAATTCACCATCATGAGACAAGTTATTTGTGACGGGTTTGGAGTTTTTTATCTTCACAATAAGATTTTTTTCCCTTTCTTTTAGGTTTTTGGTTTTTCCTTTCTCTTCTCCCAACTTCTATTGTCACCGGACGGGTGAGACAAACTGATTTGCCATGCTTCACTACCTCCTTATTGTTTATGAGACCCTAATGTTGCGGTAAAAGTCGGTGTTCCACTTACAACCTCAATGGGAACTCCGAACAACACAACTTTTTATTCTTTTAGTTGAAAATTTTGAGTTCAAACTTTCTCTATCTATCCATAGAAACACATTATATATGTGAAATTATATAGTGATATATTATCATTATTCTTTTAATAATGTCTTGAAATTAAAAAAAAAAATACCACATATATTGAAAGAAAATCATGCGTATATTTACTAATTATATAAACAATTTTATTTTAACCATTATTATACCATGTCATGATTTTATTTAGTTTATGTATCGAGTCAACATGATCCTGTCCCACTTGAACCCGATCTTAGTTAGACTCGTACATTATCGGGGATCTCTTTAGGTCTATGGACGAATTTGTATCTATATATTTGAACTGATAAAAAATTATGGCCAGGTAAGAAACAGACAAAACTCATCACGCCTTGTCTAAATGACATATGATAAGGATAATTAACATGCAGCCCAATGTAGATTTTTTGGCACTACTAAGGAAATCTGATATCCAATGATCAAAATTGATAGAAGGCGTAGTTGGAATTCTTAAAGACAACGACGATGCAAACAAAATCGGCCTAATTTTGGGCATGATAGTAGCGTGTGGGCAATGGTCTCTTGTTCTAAACCACAACAAGGACAAGTTGCATCCAAAGCTATGTGTTTTCAAGTTGAGATCAACCAAACAAGGAGTGCATTTTTACAAATCCTCCACACAAATTCCTTACATCGAGACATCGTTTCAACATCCTAGTTTTTCCATGGGATTTGACGAGAATTTGACCCATATGTGTTAGCTAGCTGGATGGTTCCCCTAATTTTTTGATGCATTAGGAAATTAAAAAGACCAAAACAAAACAAGACAAATAGTCAAAAGCAATAACCTAAAACCTATCGGGCTCTCTCAAACAGAGAACCAGATGTATCAAACAGAAGGGGATTAGGGCAAAATGAGGGATAGAGTCAAATTCCTTATATTCTGACACTTGATCCAGAGCCGCCTTCGCGAAGCTATCGGTAAGGTGGTTTGCTTCTCTGAGCGTATGACTCCAGAACGTGGCATCAAAAAACCTAGTTGTCTCCTTGATCTGCTTGACCAGCGCTGAGCAAAGGTGAGTATCATTGCAACCCTCATTCACCATCTTCACTGTTAGGCAAATCTGATTCAAAATGACTTTCTTCAAACCTTTCTGCTTCGCTAATCGAGCTCCCCTCAACAACCCCCACAGCTCCGCTTCCAGCACAGAGCAACAGTTTAAATTCTCACTAAAAGCAACTATGAATGAGCCCCATTCGTCCCGAACAACTCCATCACAGGAAGCCCTGCCACGCGAAGAATGTAAAGCCCCATCGGTGTTCACCTTCCTCCAATGTTCAAGCGGAGGGTACCATCTAAGAAGGTAAGGATTCCTGTCATGGTTATTGAAATAAGCTTTGTGACTAGAATTAATTGCTTTTGTGGTTGCTTGAACCTTGCCCTTGGATCTGATTTAGCAATGCCTCAGTAGAAACCCTAACATTATTAAAAATAATGCCATTCCAATGCCTCCAAATTGCTTTAAGGGTAGAACCATAGATTGGGGTTTGTTTAGGATTTTGACTCCTAGGCCTTTGTAAATTATCCATCATCCATTTGTGAAGATTTTGTTACTGGAAAAATTGTCTATGATTACCACTTGCTATAAGTTTCCCCCAAAGCACTTTTTTTTTTAAAAAAAAATACAATCTCTAAATAGATGTAAAGATGATTCTAGCTCTGTTTTGCATAAAACACACAGATCATCACTAGTTAGGTATCTATTCTTTCTTTGAATGTTTGTAAGAACAACAAATGAGGCTATTCTCCAAAGCAAAAGCTTGATTCTCTTAGGACCTTTCCAGTTCCAAATTCTGTTAAAAAAGTGGGTTTTTCAGGCCCCTTGAAGCTTCAGTTAAACAGTCATAGTCTGATTTAATTGTGAGTCATCCTTCTTAATTTCCTTCCCAAACATATACATCATTGCTGCTGCCAGGAATAGGAGGAGCCTGAAGAGCTATTTTATTGCACACTTCAAGTGGTAACAAATGTTGGAAATAATCAACATCCTAATCTCCAGATACTGTAATAAACTAACTTAAGGCAAATTCAGTTCAGATTCTTCAACTTAAGAGGTAGCATAATGAAGACTATCAAGCCCTAGAATCCACTTATCCAACCAAAATTTGATCTCTTCTCCATTTCTCACTCTCCAAACTCAATTGTCCAAGCAAAATTTGATCTCTTCTTCATTTCTCACTCTCCAAACACAATTTGATAACAGATTATCCCAATTAGCATAGACTCCTATACATAGATTTGAATCACCTAACTTGCGACAAACTATTGGAATAGTAGAATCACCACAACCATATTTAGCTTTGAGAACTTGAACCCATAAATCTGTAGGTTGTTAATCAAGGCCCAACCAATCTTTATCATGTAGGCATTATTTACTTCCCTAGCTTTCTTAGCCCCAAACAATCTACCAACTTTGGACTGCAGATTGTCCCAATTAACGAGAAGATGGTTCCCCTAATTAATAAGATTATACGCTGACCTTATCGAACATTCTTCATTATTCTCAAAAGACCAAACTAAAGACATAGAAAGATTACTGGGGGGAGTCTACCGAATAAAGTTTGCTTCAGATGGAGAGAAAATAAATGATAATTTAGCTTCATCCTAGCATCAAGACTTAAAATCAATTAATTCATGAATATATCCATCATCTTAAAAAAGATAGCATATTTATCAAGACCTGAATAAGGCAAATAGTCTAATAATTTAAGGATCATATACTCTCCCATATTTTGAGATTTGAGTAAACATATGGGTTTTGAGCTTCATTTCCTCATATCCTAAATTTGTAATTAATTTGATTTATTGGACAGATTGATATAAAGTTTCTCATGTGAAGAATAGAAGAATCAAACATTCAATATAAAAATTAGATGCAAAAAATCATCCAATACTTGAAATAATGAACAATTATTTTGAATTTATTGGAGTTAAAGGAAACGTTTCACCCTAAATTAAATATAAATCCAAAAATAGCATAACAATTAAATTTTATTCATACAAATCATTAAGCATACAATCACGTGAGGGGAAAAATTGATACTTGATTTCTTAGAATTTAAACATCTTATACTAATTTTAGAAGTTACATCCATAAATCAAAACCATTTTAATTTTCAAAATTAAGTTTCACATGAAAATAGAAAAAAAAAAATCACCATTCATAGATAACCATGTACTTCACAATTAAAAATATTGATATTACTTTATAGTTTTCAAGGTTTTTAATAGCAGAGGACTCTATAGGATATTAAAATTCATCATTCTTATAAATAGAATTGAAATATAAGTTTTTTTTTTTACTAAACGTAAAGGCATATATATGTTTCCATGAGTTTGCAAGAAGAAAATTTTCCCCTAATTTATAATTTATTTTTTTCCTTTCATATATTCCCCTTTTTTAGATAGCAATGGAATAATTTCAATGTATAAAGGCAAACTCTTATACAGTTACCAACTTTTGTCAAATACTATAAACTGTCAGTCAGGTAACTTAGCTCCCTTTAATACTTTTAAAATTAATAACTCTTTTAAAATATTTATTATGTGAGAACCCCTCGTAGTTTGTTAGAGGTGTCAAAGTGAGTCAATCTGACTCGCTCAATTGGCCCACCACTGGTTAGGTTAAAAGTGAGTCAAGTCAGATTGGTTTACTCTTTTACGAGCTAAAAAAGTATCAACCCGACTCGAGCCACCATGGATTAGTGGGTTAAGTGGGTTGACTCACCTAATTTAAAAATTTATAAAAGCCAAAAATATAAAAAAAAAAGAAGTAATACAACTCACCTCAACCTGACTCAAACTCATTTTGGTCTACGGGTTAAGGGAATTGACTCACTTTGACCCGCGAAAAATGTGAGCCTAATTTTTACCAACCCAATCCACCGGTGAGCTGGGTTGGACTCATCAAACTGAGCCATATTTACAACTTTACTCGTAGTGTTAAGGATACTCTTCATCAATATTTGATTGGAGCCTCCTTAGATTGCAGAGCTCTTTTTTAGTTTTGTGTGCTTTAGTAATCCCTTAAATAAAAAAACTCCTTGTGACAAAAAATAAATAATTTTTTATTAATAAATAGTCAATAAATAGATAATTTTGTCTATCAAATGCTATGCAAGACATGACTTTATTTCACATAAGTTCTATTACTTAATTTATTTAATTTTAATAATATTTAATTTTAATTTCAATGCATCCTGACTTTGATAAACAATAAATAAATTAATTTAATAGTAATGTGTTATTTATTTATTTTAGAAATAAACTCACCTTAAAAGCATGAACTTGTGAATTAGTATCCTAAAAGTACTTGTTGGATCAAGCGCTTACCATTAGGCCAAAAGCTATAGCTATTAGCAAGGGCGCAACTTATTTCTTTAAGGATTGGGTTGTGCCCATCGAATCCTAAGGGTGACGCTGACAATAAAGCCAACAATCTCCCCCCAGTCAGTCGGGGGATTCGGTCCTATGACCTTGCTTTGATAACCACTTGTTGGATCAATCACTTACTACTAGGCTAAAAGCTATAGCTATTAGTAAGGGTGCAACTTTATTTCCTCAAGGATTCTCAGAGTCCCATCTAGCTTAAAGGGTTGCGCCCATTATAGGCGTCATGGGTTGGGATGTTAAACCAATCGAATCTTAGGGGTGACGCTGATCAATAAGCCAACAACCTCCCCCGCAGTGTCAGTCGGAGGATTCAAACCCATGACCTTGCTCTGATACCACTTCTTGGATCAAAAGCTTACCACTTGGCCAAAAGCTATAGCTATTAGCAAGGGCGCAACTTTATTTCCTTAAGGATTCTCATAGCCACATTTAGCTTAAGAGGTTGCGCCCATTATAGGTGCCACGAGTTGGGATGTTAAGCCCATCGAATCCTAGGGTGACACTGACCAATAAAACTAACAATACCGACTAAGAAATTAAAATATGTAACAAAAATATGTTTTTTAAATTTTAATAGATTAAAACTTCAAAAATTATTTTTACTTTACAAATTCTAATAATGTTCGTCGTTAACATTTACTTGAAAGCGTGTACAAGAAAAATAATACTCCCTCTGTCCCTATTTATAAGATCTCTTCTAGAAGAATTGAGTGTCCCTTAATATAAGACATTTTACAGATTTTTAGATAAATTAATTATCTTTCCATATTTGCCCTTCATTAATGTTTAACTCTTTTTAATTCCCAAGTGTGAATAATTGATGAAGTTTACCCATATGCTCAACTACACCATTGAAGAGTGACTTTTGGAGTCTTCCACCATGTGACAATTAATGTCTCTAAATATAGTGACTTTTTAAATAGGGGTATATTTGGAATGCTATAATTTTTTAAGAAGATCAATACATTAACGAATTTTCTTAAACTGTGTGAAACGATTAGAAGGGTCTTATAATAAGGGTCGAGGGAATATCATGAATATTTTCAAATCATAATTAAAAGTTTAAAATACAAAAGCACACAATAAGCTTATAACTTATTTTTTGGTCAAGAGGTAAAAATAAGCTTATTTCTCAACAAATTTTTTCTTTTCTTTTTTGTCTTTTTTTTTTTGGTCGGTTTTTCTTTTTTTTTTTTTGTCAAACTCGACTAATTCAATAAATTTTTGGTCCAATAACTACAAATATTTTAGACGTGTACCATCCCTAAACTCTTTTTTTTTTGTGGAGCCCTTAAAATCTCTCTCACCAACAGATTTTATTATTTTTTTGGTCGAACAGATTCTTCTTCTTCTCTTTTTGGTCAGAAGATGCTTCTTCTTCTGTGATATGGTAAAACACAATTAAGAATCTTATATGGGTGTTGGGCCCCGTTAGTATAAGATAAATGGGCCGAAGTTACTGGGCTTATAGACTGGGTAGAAAAATAGCAAGAACACATCGCCCTCTTGATCAGCAATCCAATCCAACGGCTGATAAACATCGAAATTAGGGGTTTTCATGCTGGGCCGGCTCATTTGGGAAATCGAAATAAAACCTCACTCGGCTTCGTTAAACAAAGACATACCCTAGATTTGAAATTACCCTCTGATTCTCTGAAGCAGATATTTTGCGAACCCAAAAATTTCCAAGCTTTCTTTCGGGTACGCTTTCTTTCATTCAACCACCACTTTTTTAGGGTTTCTGGGGTAAAGAAGAAAGGTGGGAAATTTGTGCGATTATCCCCCTCTAGTTAAAGCTCCAAGTAGGGTTAGTTATGAAGGGAGGGGTCTTAGGGTCAGGCCATTGTGGGTTTTGTGTTTTTTTCTCTTTGGGTTAGATTATTTGTCTTGATATATTTTTTTTTTCTTGCGCTGTGTGATAAAAAGGGTTTTGATTTTGGAGGCGATTCGAGGGAAGAAGATGAGGCCGGTTTTTGCTGGGAACTTAGAGTACGATACTCGCCAGACAGAGCTTGAACGATTGTTCTCCAAGTATGGCAGGATTGAGCGCGTGGACATGAAATCTGGTATAATTCTTTAGTTTGTGTTTCGTCATGTGCAACAGAAAATAATAATGGGAATTTACTTGTTTAATATTTAAAGTTTCTGTTCTGATGAAGTTTGAACCTTCTTGCTCAACCCTTCTTTGATGATTTTCTGGGTGTATATAATGGGGCATTCTGTTTATTACTTTATTATTTATTATTAGCCCTTTCTCAATTAAATGTATTAAATTTATTGTTTTTTCTAAACAAATTCGTATAACTAACCCTGCCTTGTCATCCCATTTTGAATGATCAATATTCAAACCAATTTCACGTCCTATAGACTATAGTCTGTGTGAGGTTAGTGTGTTAGTTCTAAGTAACAGTATTTTGTAGTTTAATAAGGTTGATGTTCAGCTTAACAGCTACCGAGAACTAGGGATACTGCGACGGCCAAATTATGGAATTTGGATATGGAGTTTTGGACACATGGCTGCTTGTGTGGCCTGAATGTCTAGTTCCTATATCCTGGTGAAACATAAATGGAAGCCACAAAATTTCGATGTCTTTGAAAAAATCCTCTGGTTTTTAAGTGTTTCTTTTGACGCAGGAACTACAACTAAGGGAAAATATGCTGAGCTTCTGTCTTGGCTTGCCAACCTCTGTGCCAATTTTTTTTGGAAGGAACCTTCCTGCTTGTCTGCTCTCCTTCTATCCACAGATCTGCATTTTCTCATCTGATCATTCGTCACTCACTTACCTCATCACCCAACACTGACATTTCCATCAGAATGTTCTAGTGGGATCATCAATCAATTTATTAAGCCATGCCTAGCATTCACTGAAAATAGGGGATCAATGAAATTCTGTCAAGTCATGCCATTCTTTTTCTGAAATCACTTGTGCTGTCTGAATGGAGAAGCATGCTTTGGCAATGACAATCTCAGATCTGAATTTTGGATTTAAACCTTACATGCAATCTTGATTTTGTTCCTCATTCAACGCCTCTACAGCTTCATGTGCATCAGCCCTCCCTCACTTATATTTCAGGTGTTTTATCCTTTGTTCCTGACAGGGAAAATGATTTCCTGATTGGCTGATGTACTTCTGGTGAGGGATATAACATGCTGATGTCTTTTATCATCATTTAGCTTCTAATGCTACTTATGTTGCAGGTTTTGCTTTTGTCTATTCTGAGGATGAGCGTTGATGCTGAAGAGGCCAATTCGTGCACTAGACAATTTTCCATTTGGTTATGACAAGCGGCGGCTATCTGTGGAGTGGGCTAGGGTATGTAGCATTTTCATAATCATGTTTTAGTTTTATTTGCTTATTAATTGAATCATGAGAGTAACACATTTCCTGCCTGAGTTTGGTAGAGCTTTCTGATTTTGTTTTATTTTGGCAGGGTGTGACACGTGGTCGGCATCGTGATGGCTCAAAGGCAAACCAAAGGCCCACAAAAACCCTATTTGTGATTAACTTTGACCCAATTCGTACTAGAGTTCGTGATATAGAAAAACACTTTGAACCTTATGGGAAGATTCTTCATGTTCGAATTCGTCGGAACTTTGCATTCGTGCAGTTTGAAACACAAGAAGATGCTACTAAAGCTTTAGAGTGTACAAATATGGGTCAGTGATGAGGTTATAATATCTTGTGCTAAAAGTTTTGAGATTTCTTATTTTACTATGTTCAAATAATGAATTTCTGGTCTCATTGCACTTGCAGTAAGATACTGGACAGAGTGGTGTCTGTGGAGTATGCTCTGAGAGATGATGGTGAGAGGGGTGACAATTATGGCAGTCCTAGAAGAGGAGGGGGTTATGAGAGATCACCCAGTCCAGGTTATCGCCGGAGGCCAAGTCCTGACTATGGTCGTCCACGCAGTCCTGTGTATGATAGGTACAATGGACCAGACAGGCGTAGGAGTCCTGATTATGGCAGGCGCAGGAGTCCTGAATATGCCAGGCCCAGGAGTCCTGATTATGGCAGGCCTAGAAGTCCTGAATATGGTAGATTTCGCAGGTATTGTATTTGAATTCAATCTAATCATATCCTGCAATAGCCTTATTATTTTTTATGGAGCTTATGTATTCTGTTATTTATGTACAGCCGCTCCCCAGTACGAAGGTCAAGAACTTAGGTGATGCCTGTTTTTGGGGTAAGAGGCAGCGCTGCAGTGGCACTTTGTTACTTTGTTGGTGTTAGAATAGCAAGTGGTACATTATGTAGTAAAGGGAACTTCTCAGTTTTTAATGGTTTGGTTTGTTTTGGTTTATGTCTTTGCTGTTTAGCAGTTATTGCCCATTGTGCTTATAGGACTTGACTTGAATATGAGCCTGTTTAGAGTCGAAATTATTGACGCATATTTTGCAGGTATATCGTGTTTTGCTACAACTTAAAATGAATGTTCTCCGTCACTAGTTCTGTAACTACTGTGATTCAATGTGCTTTTACTAGTTGAGCTAACTGCTTGAGCTTTGGTTTAGCGACCAACCAACATCTTAAATGCCTCCTTTTTTAACTATATATTTGGTTCCTCAATTACAAAATGATTTTAATCATAAAATTAAGTGTATAAATCTACATTTCCTACATATGCATGCATGTGACCGGATAAAAAATTTCTTTTGACTTTTTCTGAGTGCTTCAAAGTTCAAATTGTATATCCATTTCACTTCAATTTTTCTATTATATAATGGTAATAATGAGATTTAAATATCTATCGCTAACGCGTCATTTGTTGCAACATTATTCACTGCCAATTTTCTCTGGGTAAATCTTGGCTTCTTTAAAAGAGTACTCTAAACGGTTGTTGACTAGTCTTTGGAATCGATACGATTCAAAGTAATAGTAGGATTGTGCAAGGGGTGGATAGTTAAATCTCTCGTATGAATTTTCTTTTTATGTGATGAGGTGATCTAAGAGAGGTGAATACAAACATTACTATAGTAATGTTACGAATTAGACTTAGTATTCGATTATAATCAAGTATAATTGATTTTAAAATTGATTTTAAAATGAGTGATGCACGTGTTATGAACCACATTGGATGGAAGTTATTTAAAATCAATTTTGTGAAATTATAGTTTGTACTCTTACAGTAAAAGACTAGAATATGATAGATTTATCATATGAATTATGTTTTATATTTGATGTATATTATAGAATATACACCAGAAAGTTTTTTTTTGTCAAATGTTAATTATCTCATATGTGGTGTACTTATCATATGAATTAGGGTTTGAGCTTGAGGTTAAATGCATGGAGCTAGAGTTTTACCGTTCTGTAAAGTACTATGAGTAAGACGTGAATGATATATGTTGTCCCGTATTGGAAAAAAAAACCTATGTGCCTTATTCAAAGTGTAGTCATTTTTCTATTTACATCACTAGGTTATGTTTAAAAAAACATAAAGGATCGATTTATAATAAAAAACAGTTATTAAGGAGGTGTGACTCAGTTCGCAATGTAAGTTGAGATTGTGGAAAGAGTTTGTGAATTTAATTATAATTAAAAATATTCTTAAAAGGGGCAATGAGCCTTAACTGTGATTAAATCTCTAACAAGATTGTCCTTGATCATAAGAGATATTTGTGGTTTATTCTTAAAATAACCTAAGCAAAGACTGTTGAGATGCTATAGAAATGTGGTAGGGTCGAATTGTGTCGGTTCAATTCAAAGTTCTTCACTCTAGTGCTTAATGGGTGCGTCAAACATTAGTTATCCTTGGCTTATGAGAAATTTCTTGTTTTCCTCGCAGCAGCTCAAGATAAAATTTTGTCGTTTGGTTTAACTCCCCTTCTTAAGAAAAAATATCTAGGCGTGCATGGACATCTCAAACTCTGTATTATGACATGTTTTATGTGTGCAACTTTTGTTATGAATCAAGTCTAGGAAAGACACCCAAAAGTGGCATATAACAGAGTCTTTTGGGAAAACATGATGATTAGATTTTTTACAACTTGGCAAGTGTAAACAATATGAATGAGTACTGCTACACAGCCAAAAGATTTGACAAATTCAACCGAAATTTGTGAAGACCCAAATGTTCTATACTTGGATAGGTCATAGTTGTTGGGACTACTTTTATATCCAACAGTAAATAACACTTCCAATCCATTCTGGCAAAAGAATTCTGGTTGCTTCATATTTTCTTAAAATATTTGGTAGTGGAAAACAACATTGTTCTTCAACAACATCTTATGATGATGATGATAATGGTGTTTGCAGTTAAGAACAAAAACCGTCAATCATTCCTTTTAATAGGTAATCTCAAGTACTGAATTAGTAGCTGAAAGTTAACGCAAGTACATGCTATGCTCTCTGACAATGATATCCACAGCTTCTACCTAAAATTATCAATAGTATTTTTTTATCTCCTTCAGATGGTCTTTTCTGTTTTATCTATTATTTAACATTTGGTTTCAGGAAAAGATGTTAGTTAGTATCAAACTCAAACTCATCTATGCTTCACTAAGAGATTCATTTTCATTAATAACAGAATACCCTTTATGACACAGATGAGTTCATTTCATCAATTTTTGCAACTTAAACTGATAAAATACATGCATATATTAACTTACAATTGATTGATCATAATAAGGGTAATCATAGCCTCTCTTTAAGTTGAAGATTTCCTGAGCTCTTCCTCAATTGCCTTCTCCAGCCAAGCCTCAGCATCTTCCATCATTCCAGGGCTAAGCCTCACCATCAAGATGCAAAATTCAGTCTCATTAAGCTTTCCATCACCATCAAGATCACCTTGTCTAACCATAGCCTCTGCATCTTCCTTGCTCATCCCATCCATACCCAGCATAGCTGAGTTTGTCCTCAGACTCTCGCTTGTGATCAAACCCAATTCTGGGTCTGCTAGAAGCTTGAAACCTCCACAAAGTTCACCCACAAAGGTTTCCACATCAAGCTTCTCTGCCATCACTGGCAACAAGTCCTCAAACTCTGTTTCCATGGTGATCTCCCTCTGGTTGCTTTCCATTGTAAAGGAACTTTCCTTTTTCTTATAGTCGGAAGAAAAAAAAGCGACTTTGGAAGACTTGAATATTATATAACAATGAGTAGTGCTGAATGAGAAAATTAGTTAGGAGGACAATGGCCTTTTATAGAGATGTAAAAGTTGTTTGCTTTTTGGAATAACTCTCTCAATGGTAGCGTTTTGGTACTTCATGGTGTTAAATTGGCCAGCTTGTGTTTGTAATCTCAACCGTCTGTTTGGAAATCTTATTCTTATTCTTCTTGGTCTTGCATACTATTCTCTTTTTTTTTTTGTAAAGTTACACCATTTTTATATGCATAGGTAATTCAGTAATTGGTTTCTGATTTTCTGTACAATATACACAAAGGGCTCATTCCATATATAATATATTATAATTATGTAAAGTTTATTATTATAAAGAAAGTAACGAGGAGAGAAGAAACTCCTCAGGATTGGTATGATAAGATCTGATCTGATAGGTCGCAGGTTCGAATTCTCATTCATCTTCTTCGGATGAATAAATGTAAGTACATCGGTTTCCTGTGTTGGATTGTGGTACCATCTCCTCACCTTTAATTTTTGTAACAAAAACAAAAAATTGAGGATAGAAGAAAATGAAGTTGTTGTGAAGTGATGAGGTTGAGAAAGGAAAATGTGTGGCTCAATTTGTATTTAAGAAGGATTGGGAGTTGGGAATTGTACTAAGTCAAGGACTTCAGGAATCTCGGAGAAGACCGTCTCTTGTCACAAGTAGATAGATGTATTCCTCTGCCATTGATCTTTATTTTTATTTTATTTTCATTGTCATGGGTTTAATTAATAAATATATATATATATATATATCCAATTCCAATCCATCTATCTATTTGTGATGGTTTCTAGGAACGTGCCTTTGGTGGGAACGAGGGATATTTTGGGTAAGACGTAATCTTCGTTGGTAGGAACTGTTTGGGAGTTTGGCTTTCCATGAAGCTTCCTGTTCTCACTATATCCACCCAAAATTTGATAATATGCACTCATTTGTCGTCTTCTCAATCAATCATGCATATGTATGCCAAGTGTCATAATAATTTATTTTATGTTATGTTAAACCAGACAAAGATGCTATCCTTTTCACATGGGGTCTCATTTTTCTTTTTACTTCTTTTCTCATATAGTAAATCATATGTTTGTTTTAACTTTTCATCTCTTCCTTTCCTTTGCGTTCCTTATCTCTTTCTTTAACTGATGAATTTCAATATACATTATTATATTAAAATTTGAAGCATGAAAAATGACCACTCAGACACTATTTTAATTCAGGGATATAAATGCCTATGGAGGAAATTGACAAGTTTCTTGAAATGGTATTGTCACTATAATGAGTTGGAAACTATTGTATTTCCACCCAAAAAATAACAAGAAAGGTGGAAAAGTTGGATTCGTATATATATACATATATTTTTTAAAAAAATATTGCTCAAGTTGTCATAGGTAACTTCCAAATTTATTTGGTGTTTATCGAATGATTGACGAAGACACAAGTATGTAATACCACAACAATCATGTGAAGTGAAGTTAATGAGTCTTGAATTTAAGCATGAGAACAATGCTTCTGATTTGATCTTTAGCTAACTTCAACTTTGGTATCATGTCCTCTAAAAAGACAAAAGTTCAAATCAAAACAAAGTCGTCATGTCACTCATGTTTAGTGATTATGTAGCTTTTATCTTCATCATACTCATTATTACTAATTCATCAGACAAAAAACTGAGAGATGGATGGCTAGAATTTATTTGATTTTAGAACCAAAATAGGAGGAGGAAACTTTAATCCAAGTTTGTTGGATCGGGTGGATGTGAAGTCATTTTTCAATTCCAAAATCAGAAAGTGTAATCATGGTTATTAAGAAGGGAAATACTTTTTATATAGACATGTTTTATGTGATTCCCTCACAAAAAAGACAACCATTATGGAGGAAATAAAAAATACATAAGAGAGAAAATAGAAGAGAAAGATGAATGGTGGATGGATGTATGTGATACATGAGGTGAAAATTTGTGTTTATTTAAGTACTCTATTAAGAAACTTACATATAGGGGACACTGTCTCTACTTTCAATGAAATGGTATCATTGACAACCAACACTGCCTGTTAATCAAAGAAAATGCTCAAAGCCAATTAAGTATTCATTTGTTAATTTAAACATGTGTCAGGATAAATAAATAACAGGGGAACGTGGCAAACAGAATCAGAACACTCATTATTGATTGCAATTTAAAATGTATATTTACAACATAGAGTATGAACTAAGAGATAGTAGACAAGGCCTTCCAGCAGGGAGGAAGGATATGTTTTCTGAAACTCAGACAGATCAGCTTTCTTGACTCATATTTAAGAATAAGTTGGTCACTCAAATCCATGAGATTAATCCTCTCTTGTACTAAAGCAATATATAAATATTGGAAATCTTGCAAATGATGAGCTCTATTAACTGAATGTAGTTCTTGTCTGTTGGATCAGATTTGGACAATTAACTACTACACAGCTTTGAAAAACTAATAGGACAATGTTCATGTATGTTGGCATAATTAATAGTATTTTCAGACATCAACATGTTTGCTGTCTTTTTAGAAACTTCAACAGACCGTGTTGTGTCTCAGGTTTAGGCCAATAATTATAATATGTTTAAATAAACATATGATGATGGTTTAATGATTAAACTTCAAAGTCTAAGGTGGAGTTTCTAAAGAAGAACCCCTCAGACTTTGGAATTTTCATCAGCATAGTGAGTTATCTATATATGCAGACACAACCAAGCTGCATATTAGGCAGTAAAGTTGAAAGAAGATAAAAATGAATATAACATAGGAGAATGTTGAGATGGATCAATGAGCATACCAAAGAGAAAAAAAAATGAATATGTTTGAAAGAAAGTTGATGTAGCAGCAGATATTGAGGGTAAAATGACATAAACTTATCTAAGGTAGTAATGCTCATGTCTATATCAAAGGCCCTGCTATGAAAAGTGAATCCAATGAAAGATGTGTGTGTTTGGGTAAGTGTTGGCACAATTGAGTTTGAATGAACTTGATTTTATTCTATTCTATTTCCAAAAACTACCTAAATAAATTTATTCAAAATTCATTGTTTAGTAGAGTCAATAATATTGTTTAATTCATGTAAATGATCCTACTTAAATAAGTCTTTCCTGAGGCTGTTTAATGTTAAAAATATTTAATGAGGATTAGAAATTGAATATTCAAAGCATGTGCTCTTTGTTGTGTATGCTATTGAATTGGCTTATCTTGACTTGAATATAAGATGAATAGAGAGATTTTAATCAATGTTCTTCTTTTGTTCTTTGATTTGTGAATGAGTATTTAGCTTGTGACCACAAAAACAAAATGTTTATTTGCTTCAATAAATGCTTCAGGAGTTATGCATGCCCGCAATTGGACACCGGTCTGAAGTGAACTGTTGAAAAGAACCAACACTGACAACTTGTGTCTTATACGAATCCAACTATTGACTTGTCATACAAAAGCTTCAGCAGACAGAAGTTTGTCAGTTTAAATAAAAAACCATTTCTTTGTAAGCACCTAACAGCTTAAATTTTGAATTATTAAGTGGTGGTTGATTCACAATTGAATAGAATTGATTTACAAAACATGTTAGATGAGAGTGATTTAAAATCAATTCTTTAGAATTAATTTTGCATTGTGCTTAACGGGTAACCAAATGCACACCATTCATATTCAATATACTTTCCACCTTTAAAGGATCATAAATATCAACTCTTTTTTTATGACAGAACTTTAAAGATGCATGTTTCAGACAGTACATCCAGTTATCAATGTGGGACGTAGGTGATATGTGGATTCTATCTGCTTAATTGAAAGATGCAGTGTGTCAAATTTTCTAGCAATTAAAATTTCAGTTTTATTTTACATGCTACTCTCAAAGGAAATTCATGTAAAAAGAGACAGTATATACAGCCATTTTGGCTGCAACAATGCAAAACAACCGGCCTCTGCTAAGCTGCTAAGCTTTCTGTACAAGGCCAATAAATGAAATTTGTAATTTTCTTGAAAAAAATCTTTTGTACAATATGAACAAGGACCATTTAACAGTTTCACATTAAGGTGGATACAATTTTAAAAAATTTATTTTGGAAATTTTTTGAAGGACTAAATCATTTTTTTGAATGATCCCCCCCCCCCCCTTTTCTTCCATTATCCTACTGTTGCACTTGTGTTGTGGAATTCCCCTATGAACAATGGAGGATCAAAATGACTTTGGAATTAAAATCTGTTCACTACCCATTTCTTCCCCTGACAATCTTGAACTTCTCTAGTACACATTTTCCTTCTTTGTACTTCTGTGTTTCCTCATAAGCTTTAATGTATTTCCAACCCAGTTCCTCTCCACAATCAGAGCAAAAAACATCAGCAACTGTGTGAAGACCAGTCATAAGCAGCCTATCCTCTTTAGGACCCAAAACAATGTTCATGGAGTGAGAGAACAGAAAAGCTCTGCCATTGCTTGCCTGTTAAACATAAACCTTGAAAATCCTTGGTTAAAAAGGAACTTGAAATTTGATCATCCAGTTTGTGCACAAAATTAATTCATTTAAGCAGCAGAAAGCAACAAAACTATGACCTATTTAGCCATGGATTGGTACAGACAACTCTGAATGAAATTTATAACATAATTTGAAATTGAAATCATTCCCTTTAGACATGATCAAATTAATTTTAACATGATCTATATTGGGGTATATAAATCTGAATCTACAGCTCAGCAAATTATCTAAAGTCCTGTTTTTTTTAATCTTATTCTGAACCCAAAAAAATTGGTTCAAATAGATGATTGATGAACCATTTCAATCTAGAAATCAAGCATAAAGATGGAGAAAATGCCAAACTACAAGAAAAAAAGTTCACCTGGAAATCTTTGGAAATGATATCATCATGGAAGGCAACAAGGTTCTGGCACTTGAAGCAGCAGTATGCCCGTGATCCCATCAAATCCGCCATTAATGAAGTTGCCAGGCACTGCCACCTTAGCTCCTACTCATAATAAATAAAAGGGTATAAAAAAAAAAAAGCTTGGTCAAAGACTCAATTACAAAATTGTGACCAAACACTAGCAGCCAATCTTCCCATGTCAGAATGTGATAATTGTGTGATTTGTCAAATGTGTATCAAACAGTCTCTAGGGTTGTATGAAGTGCAAGAAATGCACTCTATCATTAAGAAATAATTTGAAGAAAAGAATATGGGTAAGAGGGTGATTGGGTAAAGAAGATTCCAAAAGAGTTGGATAAGAATATTGCTTAAACAAAAGGAGTTGATTAAGACGGTATTAAAAAAGAACTAGAATACTTTGGCATGAAAATGATGCAATTCCTTAAGAAATATTTTGTTACTTGAAAAGTTTGGTCTTCCTTTAAACAGCAACACAGAAGAGAACAAACATAAACAACAAATTGTAAAACTAGAACCAATAGAAAGGAAGATTCCATTAAAAATAATGTCATCAATTGATTAAAGAGTCTTGTATTTTCATTCATCATCTCCCTCTTGATTTAAAGTAAAACTTACCTTTGCCCTTTTGGTTTCTGTTGTGTATGCTTGTTGTTTTATGCACTAGTACACTGCTTAGCGCTAGGTATTTGCATGTTTTATAAAATGATTGTGAGAGAGAGGAGAGAGGGGTTGAGTTTTGGTAGCGAACCCCAACTAACTGATCCTTTATAAATAGTTATGCCAGGGGAGTTTATAGAAAATATAAAAATTCACAATAATGCCAAATGTATTCTTCTAGTTATATTGGTTTTGAAGTTGTTACTAAGTTCAGCTGATAAGTTATTTGTTACCTTTTTTTGGGGACTAATCTGGCCTTCACCAATGAGTGAAAGGTCAGAGAAACAAAAGGATTGTTTTTATCTTTAGGTAAAGATTTTTTTTTGGCACAATTTTTGTATTTGGATTTTAAAACCTCAGGAGTTTATATATACATTAGTTGGTTAAATACTTAAATGTGATCTAAGAGATTTATATTCAAATTCTCATTAAATTTGGTTAACAGTTTAAGAATATTATTTTTCTTGTTCACAAACTCTTGCTTGTTTCAGGGAAGGAAAGATTTAAATTTAATGGATCTGCAACAATCATGGCATGCGATGTTGCCATGATGAATAACTTAAGCATAGGCTTTTCGGGTTGGTTGCGAGTTTTAGTTTTTGATTTTCAAACAATTTCAATCAAGTTTTTACAACTTAAAACTAAAAATTAAAAACTACCGTGAACGTTTTTTGGGGGTTCTAAGACACATTCTCGTACATAAAGCTAATGAGAAATTGAGAATATATGTCAAAAGAATAAAAAAATAGGTTGAGTAAGGACACTCAGTTCCACAAAAAAGAGCCACATCCAATATACAAATTAAAGTTAATATGATCAACTTTACAATGAAACAACATCGACAAGGGTAAAAAGAGGTTAATCAACAAGCTCAAAATCAATGAACAGCTACTTTCTTCTTGGCCATCCATCTCCTTTTGGTGGCTTCCAATGCCTCCAACTTCATTCTAGTAAGTTCTTCAATCCAATGCTGATACTGTGACTCAATTGCATCAAGTTCAAGCTTTAGCTCAATATCAATGTCCTTTTCTGTTGAAGACAGAGAAGAATAGCTACTTGATAAGCTCACACCATTAGATGTTCCATAAATTGACTCTGAGTTCTTTGGGAATTCATTTATCACAATGCCTTCCCCAGCACAGCAACCTGCTGCCTGCAATTTACAGTCCTCAAAATATGCATCCCCAAGTTCAAGTTCTGATATGGACCTACTTAAGGATTTACAACTTCTATTAACATTGGAATCAAGACAGTTTTCATTTTCATTGAAGCATCTTCAACAACTATCTCAGAAGCTCCAGATCCGTGTGAAAACCGATCTTCCAAGCCAGCCAAACTAGGAAAAGATAATAATTACCCTCAGAAATAGTATTATCAGCATTTTCGAAATCACAGCTCTTCTCAGCAGTCACAAAACCTTCTTTAGGAATTGTATTGAGCCCAGAGAAGCCATCTTGACCAATTACTGGTTCAGAGGGAATACTAGTTAGGAAAGAACCCCAAGGGCATGCCATTAAGGTTTGGCTATCTATACTTGTAGACCCACCATAAAGACTTAATTCTCCACTGGTGTTATGATCAGGTGAGGGCTTCCACCAAGGAAGAAGTTTCATTATCAAGTAATCAATAAGGTCAGCTATGAAAGCCACATCATGATCTGCCAGCTCCAAATGTTCTACCATCTCTGAGGCCACAGAGACTGCGGTATCTGAATCAAGGTAAAAGAGGAAATGTATATTCCTTACTCGACCTGCAAGTACACCACAAACCATCCATTTTAAAATCAATTCAATAGCAAGGCACAGCAAAGTTTGTCAAAAAACTAATTCAGATGTTCTTCTCTACTGCCCCCCAACTCCACCCCAAAAAGTTGTAGCAAAAGGGGAAGGAAAGACCATATACTGACCACATGTATCAGCAATACGCAAGGTCAATGATATTGAGTTATCATCATTTTTAGTTCCTTTCAACCTAAACTCATTGTTCTTATTCTTCCTTTGGACTTCAAAAACAGGAAAATGTAGACTTCCCTGGTTGCTTCAGCACAGATACTCACAGAAAGCTGTTTGTAGTCAGCATCTATTCCATAGAAAGAGAAGGAGAACCAGACTTGGACATATTTGTAGCTCTTGGAGTTTTAATTGGTGACTGTAAAGGATAAAAGTTTGGATCCTTTGGATTCTCAACTTGTAGAAATGGGTCTTTAAGAAGCTCCTCTGCAGACAATCTCTCAGATGCTGGAACCAAACATTTCTCAATAAACTCTTTAATTTGGGGGTCACTCACCTTATTAAGGGAAGCAGGTTTGATGCCCTGCAATAGAATGTGCCACAAAATAGCACAGATATGAGTGCAGCAGCTCATATTAAGAGCATGTAGTCATAACTGATAAGGATATGCTGATAATCGTTATACTTACCGAGGTAACTTTCTTAAAGATTTGAGCTGGATTTTTGCATTCACTGTAGGGATACTCAAGAGTAACCATCTCCAATATGCACATCCCAAAAGAATAGATGTCAACAAGTTCATTATATTCCTCTTCATATAGCTCTGGAGCCATAAACTCAGGGGTCCCTTTTTAAAATAGAGAAACAACAAACAAAAAGCATATTTCAGTGCTACTCACAAGACCAGTATGATAAAGTTAATGTCTGGATTCATGTCCAAACTCCAAACGCTTCAGAATCACGTTCATCTCATTGTAACATGATTTTGCAGAAAAAATTGATGTTTGGTTGCTCTAAACCAAATTGATTTTGTCTTTAAACTCAGTTTGAGTGGAAGTGATAAAATATAGCTTTTGTGTTGAGTCGAAAATTTTAAAGAGTTTACTACAAATTTACTTTTAAGAGAAAAGTTTCCAAAACATGAATCATGTTACTTCAAACTCTCTTTTAATCAAATTCAATTCTGCAAATTCAAGTAGATCCAAAATCAATTTTATAGACGTCCATCCAAACACACACAAAAACTTCATATTTAAGGAAAGTAATATGTTACCAATAACACTTTGAGCAGTTGGTTGTTGCATGACAATTGCTAAACCGAGGTCTCCTATCTTAACTTCTCCTTGGTTTCCATTCACAAAGATGTTGTCGCACTTCAAGTCTCTGTGAAATAGGTGGCCTGTGACTGTGAAGATATACTAAGCCTTGAAGAATCTGCCTGGCCCAACCTTTTATGGCTTTCACTTCAACATATTTATGCTTCTTACGGTATCTGTCAGCCAGAGGTGTACGAGAATTTCATATGTGCACATTACAGCCAAACAGGAAAAGAAAAGTGGATAAAATCAAGAGAACATACTGCCTTAAATTTCCAGATGTGAAGAGTTCAGTGATCATGTTAACAGTTTTCTGCTTATCATCAATCCAGGAATTATAGAACTTAATGATATTTTCATGTTTCAAGACTTCAATAGATTGACTTCTGAATACAATTTTGCCAGATCATCTACTGAATGCAAGGGCCATCAATCTTAACTTGGTTCCAAGCAACTTCTATTCCATTAACTTCATCAAAGCCCCTATAACTGCAAAAGAGAAAGAGATTAAATAGCATGCTTTAACAAGTTACAACTGCCAGAACCCTCCTAAATATGATTGAAGACCAAATTTTTTGAAGAAATATTCTTGGCAAGTAAAATTCTGAATAAAAATAGAAAACTTGAAAAAAATATTACAAAATTAAGATAATGAGCTAAACAAGTTAAAAATGTAGAAAAAAAAGATTAGGCATCAGAATCTACACATTCTTGAAGGCACCCCTGCCCAAGATTTCATTGTACTGAGACAAAACAAAAGGAGAAAAAGAGTTAAATTAAAAACAAATAGAAAGCACGAGTGAATCATAGAATCATTGAATAGAAGTAACAAATCCCCTTGAGCGATGTGGGTATATTGTAATTAGTTCCCCTAGCGGTGCTTTACATGAAGGAAAATTTTCATTGCAGGATTCTGTAGTATTGAATCTTGAGCATGAGATAGGTTTTTATATTTGCATTAAGAATGATAATCAATAATAACCTGGTTAATGAAGTAAAAGTTATTGTAGTTTACAAATCTATCTTTCACAGCTGTATCAAGATGATCCATTCATAGATACAGACTAAAACAAAAAAGTCAAATATCAAAAGGGCAAGTTATGGAGGAAAACTTATTCTCAAATGATAACAATGCTTTCCAGCTTGAAAAAAGGTTTCCCTAATTAAAATCGAAAGAGATGGTGCATCTTGGCATGTAATACAGTCTCTAGAATCATCAAGACATTGAGTCATCAATTCAACTTATGTACCTTGCATAGTTACACAGAAAAACATAGCCAATCAATATCAACTATGTTTGAATGCCAGCAAGTGTAACCATATAAATCCAATTCAGGATTGATTGCAAATGTGCCTACCCCTCTAGCTCAACTAGCACCAATCATCACTGACCTAAGTAATTGAATTTGAAATAATCCACACCTCCAAGCCCCATAAAATACATAACACCACAAATCACACTTACTAATTAAAATTAAGAAAAGACACCAAAGTTGAGCCAAAATAATTCAAAAACAGATAAATGAAAATATAGAAAGGTGTCATGCATACATACCCTTAGGTACCGGCCGGTTGGATCTTTTCTCCAAAGTCCTCCTCAAATCAGGAGGCTCCCTTGTTCTGAACACATTGTCCAAAGGATGCAATGCTAACACAGCAGCACCAGAATTCATTCTGGTTGCTGAAAGAGAACCCAAAACAACAACAAATACACAGGTTGGAATTTCTACCTTGTTTACTTTATATTTTATTTATATATTTATTGAATGGGGTTCAGTTGTTCATTGGAATGGAGAAAGGGTGGGATTGAAAGAGGAAAGAAGGATTCGAATGCCGAATCGCAGCTGGATCGGCATTCGATGGCAGTGGTTGGAGGCAATGAACCTGGATGATCCAAAGCCCAACCTTCCATGCCACTGAAAAGTTTCATGATCAAACAAAACCTAACACCGCCATCTTCCTCTCAAAATCCATTCTTTCCCCGACCCAGGCACCAAAACCTCAAAAAGGTTCAAATTTTACTAATGGGTCTCCCATTACCCAATCTTCGAACGGAAGAAACCAAAAAA
Source organism: Sesbania bispinosa (assembly GCA_026901365.1). Taxonomy (NCBI): domain Eukaryota; kingdom Viridiplantae; phylum Streptophyta; class Magnoliopsida; order Fabales; family Fabaceae; genus Sesbania; species Sesbania bispinosa. Next base: position 269,217 of record QLOH01000859.1, read on the forward strand.
AAGAAAAAAGAAAAAAAAAAGTTAAAGTGGAAAATGAGCAATGATGGTTTGGTTGGTAAGGAAAGAGAGAAAATTAGAAAGGGGTGGATGCGAAAGAGAAGGTGGGAACAAACAGCTGTATGGCAAATCAGAGTGCTGTTTTTGTGAACAAATTAGCGCTGGCAAAGGAGGAAGAAGGAAAGAGGTTAATTGCATTTGGAAAGTTGGGAACTAACTAACTGAAAGAAGATGAATTGAATATTGTTGAATTATAATACTAAAATAGCTTGAAGATGAGAAAGAGGTGAATTTTTGCTTCAGTTCACGAGAAAGGACGCCAAACTTTTTGCAACTCTATCTATCTACCATGCATGGGTAGTATAATGACAAGGTGCTCATTTTAATAGGCTCATATAATAAAATATTAAAATAATGATATGATTATTTAACTTTATTTTATCAAATTTATTTTCATTTCCATATATTCCAATATCTAATCATGACTGTGAACTTCATGATGATGCTGGATCCTGTTTCGTTTCGATTCATTTTGGGAATAGTTTTTTTTTATATCATCTTTTTGGATAATATATGATCTGGTTATACTTTGACTAAGCTCACTTGGTTGTTGTCTTTGATCAACGGCAATAAAGCCGAGAGTTAGTCAAATCAATTTTGGAAACATGTTCAAGTAACTTATTTTATTTTATTTTATTCATTCATGCTAGATTAATATATTGTTTATAATTATATTAAATTAATATAAAATAATAACCAACGGGTTGGTTCAAGTGATACAGGCTTGATTCCCCTTAATCAAGGTCTCAGGTTCGAGTCTTGTGGATGGAAAAATCCACGCTGGGAGAGTTAGCCCCACCATGATGTGGATCTTTATAATTAAAGAACACAATGTAGTCATTGGATAGGGATTTCATAGTTAATTAGAACATTAATGATTAAAATTATGATAAATATACACAAACAAGCATATTGTCAAGTTTCTTTTCATATAAAACCATGGTTTTGTAAAATTGATTTTAAACCACTTCCGTCCAACGTACTTCATAAACGTGTATCATCTATCTCAACCATTCATTTCTAAAATCAATTCTACTCAATTGTAAACTAAACAGACCATTTATCTTTCATTGTTGAGTTTTGGCGCTTAGCACTCAATTATTTGGCCACACTTAGTGCATTAGCATCAAATTCTTTGATGTTCATTCATATTTATTGTCGAGTTTTGTGCTTGACACTTGACTATTTGGTTATGCTTATTGCTTAGCGTGTCGACGCCAATGATGGACGCCAAATGTTCAAGCCGAAACTACCTACTAGGCTAGTTGTCGGATAAGCTTGATATAGGCCAACCCATTGTAAAGCATGATCATGCCATTTCACCAGTATTAGCATATAACCATTATTAAGAGTGTTGTCGTTGGGGAGAAATTTCATTTATAGTTTAGTTATAATAGTCAATCAATGGTCTTCATTATCACTGATAGATTTATTCATCCCCCTTAAACTTAGCTCAATGTACAATTGACCTATATTTCGGTTGAAACGGTTAGGGTGAGCTCATCTCAAGTGTTAAGATATCGGTCTAGTCTTGACCTAGCTATTATTATCCAGTCTACCCTACATAATGTGTTTAAAGTTCTAGCTCGTTGTACTATGAGAAAATTGATTCACTTTGTGTGTGATGATGACACTTATTTCAAAGTTTGTTTATGTTTTGATGAGACTTTGAACTTAATCCTGAGACCAATAGAAATGTTGAAAAATCTAAAAATGATAGTTTTCGTAATAATGAGATTTACTTCTTTTAAGAGGTTTTCATGACAAAATCTTAATCTGGTAAATAAGTTTTGGTATGTCTGACTTAATCTTTATATGGTCATTTTTTACTTGTTTTTTGTATAAAAAATAATAAGTTATTTTCCCCTTTTTTATTGTTTAAGTAGACCATTTTGATAGACTTAAAATGTTTTTTTATAGACTGAAACCTTGCCTATATAATTATATTTGCTTTTGAAAATGTTTAATTTGATAGATTTAATAAATCGATTTGACCTGATCAGTTGGATGCAGAAACTGAAAATGCAATTGTAAGTTGAAAAACATCTTTAAAGTAAATCATATTTTACTCAATTTATATATTTAATGTCATTGTTTATATCAGTAGGTAACATTTGTTTTTAATTGTTTTTAGTCCCAACTTGAAGATGTTATTGAGAACAATAAAGAAAATAATGAAGCCTTTCGAGTTGTTTTTGGTAAGGATCATCCTAGAACAATGCGTTGTTATGGGAGAAATGTCACACAATTTCTTTGAAGCGAAAGGCTGAGATTAATGTTTTGAAAGGAGCACATAAGGAATAGGTCACTTCATTGCATGGAAAAATACATAACATGGAAGATAAGTTTGTTAAATTACAAGATGTTTGTTAAGGTGTTGTTAAAACAAACAACAATCCTAAAAAGTATATGGAATCACTAGTATATTGTTGGATCACCTCCTCAAGATGCAAATAGTGTTGAAAAGGTTATTGGATAGCCACATATGCATTCTCAACATCAACACATGTTCCAAATCTTAGGAAGGTAATTGTTATATATGTAAAGTCTACAAGTTTCATTTTTGTAGTAGCCAAAAGTTTCTATCTAATACAACTTTGTTTATGCAGGAGGACATGATGTAGAAGATACATGTGAGGAGTTTGAAGATAATGCACTTTGATTGCACGTTGTCCAGAATTTTAGAATTTTCATTAGATACTTGTTTTGGATGTATTTTTTGACTAGACATACTTGAAAGTATGAGATTGATAAGACAATTATGTTGTCTTTTGTTATTATGTTTTCTGATGAATGTTCAAACTAAATATATGATAACGAAACTATTCTGGGACATACTAATTGACACTTTTTCATTTAGTTAATATGGTTTATGAATTATCTCTTACTCGGGTTTGTGTAATTATGGGATGCAACCTTTTAGTTATCCCATTATAAATTATAATGATTCTGAAATATTTTTTTAAATATTTATTTTCTAGAATAAAATTATAAATGAAAGATGTAATTGTTGTATATTTCATTAAGGTTACAAGTACAAAAAAAAAGAATTTATAAAATTAAGGTATACCCTTAATTTATGAAAATTAAGGCTACATTATCAAGTGTTGCCTAAAAGTCTGGGTCTTTTACCTTGAATCAATTTACGGTTACAATAAGAAAATGTTGCCTATACTTTTATGCATACAATTAAGAAACTGTTGCTTATATGTTGTGATTACAATTAAAAATGATGTGTTTTAACATTTAAGCAATGGTTATGAATTGTACTCAACCAGGACAACAGTTCAAAACTGTTGCGTAACATTCACGTGGTAATTGTTGCCTATTCTCGCAACATAGGCAACCGTTTTAAGTAGTGTAGCCTAAAGGTTCAGAAAATGTCCCCGAAGCAATAGGTAACGCTTGAATATGAAACCATTAAAAAGTGTTGCCTATAAGCTTAGGGAATAGTTTTCTTAGATATGGGAACATTTTCAACTGTTTCTAAAAAAAAATGTTGTAGTGTAATGTATGATGTAAATTTGATTATAGGGTCTCAAATGAGCGGACTGCTTTATTTCTACCCACTCCCTGAATTTTTTGTCAGGTGAATTATTTTATCTAAAAAATTCACTATATACCAAAATCCTATCCTGTAGTGAACATTCATTTCGATCTTTTTTTTTAAAGCTTGGCTACTACAGGGTAAACACGAGTGGGTTGGGGGTAAAAAGAGGTCAAGTTAAGTTTAGGCGTAAGATTCAAGTCGACCTACTTTTTATGGCGGCCCAAGACTGACCTATTCCAATCATAGGAGGCCATTTTTCCAGCCTGACCTGACATGTTTGAAAGCCTAGTTTGACCTATTAATTTATTTAAAAGTCTATTTCATATCATGACTTTTAAATAGGCCAATATGCCTATCTCCAAATAGGCTAATAAGTTTATGGACCAACAGGCTTATTTTTTAATAATGTAAATATGTTACTAATATAGGCCTTTAAATAGGCCAACAAGTTTATTTCTAAATAAGCCAACAAGAAAAATTAATAATATATATATTAATAAATATAATATAATATATATAATATAATATAATATAATATCAACAGGCATTTTAGGAGTTTTTTATTAAAAAATATTATTTTCTAAACAAGTTGGCTCACCAAGCCTATTAGACTTTTTAAAACGTAAGCCTGACTTATTTAATTAAAGGACCTTTTCAGAAGTCTAAACCTTACATTTTTATTAAGCGAGGCAAGACAAGTTAAGCCTTAAATAGACTAAGAGAATGTTTGGTTTAGCATCGAAGCGTGGTAAACTCACGTTTCCAATGCTATAAATAGTTACATTGGGAATCCAAACTTGAGTTTGGTTAGTTTCAACGCCAAACCAGGTGTGTGTTTGGTTTCCCCAAAATTACGTCTCGGACGTGGATCCGGGATAACGCTACTCGTCGAATTAAGGGAAACACTACTGAAAGTAGCGTTAGCCTGGATCCACATTTGAAACTTGAGTTTATGATAAACCAACACATTGTAGGCCCCAAGGAGTGATCTGACGTATTTCGGTGTTGGAGTTCCTTATTATTGTTACGTATCAACTGAAAAGTGACTTTGTTTGTTTTTGCTTTTTTTAATTTTAAAATCTCTAATTCATTTATACATTTTATTATATGTGATTAGACATAGGCCTGTTGATGAGATTCTGGCAAGCGTACCAAAATTTCAGCAGTATAATAGTAAGTATGAGTTTATCGTATCCACAGGGAACGGTTCACTTCGTATTTCGTGATCAGATTATCAAGTAGAAAACGGTATTTGAGAGTTTTGATGAAGAAAGTAAATTTGCATAAAAGAAAAAGACGATTGAGAGAAGATAAAATACTTTACTTGGATTAGGATTGAACTTCGTATCATCGCACCCCTTTATGCATGTGAATCCCAATATTATTTATGAATATATTTTATAATATCCTAGCCAAACTATAATTGCTTTACCCCCGAGTTACCAGTAGTAAACCACTCGAAGATAATCCATGCGGGTTCTCCCAGGCGACAAATTACCCCGGCTTGATTGATCTACCTTTCTGTTTGTTGATACTATCAATTCGCCCTATAGACCTATAGTGTCAGCTATGAAGAGATTGCCTAGTTCTTCTTCAATGGCCACTTTCTCCTATAACCCTATAGTAACTACTATGAGTACTTTTACCAATCAGAATTTGAGTTTCCTAAGTATCGGTTCCCCTAAACTCGTTGTTAATTTTATAGAAACATTTGTCATCTGAATCCTAAAATTAACCTATAACTCCGACACACAGGTGGAAGCTACGCATTAAGTAAAGATAAAAATACCAATATTATAAAACAAGGATTCATAAATAAATACGAGAATTCACATACACTTTGGGGATTGAATCAACTACATTCAATCCTACTGAGACGTTTAGGTAGCCATTACAACTCAATGGAGAAGCTGTCACCTTGCTCCAATCCTAGCTCTGCCTTTGTCGTCTCTCTAATCTCCTTCCTAAATGCTCCTTTTCTAACCTCCTTATGATCTTTACAAAAGGTCCTATTTATATACAAAGAAAAGCTATCTTAAATCCGGAAGAAAACTATTTGAAAACAGATCTAAAAAATAAATCTGCGCATCTGCGCTTCAGTTGCGCTCAGTGCAAGTGAAGCGTGAATTCCAGAATGCTGCGCTCCACCATGCGCTCAGCGCAGGTGGAGCGTGGAGCGTTACAGATTATTCCGTTTCCCTTTTAACAGCTTGATTTTTTCTGATCTTATCCTTATCTGCTTGGCTTCCCTTGTTTCCTCTTTTTGAATTGATTATGTGTCTATCTTGTCTTTGAATTTAAATGAGAAGTTCTATCTGCAGAATCCTTGTTTAAATGGCAGCTGATCTTATCTTTATTTGTTCTCATTTAAACTTCAAATTTGCAGATCCTATCCTCAAATGATGCTATTTTCTCTCCTCATTTAAATCTTCTCATAAATCTGCAAAGTCAACAGATTTTATTTAAAATAGCATCAAATTCAAATCAAATAAACACAATTATTACAATTATTACTAAAAGGAGATTATTTTGGGGCATAAATTACTATTTTAACCTTGATAAGTGCAATAAAAATACAAGAATATATCACATAATTTGCACTTATCACCTGTCATGAGTGATCTAACCGACCGTGAACCCGATGAAACCGGGCAAACATGTAATGAAGCGGGCGGGTTGGATCAGTTTGGCGGGTGATTCGGTGCATTGAAATAGTTATGGGCGATTATAAACGGGCGGGTTCGGGTGAGGGAAAAAAATTTCGTCGAAACCCGGACCCGACCGACACGTGGCGAGAACTGAGTGGCTTAAAAAGAGCTCATGGATTATGCTTCAGTGAACGACGGTGATGGTTCATGATAAAGATCTAACGGATGAGATCCAAAGGCCTTCCCATTTCTCAATACAAGTTCTCTCTCCATTACTCATTTTGAATTCTGAATGAGATTCAGATGAGCTTCTCACTTTCATCCTCTCTCTTTCTCTTCCTCTTCCTTTTATGTTTCTCGTCTCCTCCATACTCTCTCTCCTCTTCCTCTTCTGTTTTGCGTCTCCTCCATGCCCGCCGCTCTCCTCCATGCCCGTCGCTCTCCTCCATGCCCGTCGCTCCTCCATGGTCGCCTCTTCTCCATGGCCTCTTGGCTCGCTTCCTCCACCTTAAAATCGCCTCTCCTCCATGGCGTCGTTTCCCAGCCTTCCTTCACCGCATAGGTGTGGCCGCTTCCTCACCTCGGTGGTGCGTGACGTCTTCTTCGCGGCGATTGGTAGAACGACAGTGGTAGGCCGCGGTGGCCGGTGGTAGAACAGAGTTTATGGATCTGTGGTTTAGGGGTGCTCTGAATATAATTCTTTTACTTTTTTTTCACACATGTTTGAGACAAATTTTTGGGTTTGTGTTTTAAAAAAATCTGTACTGATTCCTGTTGTACGTTTGGCAAGTGTACCAATCGTTACTGTAGTAATAAAAATATCGTCCTCAGGGATTGAAATTGTTGAATACCAGTTACTAATTTACGTTAAGTTTGAGAAATTATAAAATAGAATTAGAACGCTAAATTATAAAATAAACTAAATTTAAAGATAAGTAAAATTATAAAGGAAATTCAATTACTAAAAACAAACGTTAGAGAATTGATTTCGTATTCTTCCTTATAGGTTTTTCCCCTATTTCAGCTGATGCAAGTATTCTAACTATCCATTTGAGTTAATTAAGAGTTGTTTACCCCTAATCCCTTAGGCAAGTAAATCTTTTCATTGAACCCTAATCCCTAATTCCTTAGGAAAAATTATGAAATCCAATAGAACTATGAAGAACACATTATCATCTCATATGAAAACTAATTAAGCAAACCCAATTTCCCAATTGTGATGAAGCTTAATTTGTTCTACATCTAATCGCAAACAATCTCCAATTTCCCAATTGTGAAATTGCTCATAGAATAACCATTCACCAATGGACAATAGAAACAGAGATAGAACACAATGAAAATTAGAATTACTAAGCATCAACAAAATAGGTTCAAAACATATAATTCAGAAAACTACATCAATCCTCTAACTAAGAAAATTATCTATGCATATGTAAAAGATAGAACCACAAGTTATGGAAGCAATTGGTTGCTTGAAGGTAGCATCCACCTCCCGGTATTGGCTTTCTTCTCAGCTGTCCTTTTGTCTTTTGTCAAGTCTCTCTATCTTTTCTCCCTCCTCTGGTAAAACCCCCTCTTTCCATTTATAATGAATTGCCTTTAATCTGGGCCAAACCTACTTTGGAACTCAAGAGTCACGCATTAGGTCGAACCACAGGTGTGGAGAAAATCCACAACTTGCCTGTGGTTTGTTCTGACTTCAATTTAACACTCTGCAACGTTTCCACAAGCTATGGATCGATCCACAACCTGCCTGTGGACTTTCTGACTTCAATTTTACAACTCCGCAGCGTTTCCACAGGCTATGGATCGATCCACAACCTGCCTGTGGACTTCTCTGACTTTAAAACTCCACTCTATATATTTCCACAAGCATGGGATGATCCACAAGTGAGCTGTGAAATCTTCTTTCTTGCCTTTTCTCATTCCATTTGATTACAAACTTGATACTTGCCCTTCATCTTCTTTCCAACACATGATTAATGCAGCCTAAAACATTCATTTACAAGAAAACAAGAAAACCAAACATATATCTAAAACAAAATAATGCATGATAAAATAAACCAAAAAGTGCAATAATGTATGCAAATGACCAGGGACGGATCCATGATTCACTTAAAGGGGGGGCCGGAATAAAAAATTATCAAGGGTCCTGTATTAAGAGTATTGGTTAAGAAATCAATATGTAAAATATTTTTATTACAAATTATCATATTAATTACATTACTATAACATTAGATGTTTCACATCCCATTAAAAAATTTCTATATATTGATTTTAATTATTGTCCTAAAAACACTAGTTAACATTCATCTAAATATTAAATAAAAATTAAATACATCATATATTTTATCTAAGTTATACACATTTATATTATAAAATTCATCAATAATAATATCTATCAAATAATTTTTTTTTGATAAAAATCACTTAAATAGGAGTCAACAAATAAATTTTAACAATAAATATTAAATAAAAAATTAAATGTATCATATTTCTTTATCTTAATTTATATGTATATATTTTATAATCTTTTTTGGTTTTTGGGTGTGTGTATATATATTGTTGAAACTTGAGGGGAGGGGGGGATGTTGCATCCGTCTCTGCAAATGACCTAAACTAAAGCATGAATGCAAATGCAATTTAAACACACATCAATTCCTTGCTTTTCATTTTTGAAATATGTATAAGACATTATGTAAATTTTGGTTATGATATTATGGATTTGTGGATCTGCTGTGTCATTCTTCTTCTTCCTTATTGTTTTTTCTCTTCTGCAATAAGATAAAATGAGATAAAAAATCCTTTTTTACTAAGTCCGAAACCCAAAACAACTTACCCGTTTTCAACTAAAAACCTGATGTAACCGTGACCCGAAGAAACCGATCACAGTTGCGGATGAAATTGGTTTATGTGTTGCATGTCTCGGTTTTAGGCGGTTTGGGAATTTTTGGCCCGAAACCGACCAAAACTAACCGATGGACACCCCTAATTAGACACCATATTTAGAGGTGTAGACATCAATTTGACTTGGACTTTATTGATATTAAAAGCAAAATCATATTATTCGATATGATATAGCGGTGTTTATGGTCCAAACCCTTTTTGAGCTTTTACTCCTATTAAAAAAGAACAATAGGCTTCTACTAAATTTTATCATCATTTTCTTGCATACCATTGTTCAATGATTATTTCTATATTATTAATATCAATAACTTTACTCCTATGTTTTTATAAGATCTACGCCACTACTGCCTTAGAGCATCTCCAACCGATTTTATTGTGGTCTTAAAAATAAAATTTTAGGTAAGCAACTTGCCACTATTGGAGCATAATGACATGGTAAGTAGAATTCTTATTTGAAACTCAATTGCTTAAATTAACAATTCATTTTATGAGTTCTTATAGAAAAAATAGGGATTAATGAGTGTGGGGTAAATTGTGTAATCTATTTAAGAGTTCTTATAAAGTTGCTAGTACTGAAATGATAATTACTTAAATTGTAAGGTAAAAAGAATTGATATGTATATGTGAGACCCATAAAAAGTTATTAAAATAAAATAGAAGCAACTCTTACAATTTGTTCCATTGAAAGTGATTGTAAGTACTATACCGTGCTAATGTCTAATTGTTTGTTAAAATAAGTAAATCAGGACTAAATTGTAGGTAAAATATTTAAAATGCTTAAGTTTTGTTTTCAAATAGCAATATACTTTTTTAATTCCTCCCTCACCAGTTATGTAAGGAAAATGTTCGATATACATTTTACAAATAAATTCACCCCTATATAGTAAAATAAAAATGTGGTCATACATAATTAAAAAAACTCGATGATACGAATATATATTTTTTCATGAATAGAGAGAAGTTAAAAAGGGGAAAGCTGCGCAATGGGCTATTACCACCAAAGCAACTGGGCAAAGTCGCCTTCATCCATAGAGCTTTCTTATATATATTTGCATTTGTTGTCATGAATATTCATGGTGTCGTGGTGTAGTTGGTTATCACGTCAGTCTAACACACTGAAGGTCTCCGGTTCGAGTCCGGGCGACGCCAATTTTTCTGTTACATATTTTTTTTCTCTCCATTTTGGGTTTCCGTAAAAGGTGAGAAAGATTTGTTCTTTTGACTTGTGTTTGATGGGTGTGCTGTGCAATGACGATGTTTTAATAATTTCTAAGAGTTCCAATTCCGTATGCGTCATTGTATTGTCACATGTAGTGATATTGGTAGTAATTTGGTACTGAGAGAGTGGTTTGGTACATTCTTGTTATTTTTTTAATTGAATAAAGACATAAAGGCCAAAAACTACATAGGAACAAGTCATATACTCTGTCCTAAATTATTTGAAGACATAAAAGTAGATTTTTAAATGAGACACATGTATATTGCAAATAAGAATGTGAAAAAATGGGGTAATACAATAAGAAATACAGGATAATGGTTATAGGGGGTCAAAAAGTCTTTTCAAAATAAAAAATGCAAATTCTAATGGTTAAATATTGTCCCATAACGATAAAAATACTAAAATCATACAAAAAAATTGAGAAAAAATGATTAAATTATCAAGAAGGTATCAAACTCTCTCTCACCGGAGGGTACCATAAATCTGCGATTCCTCTTTCATTATTTTACTTCCGCCGGTTGGTTAGGGACTTTTCCTGGGGCAAATGTCCTTACTTTTGGAGATGTTAATTTACAAATAATTCTTTCATTTTCTGTCATTGTGCATAATCTAATGAAGCCATACAGTAATAGTACTGCATTTACTATCTTGTATATCTCTCTCTATATATATTAATTCACACATGACCTTCTGCTGCTGCTTTATTTCTAGTCCTTATTACTCCTTACTGATATTGGTGTTTGAAGTATGTGATATATAGCAGTTAAGGATTTGGATGGTGAACATGGGATGGACCATGTCCTAGTTATAACGAGGAGGTATTAGGTATAGCTGAAGATGAAGCTTCAAACCAGATAGATTACTAGTCCACTTGATTTTGACGTTCATCCTTTGTGCACATGCATGTGATTATTGGTTGATATCACTCACTGGATAACCCGCATAGACTCATTAATTCTTGTACGGGTATATCATATTATTTAGAATAATGACTTTATTATTTTTATTTCTTACTAAACTTTTAATTGATTGTGATTATTAAACCCTGCTACTCTTGGCCAATGTATTATCATAATATCGTGTCAAATTGTTAATTCTTGCTTACTCAAATAATTATAAACTCTGTACTAGTTTATCATTAATATTTTGCTATAGTGGTGTTTAGTTATCCAAGTTGTGCATCTGACTAAATGTATTGCACCAAAACTCTAAACGTGTAGGTCTCTCTAATCTTATTAGTATTCATGATGATGACATCAATTCTTCATTTAATTTTGTTTTCTTTTCTTTTAATCCAATCTAAATACAGCCAAAATTAGCTATTAAGTTAAACCGGTAGTAATAGTTGATTGGAATTTTGGAAACCAAATTTGTTCTATACTTTACATGCAAGAAGGATACCCCCCAAAACAGTTAGTTAGAAGTAAAAACTGTTTCTAATTTCTAACTTCAACAACAAACTACAATATCCATAGAAGAAACGACGTCGTTTGAGCCGGTCTCTTTCTCTCTCATAGAAGAAGAATATTTATATATACACGTTTTTTGGGGTTTATTGTAAGAAATATCTTTTTCCTTATTAACTAATTAATTAGTAATTACCGAGTAAATCAATTTTAGCTATCATTTTCATTTTTTCAATTCCTCCACACACGCCATCATTGACATATTAATCAGGTAGAGAAAGGGGGAGAGAGAGAGAGAGAGAAAGGTTGTGTTTCTGGGTTTTGGAATTTTCGTTCAGCCCCCATCAAACCCACCATCATCAAAGCAGCAATCGGTGCCCAAAGTTGGGAACTTTTGCATCCAAGATCGTGGTATTTGGGTTTTGAATCGAAAGGGTATCGGTGGTTTTCTCTTTGATGGCAAATCTGTACGTGAAGGCGGTGCCACCAGCGGATCTGAACAGGAACACGGAGTGGTTCACGTACCCTGGTGTCTGGGACTACCTACATCCTCATCCTCTTCTTCTCGTGGCTCCTTGTTCTCTCTCCGTCTTCGGTTGTTCCCCTGGCAATCGCTTGGACCATCGTTAATCTCGCCCATTTCCTTGTATTTACCTCTTCATTCTTTCTTTCTTTCTTTTTAATTCTTGCTTTTGTTTTCTTTTTCAATCCAACAACGATAAAATTAAAATTGAATTGAATTTTGTGTCTTTGATTGTTACCTTGTTGATTTGGTTTCTTTTATTGCCTGATTTGGTCCTGATGATAACCCTTTTGGAAACCTTGCAGTTTAAAGCTTTTTTCAGGGTGTGTGTGTGTGTGTGTGTTGTTTGTTATTTGTTGATAGGGGGAGGGTGGAGGCTTGCCGTTAATCTCGTTTTGGTTAGGGTAAATAGGTATTGATTGGTGAATAGTTCATAAAAGGGGCAATTGATCCGTGTTCATTGTACTTGTGGTTGAATGTCGGAGTTTCATGTTTCATTGGCTTTGCAAGATGAAAGACTGAATGTAATCTTGTCTAACATGGAAGTTAAATTGTGCTAGGCTTGGGAGAGGGTTGAGATGTTGATTAATTTAGTCATACTACATGGTCATTCGTGTGGGCTTCCACTTCTTATGGCTTAATAAATGCTAAATAGTTCAGGATTCAAATTTGTCGTTTTTATTCATTCTTAATATTCAGAAACATTAACAGTGAGTTCTCACATGTTTTGTGAGTCACAAAACATGTATGAATTAGAGGTATGGGACCTCTATCATTTTGGATGAAGGTTGTATCCTTTGTTTACCATGGGATTTGGTAGCAAACTTAAAAAGCTATCTATAGATGCTTACCCACAATCATTTTGGATAATACTTGCATCCTTTGTCTCACCGTGGTTGCTGGCGCGAAGTTAGCGGATGCTTATTCTCCCCTGGATGTCGCCACACAGGGGTGACATGGGGATGTAATAAAATGAAAGACAAGGATGGGTTTTTTTCCTCTCTTTTGGCATAGTGGACCCAATGGGAGGCTCATATGAGGGATTATTAGCCCAATGGTAGAGTGTGGCCCCTGATAATTGTGTCGGGAATTATACTCCCGAATTTGCTTCAGTTTTCTCTTGTCAAGGGTGGAGAGTGGGTGGAGAGTGGCCCCAATACCTAGGTTAATGTTACTAGCAATTCGGTTATTCTACTCTATATATTAACCAATATATATAATCTATAAAAAGTTAGCAGTATCCCATTAATCTTTTGGTATTGGGCATTTGATCTTTTCCATTTATTGCTCACATTTGCTTCTTTTCTTTTTTTAAAAAAAACAGAAACAGTGCTCATTAACACAAATCAAAAGACATTGCTGATAATACAGCTGAAGAAAATTAATCCTTTATTAGTGTATTACACATTTGGCTTCCCATTCCTGTCTCCAATCTCCATGGCTCACCAAAGTTCAAACTTTCTTTAATGATATATCCTAAAAAAATATCCACTTCATCAGGTGTATCCTTTTCACAACCCCACCTCCTGTTACTTTGTACTTTCCCTCAGCAAGATGCATAGGCAAAGTCTAGTCTATACCCTTCCTAGTCTCTTCCCTACACCATTCTTCAACTCTCTTTAGTTCTTAGTTTGGAAAGACGTCAATGCTGTTGGAGTTTTCGTTAGAAGATGTCCAGTATCTCCTGTGGGTCTCTGTGCTTGTTGATGATTGGCTTGGCTTGCCCCAAATTTGCTGGCAATAAGCCCATTTTGTGTCCTATTTATGAACAGGTGGCCATTTTGCTTTCTAGATAATTCTTAGAGAAATCCTCTGACTGTTACAGAAGATGGCATGATGCCACTGCTTTTGAAATTGTTAAAATGGGGTGAATGGAAAGGGGAATGGGGTTGTCAAGAAAGTGCAACAAAGCAGGGGTGACCCTTCAGATCTTTGCTTCCTCTAGATTCAATTGATTGCTATGATTAATGAACTAGATTTGCTTTTAATTTCCTGTAATTTTCACAGTTCCCCTCTTCCTTACAATTTTCAAAATTTTCCCTCGCTCCTCCTCGGCTTAACTTTAGAAGTACACCGGTTCAAGTTTCATGGTGCCTTTTAAGGTGTTTCATTCCTTATAAAGTATAATATTAGTTTATTTGATAGTTCTTTCACATAGAACCAAATACTCTGTATCATTTAATGTTTGTCTAACAGTAAGACTTGGAAGTTGGAATGAATTGACTGTCCTGTTTTTGTTCATCTTTTGTTTTTTTTGGGGAGGGGGATATTATTATGTCTTAGCCAAACATAATACTGAGGCAACCCATCTTCACTCATGTATCACTTGGTGAGGTGATGGGCAAGACATTTTCCTTGTATTTTTCAAAATTGTGTCATTGGATCAAGTTATAAATTTTTTTGTCATTTATTGTTAATGAACGTTTAAAAAATTTGGCCTCTTTACATGGCTTGATTGTTTATGTTGTGCCCATCAGATAACATATCACTTTTTCCACTGGAAGAAAGGAACTCCATTCGCAGATGACCAAGGGATCTACAATAGATTGACTTGGTGGGAACAAGTAGACAATGGAAAGCAGCTCACACGTAACAGGAAGTTTCTAACAGTTGTTCCTTGGTGCTGTAAGTTCTCCAATAATTTGCACGGCAACATTTTTATATGTAAAGGCGTCTGTTCCTGGTGATATTATAGGGTCTATATATATTATATGTGCAGTCTTGTTATATAAAACTCTACACTCACTAAAATATTGTTTAAAACTGATGCAGACAAATGTATTTATATACATTCTTGACAGTGTTATTATAACATGTTTTTTTTATTTTCTTGGTCTGTAATGTCTTGTGATGCAATAACTTACAAATATGCTATGTCTATTTGGAAATCATGACATATCCAATTTAATGGAATTTTTTAAAACACTTGTTATTATTTGTGGGCATGATTGGTGTTTATTTCCTTCTGCTTATGAGAAGCACGTCTGTCAGCTATGATATATGATATAGTTAATAAAATGCATGCATTAGAAATTACTGTTGTCTGTTTAGAAGTTCATGTTGCTTAAAGGTTTATATATGTATGCTTCATAACAACTGTGTTATGGCGATTTTAAAGACAGTTGCTAGAAAAGGGGAATTTGTTTTTTGTTAATGAAGAAAAAGGAATATGAAGAAAAAAGCCTATCTGTGAAAAGTTCTATCTTGTTACTACATCATTCAATTATGATCTCCACCTCTTTATCATAGTTTAGTTGAATCAATTCTTGAAACAGCATTTGTTTTGAGGAAAGAGTAAAGGTTTTATTAGCTATTCCCAAGGAATGAAAGTGTGAAACCTGGTAAGTATTATGCAAGAAAGTTAAACCATGTAGTTTTACTATATATTACTTTGTGTTCAATTATCTTAAGAATGTAGAAAGTGAATAGTTGTTTACTAGTATGATTTGTTATGATTGTCAGGTACTTGATAGCCTCACACACAACTGACTATCAGAATCCAATGCTGTTCTTCAACACAGTCGCAGTGATCGTGCTAGTTGTTGCAAAAGTTCCCCCACATGCACAAGGTCCGAATATTCGGAATCAATGCTGATAAGTGAAGTATTTGTGTTTGTCCATGAAACATGGAAGGTTACTTTACCTGCTCAAGAGCCTCATGTCCGTCCTTCTCTGAAATATTTGGAGAAGGTTGAACCTTTTGTATAGAAGGCACAACTGGAAGGATACTCAAGTAATGTTTTGTTACCAACTGTTCTTTAAGATGCTTCTAAGGTATTAAACAAATAAATATGTTGAGTTGTTTCTGTACAGTAGAGAAAATATATGTACCAGATTATAATGGTGCTTAAATTGTACCTTTCTTACTATCCCTTTTTTTATTATTGATGCCTTAGAACTGAACTGATATACAAAACAACCATCCTTTGCGTTACCATTCTATTTATTGCTCAAACTTCATTATTATTATTTTTGATAACCCAAACTTTATTATTGGTCGTATATAGAACAGACTTCTATGATAGCCATAGCTCTGTATTTGAATTTATAAAAAAATAGAGGCGTATCTTCAAAGTTAAGAATTAAATGGTAAAGTAATATATATTTTTGGACGCACCTTTAAATACATTTTTTTATGATTGGTTTATATTTTAAAATCTTAATACATTCGTCTTGTAAGTTAGTACTTTTTAAAATCACTTGATTTTTGAAAAATAGGTCAATTATAAAGAATATGGTGTTAATTTTTCTCAATGGTGATGTGATGTTAGGCAACAAGAAAACATCTAAGAATTTGCGTGTGGAAACTGGATGGCATGAATTCACTCTATATGGAAACGTAAGCATATTTTAATTTTCAAGTAACCATAATCGTACTTCTACAATTTTTTTTCGTTTTGTTATTTCGATAGCAAAGTCCAAGAGGATCTAAGATCTAAACTTTAGAAGCATAATGTATTTGCGGCCCAAATATGAGTTGTTTGACTTCATGATTTTTTTTATTTAAAATCAATTGTGCGCATTATTCGAAGCAATCTCGTAGCACCTCCCACACCATTTTTTTTTTGGGTCAAATCCCACACCAGCTTGAAAACCACCACGATTATTTTATTCTACTCATTCCTTTTTTTCAAAAAAAATTTGTTTATGATTTTTTACAATGGAAAAGAAAATTAAATAAGGGTTAGGCTAGTTGTTATAGTGCATGTTTGATTTTGTGATAGTAAAATTTATCTTTTATTAATATGATTTTTATAGAACTAATTTTGTGTACAATAGTTTTTAAAATAATGTGATTTTGGTTTGAATAATTTTTGCATTTTTAGATACTCATTAAAATTATTTTTGAGGTGTGGTAAAGAGAGCAAATAGCTATCCAATTGATAAAAACCCCGTAAGTAAAAGTTATTAGAAGTCATTTTAAAACCGTGGTTAGCAACTGAAAATCGATCATGTAACTTTGATTGAAACATATTTTATTTGGTTAAAAATATGTTTAACTACAAGAAAATCATGATTTAGAGTAATAGTGGTTTCAAACATACACATAATCATATTTATTATGGTAATGAGTTTTCAAACTCATTGTTTGGTCTTATGAATGTATAACTGATTGAACTTTTCTCCAGTCTGATGTTACCTGCTGGCAGGCTGCTTGTAAGAATTATCACAAGAATTCCTTGCATATGAGTTGTTGTCAAATGTCTTTTCTCCGTTGAAATAGAGACAAAAAACAGAGATCGAGCACTCTTCTTGCTACATAAAATGACAAAGAAGAACTGTTGCTTTTAGGAAATCTTACTTGAGCAATTAAGTGTTATTAAGTACAATTCTTTCATAATTTGAGTCAAGGTTTTGTTGTCTTTTTTAAATATAATTTTAATATATTTTAAGTTTATCTGTTCACTGTAGCTAATTAATACTAGTTATTATGTTCATGCAAACCTTTGTTCAAGTTACTTTGGAATTAAATTGAGCATATATTGATGAATTGTTGTGTCTAATGGGCATATACTGTTTCATGTTAGAATTTCTCTTGCCCTTTATATTAATTATGATATCACCTTGAAGATCAGTTATCAATTGGTGGAAAAAGATTTTATTTCAAAGATGAATTTATAAGCTAAGGAGAGAATAAAAAGAGAATAATTAGGAGACTGGCGTAAGAAGAAGGCCAGGCATTTTGTCCTCCAATAGAAGTCACACAAAGTGAAAAACAAAAAGAGAACAAGGCATCAAATTGAAAATTAGGAAACGTTTAGTTTACATTTTCATTTTCTGTTTTTATTTTCTTATTTTCTTTTATAAAACAAAAAACAAAATAAAAACAAAAAATAGAAATAAAAAATTAAAATACAAACCAAACATGGCCAAATAGTAATAGTTAATGAATCGTCCACGTGTGAAGGCAAAGCCAAAGCATTGACCCTTGCAGTGGAGGAAATTGTTTCCACTTGCCCCAAGGGAATGTTTGAGGGTCCCACTAAAAATACCGAACGAAGTTGAGCTTTTTCATAGTCCTTCCTTCCACATACTTACTTTATACAATTAACAGCAGGTGGATGGCTGACATATGATAGAATAGGACTCTCATCATGGATTACAAGTCTCCTAATTTAAATTAAAACTGCAAGTGGATGACAATTATATTCATATATTAATTGAGTTAGTGTTTAGTTGGGGCAGGTAATCCAATTTTTAAGATTTGTCCAATTTGCTAATTATATGGTCTCATTGTTATGGTACATGTAATTAACAATATGTTTTTTATTTGCATTAGAAAGTGGTTGTGACAATTCCTGATTCAGCTAAAACACTGAGATTATAGAACACTCCCTTGTCCTTCCTTTTTCAGTTTTCTTTTTACTATTATTCTTCCCAAATTATTCCACCAAGTGCTTTCATAGTTGGAAGAATCTCAGATGTGATAATAATTTAGACAACAAAGCTGCCAACCCACTAATTTTTGCAGTGACAGAGATAGAAAGAGTAGCTGGAAAAAACACCACAAAGCAACTCAACCAAATTTTATAATTATGGTTACAAAACGTACATCTAACTCTCTCATCACCCCAAAAGTCATTTGAAACACATAAATGAACAAGGCTTCTTTTCTTACAGAAGAATTCATGAATACATACAGGTTGCATGCCATGAACAAAAACAGGCCCCAAATATTCACCTCTTCTTAATATAAAATAACCAACCCATCAAGATGAGAGCTATAAAATCCTCACATTGCTCAAATAACAAAGGCACTAGTGTGTACAAAACAAAGTAAATTAACCAAGTGTATCCTATTGTTAGTTCTGAACAACTTCAGACAAATGACAAGAAGAGAAATTGAAATAGGGAAGATAAAGAAGATATATAATGTGCATAATGTTCTGAATATATCAATTTCCTTGTCCTCCCATTTCTTTTCTTTTCTTTTCTTACCATGACCCTTCACCAATCATTCCAGTCCAATATCCAGCTGAATTTCCTTGTTCTTTATTGTGTTCCACTTCAGCACTACCTGCAGGAAGCTGCTTGACATCTCCAAAAGGGAACAAAAGCCTGCCACCACCACTCTCTTGGACCTGATCATATGATCTGTTTCCAATCCCATCAACTGAAAAGCCAATACTTGGTTTAACTTCTTGCATGGGAAAGCCAGATGGGTAAAGGCCATTAGTGTTTGCCATCAAGGAAGAATTATTAGGAGCATAAGGGTTCAAGCCCCTAGATGCCATGCTAGACCTTAATAGCTCCAGAGCAGACAGAGAAGTTGGAACAGAAGAAGAGCTCTGGTGACTGGTATCACCATTGTGCATCTCAACATAAGGGTTTGACATGCTGCTATGATACTTATCCATGGCTGGGAAAGCCAGATTAAGATCTTGGCCTCCATGCATTTTAGGGTTTTGATGAGAAGAAACAGGTGATGAAAGGGTTGGTGGGTTTAGGTCTGGAACCTTTGATGAAGCTGCTGTGGCAGAGGTGACCTTCTTGTTCTTTCTAGAACCACCTCCAACTGGGACATTTCTCAGAGAGCCACCTTCTGTCCAGTACCTTCTACAAGTCTTGCAGAAGTATCTTGGTTGTGTGAGGCTGTAGTTGTTGTAATAACAGAATTTGGTGTTGGTTGAATTGCACCTTGGACAGTTCAGTTGCTCTTGTGGCCTTGTTTTCTTCTCTAAAACTGGCCTTGCACATGAATTGGGACCTATCCCCTCCATCACTTATTCTTCCTGAGAAACCCCCAACAAAATCAAACAGATATAGATTACATGTTTCTAGCTATGTGACCATAGAATGATACAAAAGATTTCAAGTTTACATAACAGAATTTTGGAGATAATTAACAATAAAGTATCAAAACAAGGTAGCAAACAAGCATAGCAAGGGTTAATACTTAAACAATTGAATCATGTCATGAAAAGGGTTAAAAAAATGTAAAGGATTAGAACTTTGAAAGGAATCAATATCAATAATAATAACAAATAGTATCTATCTTGTTTTATTAATCTTTCTGTTCTTTAACTATTATCACACGAGCAAAAAGGCAAAGAGCTAGAAGGGAAAGGAAAAGGAAAAAGGAAAAGGAGTGGCTTTTGTATTTAGGACCTGATCAAAATCTTGCTAGCAGCTAGAAAATGAAATCAAAGATACAAACAACTCTTAAATCTGGTGGAAGTTGGTATTTGTGTCAGCTTTTAAACTAACTAACTACTCCAAAACCCAGAAAAAAAAAAACTGAGAACAGTGCATGAAAGAAAAGACATGAGAAAAATCCATACACACCTTTGGACACTGAGGTAGCCATGAAATTCAAAGGAAAGAAAGAGAAAAGCAAGTGATGACTTGAGAGAGAGAGAGAGAATTCACCTTGTTAGTTTGTCTGCAGCTGCTCCTTAGTGCAAGAAAGAATGTTTTGGTTCGTTTGTGGGGTGGCTTTATGTGTTGGCTTACTTTATGAATGGAAAAAGAGAAAGAGAGAGAGAGAGAATAGTGTTTGTTTTGACTACACTACCAATATCTCTTCATTAATGATGTTTTAGGCTCTGTAACCATCCATGAACATGATGCTATTTCTTTCATATTAAATTAAATGTAATTCTAAATTGGTATTTCTTTTGATTTTCTTTATGGTCATGCTTGCTTTTTATTTATTTATTTTTTTTGTGGTGGAATAATGAGTATGTACTGTGGTGGGTTTTCTTTCTACTTTTTGAACTCTTAATTAGTGGTTCAATTGTCAAACCTTCTTTTTCTCTAATCAAGTACCTTTATTTTTTTTGCTAGAATCAGGGACCATTCTTAAGCAGTGATTTTTATAGTGTTATACTTATCAGAAATATCGTCAAATATTTTCTACAATAAACTTCCCCATGTTTTCAGCTACACCATAGGGTTTGCTTTCAAAGTAATCAAGCACATTCAACTCTCTTCTATGGTCATTTTTTTATCTGTGGTGCTAATGCTTTATATATATACATACTTTTGTAACCGTTTTAATGGAGACTAACATGATGACACATCAAACCCGGCCAAGCAGCTAAAATGAGCTGATACCATAATTTGCATGCTTAATAATTAATATAACTATTTTTTATTAATTAATTAATCACTGATCTGGTTTAATTTTATATTTAAATGTAATTCTCAAAGTTTTTCTAGAAAAATATTTTTTTTACCATTACGAGATTTTTTATTCCTTTAAGGGTAAGACAGATTATCATTTGTAATATTGATAATTTTTTCTCACAAGTGTTTTTATTAAATGAGAAACTCAGTAATTATTATATTTATGTAATTTTTTTCGGAGATATTAAATTTTAAAAATTCATTAAACTCCAACTAATTATTTCAAATCAAATTAAATGAATTTATTTAAGGGGTAAAATTTTTTTTAACGTTTAACATTTCTATTTATAAAGTTCAAATTAAACAGAAACATCAAACTTCTTATACCATTTACTGATAATATATACAAAATAAACGTCATTAATTTTTTTTATGAATATATATATTTGCCAAAAGTTTCATTTTCTTTGTAATATATATCATTACGTATCAAAATTTAAAGTTGGGGGTCCACTTGGACCATTGGTCGAGTGGTAACATGATGGCTGTTTTCAGCCTGCGCGCATAGGCACGTATTTATTTTCCCTCTAGTTAAACAAAGGAAAATTGATGTTACAATTAATTTGATGAAAAATGAATAGAGAGATAAAAAGAAAAAAAATATAGATGAAGTGTAATAAAAATAAGTAGAAAAATGAAAGTTGTTAAACAAAATCTTGATTACTGCTAGTTGGTGCATGTATTATATATATGTTATTAAAATATAAATAAAAATTAACTTTTAGATAATATATTTGTAAATTATTAAATTATTTAAAATTATATGTATAATCATAATATGACATTATTTAATGATTTTACATTTTATAAAAAAAATATTAAATGATATAAATATATATAAATTAAAAATATTAATGTGTGGTGACGTAAATGTGTGTGTATTAAAATCACTAAACTTTAATTTGGTTATGGATGGTCCCAATTGAGCACGAAACTGATCATTCATTTAAATGAAGCAAAATTAAAACTTTCGTCTATAAGTTTTAAAGTTTCAAATTCTAATTCCAGCTTTACACAATAAGTAGAAAAAAAAAATTAAGGCTACTTCTTCTGTTAGTATGATTTCTTTTATTGTTTTTTTTTATACCAACAGATAGATGGTCTTATAAATTTAAGAATCTTCGAATGAAAAAGAAACGAAGAAATAATCGAATTCGTGAAATCAAATATACAACATTAAAATGGGTCTATCTATGGTGGAACATGGTTCACATGGTCCAAAATGTAAAAATATAGTAATTTAAATCCTTAATTACCAAATTTAATGCCCATTTTTATTAATGATTGATATTAAAATAGTTTCAAGTTGTTTTTATGAAATATCACTTGAAAATAATAAAAACTCAATTCGATATTGTCATATAATGTAAAATTTTGCCCTTTAACTTTAAATTGATATATCCTCAACGAAATTAGCATAGATTGTATTGTAAATTCATATTTTCTCTTAAATTAAACTCAAATAGTCATATTAAAATTATTTAATAAAAAATAAAATTATTCATTCACCTTTTATAAAGGAAAAAATGAAAGCTGGATTATGTGGACCAAATAAAATTTGATCCAGCCTAGAATCGTCCCATTAAAATTTGTAGTTATGATCGATCACGTGAGTTATCAAATCTGTGAGTGTCAAATTTTGTTCATAACTGATCATCAGATGAGAATTGCTCCTGTGTAATAATATGTACGTGCTTTGATACTTGCACATATTTGTAACTAAATTAGAATGCCATCCCTCTAGAACAAAAAAAAAATAATAGAATGCCATCCTTTGTCGAGTGCATTGATTCACCTTTTTTGAATTAGTAAATTTAATGAGCCAACATCAATATTAAAAGTCTATATAAAAAGTATGTGTATATTTTTTTTTTGTAAACCAAACGTATCCCGCCGATAGTTAGAGACTAATTCCTTTCGATACATAGAGATCACCAAAGTGAGTTTTATCTCTCCTAACAATTTTTTTTTTCCATAGACACTGTCAGTTTGATGCATAGAGATCAACGAAGTAGGCTTTGTCTCTCCCTACAAAGTCTTTTCCATACACACCGCCAATGATCGAACCCCTGTCAAGATGTTTAAAGGACTCAGCTATCTTCCAATTGTATCTGACTTTGTTGGTTATAAAAAGTATGTGTATATACATACCTTTTTTTAAGGTGTATATACCTTTTTATTAACCTGCGTTCATGTTAAAGAATAAAATTAATTTTGCTATTACATTCATTAAATTATTTAATTTACTTAAAAATGAAATATTTTTTGGATACATTTATAATAGCAAGCATTAGCATACTCCTAGCTAGTTTCCTACTTCTATTTGACACCTTTTTTTAGTATTTAGTGCATGCATTGACATGTGAGTTTGATATAGTTTTGAGCGAAAAGTTTTAATACACTGGCATCACTACCCGTCATTATATTATATATAAGTCGACAAAAGAAGCTATATATATATATATATATATATATATATATATATATATGATGTGAGAAATGTATGACTTTTGTTCTAGAAAGTTTTGGAATCAAGCTAGCAATTTTATGGTTAAATAAAATCTGTTCTAAGCATTACCTGGCGTCATGGTGTAATTATGTACATGCTCATCATGCATTCATTTTGCCAAACATTATATAGATTCATAAAGAGGTTGAACCAAAAACAAGAAAGTAAGAAATTAAATGTGATTAATATGTTCGTTGATCAATTTTAGCAAATTGCATGTTGAGATCTGATTCACCCTTCTAATTGTTGTCTTGGGGAGTTTTATGGATCCTTATCTAATTTTATATTTCCATACTCAAACGGCCGATTTGGTTGGTGTGGAGCGTTGGTGTGTGTAAAAGCAAGATACTTATAACATAAATTTTTTTCAAGACCTCATGTATCTTGTAGGAAGACAATTTTGTTTAAGTCGGGTAAAATCTCTATGAACGACAAAGTTCTATCTCTGAGTATTTAACACAGTTGCATACACAGGTCAAACTCGAAATCATTGGTTAATTAAGCTGGAACAGTCTCATACACGCTAATCCACGTGCTCAATGGTACTTACTACGTAATTTAGTTTAATTGTAAAACAAACAATCAAATTAAATAACTAGCTAGTGATAGGGGATCAAGTTGTCCATTATGTTATACCAAATTTGGATTTAATGTATATAATGACAATGTAAAAAAGTTTTACATAATCATCCAATGATATGTTGTCACATCATTTATTAAGTTTAATAACACATGATGTGTTATACTCATTAAATGATGTGACAACACATCATTGGATGACTGTCTAAAATTATTTTATACTATTAGTGTATACTAATTAAACTCACCAAAAATTTCGGTTTTAAATTCTTTCAACTTCTGTCAAGACAAAAAGAAAACATTCAACTTCCTAAACCTATAATTAGAGTTAAGTACATTAATGGTTCCCAAGCCAGCTAGCTCATTTAATCAGTAGACCTAAACCTATGCGAGTTTAAACTTTATAGAACTTAGTTATAATTGATTTTTTTATTGACCGCGAGTATCTCTTATTAATATAGTAGGGGTAATATGCTTAGGACTTAATCATAGTTAATATTTTCCACCGTCCTTAAGAATGTGTTGCAGTGCAACTCTTTAGTAAATGATAGTTCATTTAATAAATGTTTTTTATTAAAAAAAACTAAAAAGTCTCAAGCTCCATATATAAAAGAATTAAAATAATCATCAATTTTTTATTTACAAAACAAAAGTGAAAAATAAAATAGCTAATTAACAAGCCATTGCATAAATTAAGAACCATTTATCAAATGAATCAATTCTTAAATACTTTTATTTAAATTTAATCAATCACATAATTTTTTATTATTAATATAGATTTCTATAACGATAAATTAATTTAGAATCATGGATTTAAATTTTTATATATATTATTGATGTAATTTTTATCTAACTTTCCTTTCATAATATAAAAAGATATTCCATTGTCACAATTCTTTTATATTATAAATACTTAATTTATCTCAAATATTTATGTCATTATTTTTAAATTCAAACACAAAACACTTAAGTTGGTAATGATTAATAATTTAATATAAGGAAAATACTGGATATCTCCTAGACCATTTACAGGAATCTTTATGAATAGTATCTATGACATATTTGTAAGGTCGAAGGTTGATTAAAAAGGAATTACTTTTAATTTAATTAATTTATACGGATAGTTCTTTGTGTATAAGGTACGACCGTAGACTTTTTGTTGAAACTCGTATCATGTCTTAACCTTGAAAGGAGAGTCAAGATCTGCTATAAACTTTTTACGAAAAAAAGAGGGGAAAAAGAAAGTAAAAATTAAACGTGTGATGGTGTTATATTCTTTCGTCTTTTTGGTCAAGAATACTAATAACTTTGCATCCTCAACTTAGCTACAACGTTGCTTTATGAGCTATGATTGTGTTTCTTCCAAAGCCATGGATATGACATTACTATAAAAAGGATAATGATAATACCAGAACATAGAGAGAAGGAATGATGATGGAAGGTTTTCGATGTGTGTTTAGAAACAAAAAGAAAATAAAATTAGTGAGATAGATAGCCGGCAAAGGCGACAAAAAGAGGCTATAGTGGGCCGAAAAATTAACCACAAGATGGGATCCATGGAAGGAAAAATTAAAGAAATCTGTAATTAATTAATTAATTAAGACTAATTATTTTAATGGAAATCAATCTTTCACACTGATTTTTTTAGTTTGCAGTGAGAGTTACAAAGAAAGAAAAAAGAAAATGGAGAGGAAAAAGGTGAGAGATAGAAAGATTGATTTCCCTTAAAATAATTAGTGTGAAAGGAAAAAGTTGAAAAATGTAATAATTTACGTGAAATTAAATTGGGAGGCAGTGAGAGATAGAAAGAAAGAAAAATGAAAATGGAGAGGAAAAAGGTGAAAAATGTAATAATTTACGTGAGGCAATTTTATGATAGAAAATCTATAGTAGACTTTAAGTCTTTTATCATAAATAATATAAATTTAATATTTAAAAAATTAATAATATATTATAAAATTAAATTTATTTTTCATAATGAAAAAATTGAGGGTCTGCCGTAGATTCAAACTTAAAAGGGTATACTTTAAAATCATCTATTGATGTGATAAGAAAGAAAGAGAGATAAAAAGAAAAAATGAGTGCAGAAGAGAGTGTGTAAAAATTATAATTGTCTTTTTTAATTGATTTTTTTTATTTTATGATCATTTTATCAAGTATTTTCACATTGTCAAAATGAATTTATTTATTTTAAACTTAAATTAATTAAACTGTGAAAAGTGAATGTCCTTTCTCTCTTATTGGGTACTGTAAAGCCCAAATATAATTTAGAACCTAAGGACAACTTAACTCCTAATTTACAATTATTTAAAGTCTTAAGGCTTCATTTCCTTGATCTTCAAAACCTTTCTTCAACTTTTAAATAATTCTTTCCTCCTTTTTTGAATTCAAGTGTGCTAGCTTGCCTTTCATATTTACATCATATGTTGGAGATTCCCATCATTAAGCAGAGATAAAGTAAAATAAGAATATATAAGTTTTCGACAATCCTACAAGCTAATTTTTTTAGGTTATATTAAGCCTTATCCAAAATTTATTATGGTATCAGTTAATATTAACCATAGATGTCTCTCAAATAGGGATGTCAACGGGGCGGGGCGGGTAGTGTCTAGTCGTATATATACCCGCTAAAATTAACGGGTATCCATGCAGGTAACGGGTATCCGTCCGGGTATTCACGGGTATCCATTAATGTTTAAAAATTTAAATTTTATAAAAAAAAAAAGAAGATGTTATATAATCAATCAATCAATATCAATATATT
The DNA here is from genome assembly GCA_026901365.1 of Sesbania bispinosa. Taxonomy (NCBI): domain Eukaryota; kingdom Viridiplantae; phylum Streptophyta; class Magnoliopsida; order Fabales; family Fabaceae; genus Sesbania; species Sesbania bispinosa. Next base: position 296,508 of record QLOH01000859.1, read on the forward strand.
ATATAAAACACAGTTGCTGACAGGTCCTATTATGTGACGTGTCACCCTCTCGTGATGCCAGTTTCCCTCCAAAACAGTATTATATGAAAGTAAACAATGAATAAAATCTCATTTGGAACGTGTACAATCTCATTTTATTATTATAAAAATTTTATTTTTTAAATATTTTGTATTAATGTTTTAAATAATCAGGATATTGCCTAAAATATTTTCATAATAAATCACTTTATTAAATAAAGATTCACGTTAATTATTAATAAATGATCAGTAAATTGAAATGGTTTGTTTTTTTTAAATATTTAAATATTAATTTATTTTAATGGTTTATTTAGTTTTCTGATGCCATTAAGATTTCTAATGCAATCAATGTTATACTTTATGAGTTTAAATTTTAAATTTGAATTTTGAAATATTTAGTGGGATTGGAAACTGTAGCCTATAATAATATTAAGAATCCATAATTCACGTTTTATTAATGAATGAATAATGATCTGTAAAGATTTAAGAATCAGATTTTATAATTTTGGAACGTGTACAATCCCATTTTATTATTATAAAAATTTATTTTTAAATATTTTGTATTAATGTTTTAAATAATCAGGATATTGCCTAAAATATTTTAATAATAAATCACTTTATTAAATAAAGATTCACGTTGATTATTAATAAAAATAAAAATCTGTATAGTAAATTGAAATGGTTTATTTAGTTTAAATATTTAAATATGGATTTATTTTAATGGTTTATTTAGTTTTCTGATGCCATTAAGATTTCTAATGCAATCAATGTTATACTTTATGAGGTTAAATTTTAAATTTGAATTTTGAAATATTTAGTGGGATTGGAAACTGTAGCCTATGATAATATTAAGAATCCCATAATTCACGTTTTATTAATGATTGAAGGATGATCTGTAAAGATTTAAGAATCAGATTTTATAATTTTGGAACGTGTACAATCCCATTTTATTATTATAAAAATTTTATTTTTTAAATATTTTGTATTCATGTTTTAAATAATCATGATATTGCCTAAAATATTTTAATAATAAATCACTTTATTAAATAAAGATTCACGTTGATTATTAATAAAAATAAAAATCTGATCAGTAAATTGAAATGGTTTATTTAGTTTAAATATTTAAATATTAATTTATTTTAATGGTTTATTTAGTTTTCTGATGCCATTAAGATTTCTAATGCAATCAATGTTATACTTTATGTTGTTAAATTTTAAATTTGAATTTTGAAATATTTAGTGGGATTGGAAACTGTAGCCTATAATAATATTAAGAATCCCATAATTCACGTTTTATTAATGCATGAAGAATGATCTGTAAAGATTTAAGAATCAGATTTTATAATTTTGTAACGTGTACAATCCCATTTTATTATTATAAAAATTTTATTTTTTAAATATTTTGTATTAATGTTTTAAATAATCAGGATATTGCCTAAAATATTTTAATAATAAATCACTTTATTAAATAAAGATTCACGTTGATTATTAATAAAAATAAAAATCTGTATAGTAAATTGAAATGGTTTATTTAGTTTAAATATTTAAATATAAGACTAATAGATGGTTAAATATTCACGTTGTGCTTATGCTTTTTGAGTTATAAGTATCCTGTTTAGTATGGCTTCCCGTTATGATTTAATCTGTAATGTGAATGGAGGCTCTGAGCATAAGATATGGAGAATTAAAGTCAGAGTCATTAGGCTATGGAGGTCTTCATATTTTAAGGATAACAATAATAAACCAATGATTGAATTGGTTGTTTTGGACGAACAGGTTCAACAATTCCTCATCTTTGATAACAATTTTTCTTTATTTTTTTGTTATAAATTTTTTTGATAGTTTATTGCTTTACATGTTTTAGGGAGGTCGTATCCAATGCACGGTGAAGAGCATTCATGTGTATCGGATTGAGAATAGTATCAACGAAGGTAATGTGTACATGCTAGAAAACCTCAGCGTTGCACTTAACAGTGGAAAGTACAAACCTACAATGCATGAATTTAGAATGTTCTTCAAGAGAGAGACACGAGTTACTCTGGTAGAAGATTCTTCCATTCCCCTCTATGATTTTTCATTTGTCCCATTCGTTGAAATATTGAATGAAACTAAGGACGACAGACGTTTGGTTGGTAAGTTTTATTTACACTATGTTTAATGATTTTTTTTATTTCATAATGATTTCATAGTTATTAAAATTCTAACACAATTTTTATTTTAAATATTCTACTTTGCAGATGTACTAGGTGTTGTTACTGGGAAAGGTAATCTGATTGAGTTCAAGAAAGAGGGAAAGCCATGCAACTATGTTGTCATAGAGTTGGAAAATATTGAGTAATCTTTATCTATTAATACAATGCATTATCTCTTCAAATCACACATTATTAAATGATAAACTTGAAACCTTTTTTTTATTATTTTTATTTCAGGGGAGGTCTTAAACTTAGGTGTACTTTATGGGAGGACTATGCTTTTATGTTTTTGAAACATTTGGAAGACCATCCATCTCAGTCCTATGTTGTTGTTCTTCAATTTGCAAAAATGAAAAATTTTAAAGGTATTAATACAAACTTATTACCAAAAGGTTATTTTAAACAATATATTTATCATTTTGGAAGACTGAGCATTTCATTATTTGCAACAGGGTCAGTAGGTGTTTCAAACACAACTTACAACTCTAAGTTGTTTATCAATGCCAATATTCCTGAAATTGAAGACTTTCAAATGAGGTTTTTGGGTTTAAACTTTGTTTTTTGTAGGGTTTTAATGTTTAATTTTTACTTAGTATGAATTGTGACAAATTGAAATTACATCTTAAATCATGCAAGGTTGAAATCTTCTGATTCTCAACAAGGTATTCAGTTTAGTCAGTTAAGTGATCATGCTTCTTGGACCCTTGAGGAAGAATTTCTTAAAAGAGGAGTGTACAAATCAATTGCTGATTTGAAAGAAGTAACACAGGTATATTAAGTATACTTGAATTTTTTCAATTTCAAATTTGCATTTTTATGATTGATTGATTTTTTTTGTGAATTTTGTTTTGCATCAGAATTCTGTTTTGTAACAATTGGGACTGTTAAGGACATTGAGTCTGAATATAATTGGTGCTATCGTGCCTGTAAGAAATGTTCTCTTGGTTTGAAGTTGGATGGGTCTATGTTCTATTGTAAAAAATGTGTCACTCATTATTCAACTTTTGTGACAAGGTATGTTCTTAATAGTTTCATTTGTTAATATTAAAGTGAAATGATAGGAGTGTACATTACTAAAATAAGACTTTCATTATGTAGATATTCTATTCAGCTTCGTGTAGTGGATGAGACAGATTCTGCATCTTTTATCTTATTTGATAAAGAAGCCTCAAATTTCCTGAAAATTCCTGCATATGAACTTCGCACTTCATATATTGCCAAGGTATTCACTTAAACTCTTGACTAATAAACATTTTAAACAATCACACGTTTGCTCTTCAATCCAATCGTATGCAATTTTTCTATTATAGGGTGGAGATAAGAATAGGCATCCCGAAGAGATTGATTCCTTTAAAGATAAGAAATTCCTTTTTAAAGTGCAAGTTAAGATTCAAGATATGGAATCAATTGTTCCTTATGTCATTAGTATTTCAAGGCTTTGTTTTGAAGATAACATTATAGCTTCCTTTGAAAAGAAATACCAAATTGAAGAGGTATGTAATTAGCATTCTCAGTACAACATGTTTTCATTGTCTTACATATTATCTATAATATGATGTTGTTTTGTTTATTTGACATAGGTAGCATTAATTCAAGACAACTCTGAACTTTTGAGTCAGTTTACTGAGTCCTCAGATCTGTTGAAGATATTTTTCTAATCTCATTTGTTATGGAAATTAGGTAGTTTATTATTTAAGTATTTCAGATTGCTTTCTTATTTAAATTTCAATTTTGGTTTCAGGACAATTTATCTGTGTCATGTGATAATAGAGTAGATACTCCAAGTCCCCTTTTACCGACTGGAAAAACGGCATCGAATATGGATTCAAGTGTTATAAAGGTTCTTGATGTGGATCTTGCTGAGTATTGTGGAAATGCAAGTTTTGATACTCCCTCAAAATGCAAGGGTGAGATGCATTCTGAACAGACCATAGTTCGCGTTGCTGTTCATGGTGATGAACAATCTGCTAAGAAGCTGAGGAAAGTTATCAAGGAAGAGAAGAATTAGTCTCATTTCTTTTTTATTGTTAATTATGTTCATTACAGTTTTGTTAAGACTATTGTTACATGTCTTTTTTACGAGTTAGTCCTGGCTTTTTTTTTTTAAAGAACAGTTGTTAAACATTATTTGTTGGTTTTCAACAATTTGCACTTTATTATTTTTGATTATTCATCGCTTTTTTGTTTCTATTATCCGGTGTTATAATCATCCTGTGAAAATGATTTGGAAAGGCATTGAATAGAAGTGCCATTAATTCCAATTTTTTATTTGATTTTTAACAAAAATTTAAAGCTAAAATAAAATTTTAATACATTTCTTACCTGTTCCAAAAACCTTTTTTGTAGGTGCATAAATAATTTAGAGAGTAAGCCTGGGTTTAGTTACTTTAGTAAGTAATTAACCCATGTTCTATTTTTTATTTAAATATTGATTTATTTTAATGGTTTATTTAGTTTTCTGATGCCATTAAGATTTCTAATGCAATCAATGTTATACTTTATGAGGTTAAATTTTAAATTTGAATTTTGAAATATTTAGTGGGATTGGAAACTGTAGTCTATGATAATATTAAGAATCCCATAATTCACGTTTTATTAATGATTGAAGGATGATCCGTAAAGATTTAAGAATCAGATTTTATAATTTTGGAACGTGTACAATCCCATTTTATTATTATAAAAATTTTATTTTTTAAATATTTTGTATTCATGTTTTAAATAATCATGATATTGCCTAAAATATTTTAATAATAAATCACTTTATTAAATAAAGATTCACGTTGATTATTAATAAAAATAAAAATCTGATCAGTAAATTGAAATGGTTTATTTAGTTTAAATATTTAAATATTAATTTATTTTAATGGTTTATTTAGTTTTCTGATGCCATTAAGATTTCTAATGCAATCAATGTTATACTTTATGTTGTTAAATTTTAAATTTGAATTTTGAAATATTTAGTGGGATTGGAAACTGTAGCCTATAATAATATTAAGAATCCCATAATTCACGTTTTATTAATGCATGAAGAATGATCTGTAAAGATTTAAGAATCAGATTTTATAATTTTGTAACGTGTACAATCCCATTTTATTATTATAAAAATTTTATTTTTTAAATATTTTGTATTAATGTTTTAAATAATCAGGATATTGCCTAAAATATTTTAATAATAAATCACTTTATTAAATAAAGATTCACGTTGATTATTAATAAAAATAACAATCTGATCAGTAAATTGAAATGGTTTATTTAGTTTAAATATTTAAATATAAGACTAATAGATGGTTAAATTGAAATCGTATTTCATTTAAATATTAATTTATTTTAATGGTTTATTTAGTTTCCTGATGCCATTAAGATTTCTAATGCAATCAATGTTATACTTTATGAGTTTAAATTTTAAATTTGAAATTTTGAATATTTAGTGGGATTGGAAACTGTAGCCTATAATAATATTAAGAATCCATAATTCACGTTTTATTAATGAATGAATAATGATCTGTAAAGATTTAAGAATAAGATTTTATAATTTTGAAACATGTACAATCCCATTTTATTATTATAAAAATTTTATTTTTTAAATATTTTATATTAATGTTTTAAATAATCAGGATATTGCCTAAAATATTTTAATAATAAATCACTTTATTAAATAAAGATTCACGTTGATTATTAATAAAAATAAAAATCTGTATAGTAAATTGAAATGGTTTATTTAGTTTAAATATTTAAATATTGATTTATTTTAATGGTTTATTTAGTTTTCTGATGCCATGAAGATTTCTAATGCAATCAATGTTATACTTTATGAGGTTAAATTTTAAATTTGAATTTTGAAATATTTAGTGGGATTGGAAACTGTAGCCTATGATAATATTAAGAATCCCATAATTCACGTTTTATTAATGATTGAAGGATGATCTATAAAGATTTAAGAATCAGATTTTATAATTTTGGAACATGTACAATCCCATTTTATTATTATAAAAATTTTATTTTTTAAATATTTTGTATTCATGTTTTAAATAATCATGATATTGCCTAAAATATTTTAATAATAAATCACTTTATTAAATAAAGATTCACGTTGATTATTAATAAAAATAAAAATCTGATCAGTAAATTGAAATGGTTTATTTAGTTTAAATATTTAAATATTAATTTATTTTAATGGTTTATTTAGTTTTCTGATGCCATTAAGATTTCTAATGCAATCAATGTTATACTTTATGTTGTTAAATTTTAAATTTGAATTTTGAAATATTTAGTGGGATTGGAAACTGTAGCCTATAATAATATTAAGAATCCCATAATTCACGTTTTATTAATGCATGAAGAATGATCTGTAAAGATTTAAGAATCAGATTTTATAATTTTGTAACGTGTACAATCCCATTTTATTATTATAAAAATTTTATTTTTTAAATATTTTGTATTAATGTTTTAAATAATCAGGATATTGCCTAAAATATTTTAATAATAAATCACTTTATTAAATAAAGATTCACGTTGATTATTAATAAAAATAAAAATCTGATCAGTAAATTGAAATGGTTTATTTAGTTTAAATATTTAAATATAAGACTAATAGATGGTTAAATTGAAATCGTATTTCATTTAAATATTGATTTATTTTAATGGTTTATTTAGTTTTCTGATGCCATTAAGATTTCTAATACAATCAATGTTATACTTTATGAGTTTAAATTTTAAATTTGAATTTTGAAATATTTAGTGGGATTGGAAACTGTAGCCTGTAATAATATTAAGAATCCCATAATTCACGTTTTATTAATGCATGAAGAATGATCTATAAAGATTTAAGAATCAGATTTTATAATTTTGGAACGTGTACAATCCCATTTTATTATTATAAAAATTTTATTTTTTAAATATTTTGTATTAATGTTTTAAATAATCATGATATTGCCTAAAATATTTTCATAATAAATCACTTTATTAAATAAAGATTCACGTTGATTATTAATAAAAATAAAATCTGTACAGTAAATTGAAATGGTTTATTTAGTTTAAATATTTTAAATATAAGACTAATAGATGGTTAAATTGAAATCGTATTTCATTTAAATTGGAGTAATAAAACATTACACAAGATACAAGTTTCTTTACTTTTCATTGAATTTCTTTCTCCCTTCATTAGCCCTGGAACAAGATGATGAATATCAGAAGAAGATGGCTCGGTGTACAAGGATGATGATTATGATGAATAAAAGGAAAAGACGAATTCAGCCTCATGATGGAAATACTGAATCACTAAGCAATAATACCAGTTTTAAACAACAATTTTCAGAGCAGGAAACCTTTGGATCCAATAAGTCAAGGTTTGTAGTTGATGTAATGTTGTTCATGTTAGAATTCATCTTTTGTGAAATTAATTAATGTATTATTTTACTTTTTGTTACAATAGATAATGTTTCAATAACTCCTTTAACAAAAAGAAGAGCAACCACTTCTGGAAAAGAAAACATGATATGCAAAGGTATTGTTTTAATATTATCTTTCAACTTTTTCTGTCATGAATATATCTCATTGACTATAGATTCATTCTTTTTGTATTCATACTTGATTTAATTGTTTTAGAAAACGTTATTGCACGGAGTGAGGAAAAATTTTTTGATTCTTAATGGAAGTATCAAAGTCAACCCCATCTTATCTGCCACCGAAGTAGTCAATCCATCAATGACTCAATCTGTAGTAACAAATGGTTTGTGCATTTTCATCTTTCATATTTTAATATTATGTTTCTCAAAATATTCATAATTGAAAGTTGTCCTATTTCAAGATTCTTCCACATAAATGGTTGTGAGTACAACAACTCAGAATACTTCTCAAGTTGCATCAGTGACTATTATAATTAATTTAACCACTTGAAGGTATTGAAAACAAGATTTAGGAATAACTTATTATTTCTGCTGACAGGATCTTCTAAAGAGATGTCTGAAAATTTGAGGATAAGATTTCAGGATAAGCCAATCCAATCATCTCCTTCTCCTGCACATAGTGACATCTTAACTTTAACTCCAAGGTTTTTTATAACAAGTATTTGCCATTAAACATTTTTTAGTCACTTTTTTAATATGACATATTCATCATTTATCTAATTCATGACAGTATTAAAGTAAAAAGAGGGAAGCATGTCATACAAAACTCAAGAATAATCGAGTCTGTGCAATGTCATCCTACTTATTTATTCCAGGATGCTGAACATATTGAGACTAATGAATCTGACAGATATCCTTTTAATGATTATGAAGGTACTTTATCTATAAAATGTTGCTTAACATGCAAGGTTCCCCATTTTGATTATGTATTATGTTATTTAATGTTCTGTAATATCATTTATACAGTGTTAGATCAATTTGATGATTCAATTATAGAAGAAGACCTGGATGGAATGGATATGTTTGATGACTCAACCTTTGCAGGTATATGAAATTGAATTAAGAGGTGTTTTAGTTTGTTTGAATATCTGCTTTAAAATTATTTTACAATCATTGATAATACATATTCCTATATATTATTCTTATTTTCAGATTTGTTACAAGCTCATGCAATATTTCAAATGTCCCATCCTGAGGAAGGTTTGATGATGCCTTTTGTTATACAGTTACATATTTTTTATCTAATCTGACACACAAATTTTTGCATGTTTCTGTATTTTATTTCAGAAGTCTTAGACATTGGAGACAATTCATTTGAGTGTGAATTCTGCAAGGCTTTAATGTGGTCTGATGAGAGGTTATCAAAAACTAAAGGTTCAAATAGACCTAAATTTTCTCTTTGTTGCATGGAAGGAAAAGTCAAGTTGCCATTGCTTCCAATGCCTCCACCAATTTTAGCTGATTTACACAATAAAAGGAATGAAAGAAGCAAATATTTTCTGAACAACATTCGAGCATTTAATGGAATGTTTTCATTCACATCAATGGCTGGAAAAGTAAATCATGAAGTAAATAATGGAACAACTCCTCCAATTTTCTTACTGGGTGGTCAACATTATCATACAATTGGGAGTCTTATTCCACAGCCTAACCAGAAACCAAAGTTTGCACAATTGTACATATATGATACAGACAATGAAGTTGATAACAGAATAAATGTTGTCAGGTATACTCTAATGCAATGTCATATACTTTTCCTCATTGTTTAAGTCCAATCTTATTAATAAATTTATTTTTGAAAATGATTTGCAGAAAGAATAAGGATTCATCTTCATTAGATATAGAAATAGTGACAGTCCTAAAGGAAATGCTTGATGAACATAATGTCCTGGCAAAGTCATTTAGATATGCAAGAGATCGTTTTGTTGAAAGAGATTTTGGTGATATCAAGCTAAAATTGATTAGAAAGAGGAATACGGATGGAAGAACATACAATTTACCTTCTGCTTCAGAAGTAGCTGCAATAATTGTAGGAGACATTGATGAATCTCTTGCACACAGGGACATTATTTTAGAAACCCAATGTAGGAGCCTTCAAATTGTGGATACACTACATCCTAACTATTTGGGATTGCAATATCCTTTAATTTTCCCCTTTGGCGAAGATGGATATCGTCCTGATATCCCAACTTCTGAAAATGTTGCAGGCTGTTCCAGTAGGAAAAGGAATAAGGTAAGCATGCGAGAATTTTTCGCATATAGAATTCAGGAAAGAATTGGAGATTCTCCTATTTTGCTCAAATCAAAAAGGTTATTTCAACAGTTTTTGGTTGATGCATATACTATGGTTGAAGTTGAAAGATTAAGGTACATTAGATTCAATCAAGCTAAGTTAAGAGTGGATCAGTATAAAGGATTACATGAATGTTTAGTTCGTGGAGAGACTAATGCAGCAGCTACCGGACAAAGAATAATTCTTCCAAGTTCTTTTACTGGTGGTCCTAGATACATGTTTAATAATTGTAAAGATGCTTTTGCCATTTGCAAATATTTTGGATATCCAAGTTTTTTTATTACAATGACCTGCAATCCAGAATGGCCTGAAGTTAAGAGGTATATTCAGAGACATGGAGTAAGTGCTGAAGATAGGCCAGATATTTTGTGCAGAGTCTTCAAGATTAAGTTAGATGAGCTCATTAAAGATTTAAAGAGTGGGTATATCTTTGGCAAAGTATCTGCATGTAAGTTACTAATTTGTTTTTTCTTTTCAACTCAACATGAAATATTTAATTAAATTACTGAATTTTTGTTTAAATTTCAGATGTTTGTACTATTGAATTTCAAAAGCGTGGGTTGCCACATGCACACATTTTGTTATTCATGCATCCTGAACATAATCCAAGATCTCCTGAGGATATTGATAGGTTTATATGTGCAGAAATTCCTGACAGTGTTTCGAATCCTAAACTTTTTGGATTAGTTAGTAAATTCATGGTTCATGGACCATGTGGTGTTTATAACAGAAATTCTCCTTGCATGAGAAATGGAAAATGTACTAAGCATTATCCAAAGTGTTTCAGACATCGGACAATAATAGATGATGAAGGTTTTCCAAGGTATAGAAGGATTGATAACGAGAGAGTTATTCAAAAAAAGAAGTGTCTCATTGACAACACATTCATTGTTCCTTACAACTCAAAATTACTTTTGAAGTTTGGATGTCATATTAATGTTGAATACACATGTCAAACAAGTTCTATTAAGTACTTATTCAAGTATGTGCACAAGGGCAATGACAGAGTGACAACTTCATTGTTAAATCATGATTCTGTGGATGAGATCCAAAGTTATTATGACTGTAGGTATATATCAGCATGTGAAGCTACATGGAGGCTATTTACCTTTGATATTCAGGTCAAATATCCTCCTGTCATCAGGTTACCTTTTCATTTGAATGATCAGCAGTCTGTTGTTTTTAGAGATAATGAAGATGTTGAGAATGTTTTGGAAAGAGCTGAAATCAAGACCACAATGTTTCAAGGCTGGATGCAGGCTAATAAAGAGTATACAGATGCTAGGGGGTTGACCTATACTGAACTTCCAACAAAATTTGTGTGGAATAAAAAGTATTTAAAATGGGTGCCTCGACAACAAGGTTTTGCTATTGGAAGAGTTTCTCATGTTCCTACCGGAAATGGAGAGGATTATTATCTTCGATTGTTGCTAAATATCTAAAAGGGATGCATGAGTTTTAAAGACATAAGAACTGTAAATGGTTTTATTTACCCAACTTTTAAAGATGCATGTTATGCACTTGGTCTGCTTCAAGATGACAAAGAATTCATTGATGCAATTAAGGAATCATTCACATGGGCTTCTGGTCATTATATCAGAAAATTATTTACTATCATGTTAATTTCAAATAACATTTCAAGACCAGAGTATGTATGGGAAAGTTGTTGGCAAGAACTATCTGATAGTATTCTTTATAACCAAAGGCAACTGCTACAGATGGAAGGTGAATGTTTACTTTTATTACTAAATAATTTTATTTACGATTTTGTAAATCATTCTTACTTTATTACTTTTAATATTGTAGATTTGCAATTAAGTGAAGAAGAGATTAAAAACATTTGTCTTGGGGAGATAGAAGAAATGATGCAGGGGAATGGAAGAAGCTTAAGAGATTATCCTCCAATTCCTTTGCCATCAGCAGATACAGTTCAGAATCTGTCATCAAGATTGGTTGCAGAAGAGTTGAATTTTGATCGTGGAGTTCTAACTGATTTTTTAGGTAATTCTTTACAGAAACTTACTGATGAACAAAAAACAGCATTTAACAAAATAATGCAAGCTGTTGAAGGTGACAATGGTGGATTTTTTTTCCTATATGGTTATGGAGGCACAGGAAAAAACCTTTGTGTGGAATACATTATCTGCTGCAGTTCGATGTAAGGGTCAAATCTGTTTGAATGTTGCTTCAAGCGGAATTGCTTCACTTTTACTTCCAAATGGAAGAACTGCACATTCAAGATTTAAAATTCCATTGAATATTAATGAGGACTCATGCTGCAACATTAAGCAAGGATCTCCCCATGCTAAATTGATTCAAAAAGCAAAGTTGATTATATGGGATGAAGCTCCCATGGTCAGTAAGTTGTGCTTTGAGGCATTGGATAGATGTTTTAGAGATATCTTGAGGTTTTGTGATAACTATAAACCTGATTTGCCATTTGGGGGAAAAGTAGTTGTTTTGGGTGGAGATTTTAGACAGATATTACCAGTTATTCCAAGAGGATCAAGGCAAGACATAGCTAATTCAGTAATCAATTCTTCATACCTGTGGTCTTTCTGTGAAGTACTAACACTTACAAAAAACATGAGACTTAATGATCAAAGCAGTAAGTGCACAACTGCTGAGTTGAAAAGCTTTAGTGAATGGTTGTTAAAAGTCGGAGATGGCCTTGCAGGGGACACTACTGATGGTGAAGCTGAAATTCAAATACCTAAACAGATGTTAATTAAGAATTCTGAAAATGGATTGGATGATTTAATTGATTTTGTATATCCTGATATGTTATCAAACATGAACAGTCCAGGATTCTTTAAGGAAAGAAGCATATTGGCTCCAACTTTGGATGTGGTTTCCCAAGTAAACAATCATATCATGGACATAATCACAGGAGAGGAAAGAACTTATTTGAGTTCAGATTCTGTTTGTAGAGAAGAAGGTAATTCCCAGTGTGAATTAGAAACTTTTTCACCTGAAGTTTTAAATGGTTTGAATTGTTCAGGTCTGCCACCACATAAATTGGTTTTGAAAGTTGGTGTTCCCATCATGTTGTTGATAAATATAGACTAATCTAATGGGTTGTGCAATGGCACCAGAATGCAGATAAGAAGGTTGGGTAATCATGTTATAGAATGTGAAATTCTTACTGGAAATCGAGCTGGTGGAATTGCACTTATTCCCCGGATGAACATGATTCCAAATAATCAAACTCTTCCAGTGAAATTTCAAAGAAGACAGTTTCCTATTGTTGTCTCATTTGCAATGACAATCAATAAATCTCAGGGACAAACATTGTCATGTGTTGGATTATTTCTTCCAAGACCAGTATTTACACATGGTCAGTTGTATGTTGCTTTGTCAAGAGTGAAATCTATCCATGGATTAAAGATTTTATTGAAAAAGCATGATAATGTTTCTGAGAATTGCACAATTAACGTTGTCTATAGAGAAGTATTCCAGAAACTTTCATGAACATGTATTTATTTCAATACATCTGATCATTTCAAAGTATTCTGAGCAGGTATTTATTCAACACTTTTTTCTATATTTCATTCCATTATTAATTTTTTTATTTACATTTATACAACATTTTATCTATTTTTAAATTAACCAACTCCCTTTATTTTTTTTGCAGGATTTCTGTCATAAGTCTCCTATTATTGAATTTTGAAGATTAGCTTTATTAAATTGTTTATTTAGAAACATATTATCATTTTTTTTAGTATTTTCAGTTATTATAATTGCTCTTTTCAATGATTTCGTGCAACGCACGGGTTCTACACTATTATATTATAATATCATACTATATATATATAAACAATCATTATATAATACCATACATGTTAATATATTAAGAATATCATCAAAAGGTAATATAAAATAAATTATATTTTATCATAAAATAATAAAAAATCATAATATTCACATATATTTAATAGAAAAATATGTTTTAATTAGTATGCGGGTAACCGCGGGGCGGATAGTATAATATCCGTCCCCACCCATTTAATAAATATGCGGGTACCCATTACGGGTATATCCGCGGGTGCGGATTTTTTTGACATCGCTACTCTCAAATCCTATAATGGTGAGAAATATTAGTTACAAACCCCCTACAAATTACTTTCATATGTTTTTGTCTTGTACCATTAGATTATTTTAAATTTGTGTAAGTCTGCAGGTCATATTAATATTTTTATAAAATTAATTATTATACTTATCACAACAATTTTTATCATATTATTGATAGTGGGAGAGATATGTTTTCCCCGCTTTATGTTAATTAAATTAATCCCAGATATCTACATAATTCAAATAGCTTAATTTTGTCTTCCAAAAGTACTCGATAAAAAAAAAATATATGTATAATACATGAACAATCAATCAATTGTAAGCAAGTTGTACCAAGTCACATGGAACTGTTAAGACAAACTCTCAGATGCACAAGGTTTTAATGATTGGCAACCCCTCTGATTAAATAAAAATTTCAAGTTTGAATTTGAGTTACGTTTGTACCTGACTCATCAACTTGAGTGTGCGACATTTTAGAATCTGACTAAGTTGTAGATACAGAGGCTTAAGAATCACTCTTCATCAAGCACCAAAAGAAAATTTTAGAGTCAGACGCAGAAGGGTGCAAGTCAGACTCAGAACCAAATGGTAGAGACAATGTCATAACTCAGAAACAAGAGTTGAAGCCTCAAGATCCTTAAAAGAATCATCTCCTCTAAATACAAGAAGCATAAAGTCAGAAACATACTCAGAAGCAAAATGAAAGTCAGACACAAAAACATCTCTTAGACACAGAAACAAGTCAGACGCAGAAGCATTTTGTGTTCGGATAGAAGCAAGTACAACTTGCTAAAATGGTCAAAGCACTAACTGTAACATCCTAATTTTATTAGGATAAATATTAATTAAATGAAATAGATTAATTAAATAAATAATTAATTTAATGGGAAATAAATAATAGGATTATTATTATTAGTTTTATTTCGTAAAGATAGTTTTATTTGAAAATAAAATAAAGGGGGTGAGAATGGCCCAAGCCCAATTAGTTATTCTGTAAGGAGGGGTAACAGAGCACCCTAATCCTTATTCGTATCATTCGTCAGTAAGCGAAAGGCTAAGGAGGGGAGAACCTGAGTCTCAAGAGAGAGCTGCTGAGGAGTGAAAGTCAAGATCCGAGAAAGGACTTCATCGCCGTGATCAAAGCTTCGCTTAAGGTACGGTGGGGGAGAGGGTATTGCCTGTATATGCATGTAGGGATATTGGGTAGTGAGGGCAACCATAAGACCCTCTAAAGACTCTAAATTCGTATGGATGTATGTGTAAATAGGAATGAATGATATAATCTGTTGATTGATGATTGATTGTATGTAAATTGATGAGTATTGGATGAGATTAATGATGTTATTGAGAATAATGAAAGAGGGATGATTAGGGATTGAGAAATTGGGGATTTTGATGAATTGATGGTAAAATCTGTAATTGATTGATGATTTACTGTGTATTGGATGTTATTAATGATTATGAATGATGTTTAGACGAAAAAGATTGATTAGAGATTGATTGGATGAGTTTAGAAATGTTAGAAATCGTGAAATCTGCGATCTGCGTCGCGGGGTAATCGATTACCAGGTGTGGTAATCGATTACTAGAGTGTCTGGGCAACCCAGAACTGCCTTTTGATGGCTGGTAATCGATTACAGGGGTGTTGTAATCGATTACCAAAGAGTTTGTTCGTGGGTAATCGATTACAGGGGTATTGTAATCGATTACCAGAGAGCTTTTCTGTGGGTAATCGATTACCAGAGGTTGGTAATCGATTACTAGAGTGGATTTTGAGATCCTGAGTGTTTGATATTGATGATTAATGATGTGTAATGATGTTTGTGATGATTATGACGATGTATAATGATGATGATTGATGTTAAAAGTGTTTATCACTGATAATGATGTTTAATGATGAGTGTATTGATGCATGATGATGATGATGATAATGATGTCGGTATATATCACCTTATTATGATGATGTTTAATGATGAGCGTATTGATGCATGATGATGATGATGATAATGATGTCGGTGTATATCACCTTATTATGATGATGTTTAATGATGAGTATATTGATGCATGATGATGATGATAATGATGTCGGTATATATCACCTTATTATGATGAGTATATTGATGTATGATGATGTTGATGATAACGATGTTGGTGTATATCACCTTTTTGACGATGATGTTGATGATAACGATGTTGGTGTATATCACCTTTTTGACGATGATGTTGACGATAACGATGCTGGTGTATATCACCTTTTGACGATGATGTTGATGATATTGATGATGATGTATATCACCTTTTTTATGACGATGTTACCTAAGTTGTGCGGGCCCATAGAGGGGGTACAACTTGGGAGAGGTGTCATGAGCACATGTGATGAGACCTGAATTGTACGGGCCCATAGAGGGGGTACAATTCGAGAGGTGAACTGAGTTGTGCGGGCCATAGAGGGGTAATTACATATTACTAACTCCCACTACAAGAAATTTAGTTTTTAGCGACGGTTGTTCTACGACGGTCCTCGTACCGTCACTACTAACGACGGCTAGGTCGTCACTAGGAAGTGACATCACTATAATTATAATTTTTTTTTGTAAAAAAATAAAAAAAATATAGCGACGGCACACAGTCGCTACATTAAAAATGAATTTTTACTTTGCGCACACAATTTTTTTTAAAACGTAGCAACGATTGTAGCGACGCTATGTTAAAAACCTGCACGCGTTAAAACCCCCTCCCCCTTCCCCCTCTTCCTCCATTTCTAAACTCCCTTTTACTCCAAACTCCCTTTTCCTCTCATACAGCCACCCCCTATTTCTGTCCCCTCACTCCATTTATTTTGAAAAAACTGACCGATTAAAACGTTCCTCTCCTTCATAGGATCGATTTGAACCGATCAGTTTTCAAAATAGTTGTCTGTAGGTGATGTTAGAGCTCATTCCAGAGTTATTCTTTATTCGAAGTCGTAAATAGTATGTTTTTTTTAAAGCTTTAATCAATTTATTTGTAATTAATAGTTTATTTATTTTATTAATTTTTTGATGTGATATAAGAATTAGGTTTATTTGTAATTAATAGTTTATTTGTAGTTAGTTTTTTTATTAATTTATTTATCTGTAATTAGGTTTATTTGTAATTAAATGTTTATTTGTAAATAGTTTATTTAATTTGTAAATAATAGCTTTAATTAATTTATTTGTATTTAGGTTTATTTGTTTTATTAATTTATTAATGTGATATAGGACTTAAGTTTATTTGTAATTAATAGTTTAATTAATTTATTTTAATTATTAGTTTATTTGTTTTATTAATTTATTAGTAATGAGTAATTAGTTTTTTAATTTATATAATTATTTTTTTTTATATAATGTCTATAGTAATTAGGAACTAGTTTTATTAGTTTTAATAATAATTAGTATATTAGTAATTATTTTATTAATTAGTATATTAGTAATAGAGGGGTACAACTCAGGGGATCAAGATGGGGCGTTCGATGCACGGGCCCATAGAGGGGGTGCAACCTAGGAGTGATTGTACGGGCCCATAGAGGGGGTACAACCTAGGGTCGAATGTCGTTGTGCGGGCCCATAGAGGGGGTACAACCTATCGGATAGTGTATGGTAACACCGATAGACTGTCTTGGTACTAACTAGAGTGACTGACGAGGTGCACCCATTGTGTGGAGTTCCAAGTCAGGATCTTTGGGCAGACGATGATAGATGAATGATGTAATGATGATAATGAATATGATGATAGATGAATGATGTAATGATGATAATGAATATGATGATAGATGCATGATGTGTGATGATAATGAGTATGATGCTATATGCATGACGTAATGATGAGAATGAGTATGATGATAGATGAATGATGCATGATGATAATGAGTGTGATGTTATATAAATGATGTTATAATGTTAGTGAATATGATGATATATGAAAGATGCTATGATGATGAGTTTGGGCTAATGTGTGACATATCTACATGTCGATATAGATGATCAATTATATGTTGAGTTTTAGATGAATGTTATTATTGGTGATTGATGTATTGATGGCATGATGTAATGATGTTGTGGGTGAGGACGGGTATTCTCTATGTGTATGCATATGTAGTATTCCTTTTCCTCACCGTATTCTGTGGATATATTTTACAGGTGTTGATGAGGACACGACTGGTGTCGATTATGATTAAAAGGGTATGCTCTGATAGATGTGACATCAGGGTGTATTTGGGAGTTTATCATGTTTCTAGACTAGGAGTATGTTTATGAACCTTTTGGATGCCTTGTATGGCAAGTAGGTTATTATTGGTTTTATGTATTGGTGATTCCGCTGCTTTATGTTTGACTTATATCTGAGAGTTTAATTTCTTTTAATAAAGTCGTTTTCGAACTATGAGATTTTATAAGAACGATTGTGAACCTTTTTACCTATCGTGGGGCTTTCCCCTTTTCTAAACTTCGATTTCTTAAACACATAAGAGTATGGGGTAGAAGGGTGTCACACTAACACAAAGTACAAAGAGTTGTTGAGAGATTCCAACGACTATCAATGACTAGCTTCAAAAGAGAACCTATAAAAAACCTTGGAAACTCATAACTAAATCATTAGTTCACGCGCAAAAAGTACATAAAATCTGCAAGAACAACTCTATTGTTTTATTCATCTTTTCTATTTCTGACCCACAAATCTTTACTGTTTATCAACTATTTGAGTTTTTATCTGTGAGATTTCATTGTAACTTGACTTGGGGACTTCACTATTGATTCACACTTTGTGTGTTTACAGCCTCAAGTTAAGAAAAACTCGTATCTTTCTTCCATCTTTGTTATAACTCCCCCACCAAGTCAGAAGATGTTTTCTGGACTGTGGTATTGAGTGGAGAAGCTTGGACAAGAATACTCAGGAGCCTGAAGAGAACCTGTAAGGAGAATACTTGTAACTTGTTGTAGTTAGTGGATAAATCTCACTGAGGTGAGGACTGGACGTAGCTCTTGGTTGATAAGAGTGAATCAGTATAAATCTTGTTGTGTTTATCTTCTACCAACTCTATATCTTATTTACTTCTGACTCTGCATTAAGTAAATCCAAAATTGCTTCTGAGTTTCTTAAACCCAAGTTTTAAAGATATTTAACTCAAAATCTGTCTTCACTACTTAAAGTGGCTAGAATTGCTTTTTGATAAAGAAAGTCAAAAGCTAAACTTCCTAACTGATCTGAGATCTAGTCAGAACCTCATTCGCATCTGTCTGTGACTAACCATCTGACATCCAAGTAAAATCATTTGAGAATATAAGTCATAAACGAGTTTAAATTTTTTAAAACAGGTTTAGACGCGTCTCAATTCAACCCCCCTTCTTGAAACTTTGCCAACTACAAGAACCTGTTCAAGGTCATTTAGTAACATCTTATTAAGATGTCGCTTTCTTCTTAAGAGTGATTTATAGCATTTTTATTATAGATTTAAAAATCATTTTCTATTTTAAAAAACAGTTTTAAAAATAGAAAATTGGTAAATATTTTTGACAGACAATTTTAAATGATTTTGAAAAGTGTGATTTTTTGTAGTTTTTTAAAACTAAAATTCGGAAAACTAATTTCAGATGTTTTGAAAAACTATTTTTTGTTTTAAAAAAATTATAAATGAATCATTTTATTTATAAAAAAACACTTTTTAAAAACATTTTTAGAAATCTATTTTCAAAAACTAAAAAAAGAAACTAAATCAATCACACCTTTAATTAGGCCGTGGAGTCCATTCCAATGCATGGTTATATACGTGTTTGGTATAACTTATGTTACAAATAAAAATGAGATTATTTCTAAAAAAGAATAAACAAATATCCTTACATTAACATGTAATATATTTTATTTAAATTACATATATCATCCATGAGAAACAATTTTGAGATGAATCAAAAATATATTTTACATTATTTTGGGACAAACTCCCACTACAAGAAATTTAGTTTTTAGCGACGGTTGTTCTACGACGGTCTCGTGCCGTCACTACTAACAACGGCCAGGTCGTCACTAGGAAGTGACATCGCTATAATTATAATTTTTTTTTTGTAAAAAAATAAAAAAATATAGCGACGGCACACAGTCGCTACATTAAAAATGAATTTTTACTTTGCGCACACAATTTTTTTTTAAAACGTAGCAACGATTGTAGCGACGCTATGTTAAAAACCTGCACGCGTTAAAACCCCCTCCCCCTTCCCCCTCTTCCTCCATTTCTAAACTCCCTTTTACTCCAAACTCCCCTTTCCTCTCTCATACAGCCACCCCCTATTTCTGTCCCCTCACTCCATTTATTTTGAAAAAACTGACCGATTAAAACGTTCCTCTCCTTCATAGGATCGATTTGAACCGATCAGTTTTCAAAATAGTTGTCTGTAGGTGATGTTAGAGCTCATTCCAGAGTTATTCTTTATTCGGAGTCGTAAATACTAAATAGTATGTTTTTTTTAAGCTTTAATCAATTTATTTGTAATTAATAGTTTATTTATTTTATTAATTTTTTGATGTGATATAAGAATTAGGTTTATTTGTAATTAATAGTTTATTTGTAGTTAGTTTTTTATTAATTTATTTATCTGTAATTAGGTTTATTTGTAATTAAATGTTTATTTGTAAATAGTTTATTTAATTTGTAAATAATAGCTTTAATTAATTTATTTGTATTTAGGTTTATTTGTTTTATTAATTTATTAATGTGATATAGGACTTAAGTTTATTTGTAATTAATAGTTTAATTAATTTATTTTTAATTATTAGTTTATTTGTTTTATTAATTTATTAGTAATGAGTAATTAGTTTTTTAATTTATATAATTATTTATTTTTAATATAATGTCTATAGTAATTAGGAACTAGTTTTATTAGTTTTAATAATAATTAGTATATTAGTAATTATTTTATTAATTAGTATATTAGTAATATGTAATTAGTTTTTTTTAATTTATATAATTATTTAATTATTATATAATGTCTATAGTCATTAGTGCCTAGGATGTGTGGTGGATGTGGAGAGAAGATCCCACCGAGTAGAGGGAGGTCCATCCCTCCGGGTGAGCTACGGCAACAGGCAGCTCGCGCGATGCGGGGAGAAGGCCAACCTTTCTCACTCACACGCTGATCAGATGCCGGAGCATCCATCTACTTCAGTGTGGGTGGCCGCCATGCAGACTTATTCTTCATCCTCCCCTCCGCCATCTGCTCCGGCCCAGTTCGATGGTATGAGGTTCATCCCGACACCGGGATTAGTTCAGATGCCTCCAGTGCAGGAGGACGTTGGGCCCCCCCATAGACGCTGATGATGCTCAGGATGACCTGGATAGGGATGCTGACCAGGAGTCTGATGAGGAGTCAGCTCGGTTTTAGGGTACCGGCTTAAGCAGACATCCAGGCTGACGCTCGAGGTTGAGTTAATATCCGACCATTTGGCAAGGGGTGAGTTTGTTTATTTTTTTTCTTCTTTAGAATTGATATTAATATTGAATCTTTAATTGTTTTAACTGTTAATATTGAATATTTTATTTTGCAGGTTGGTGCCTAACGCCCCACCCATCGCAGTCATTGGTCATGCAATCCGTTCGCAGTTCTGGGGTCCTCACTACCATTGGGAGGTCACCCCGAAGGATGTTAGGGATAGGTGGTGGGAGGAGTTCACGATAATTAAAAACCCTATCCACTTTAAATTTTTTCTTAAGATATGTCAATTGGCAGGACTTGCCATATTTTTATTTTGTAGAGCCGAGTTACTTGGTACCCTTCTGATGAGGCCCACGTGGTGTGGTGAGGAGGGGCCTTGCATGGTCTTTTGGCCTACTGGGGACTTTGCGGAATTCAAGGGGAAGTCCGCTCGTAACAAGAGCAATCGGGCTTATCAATGCGGGGGGCAGTCCCACACGGGCCGCAGGGCCCACCATGAGGTGGCGTTGGATATGGTATGTATAAACAAACACTCTTCTGTATTATATTTCTATTTGTTGTAAATTAATTAATTTGTGTAATTTTTCTGTGTAGCGACGACAGCTTGGGCGGGAGGTGGAGCTGGACGAGTTCTTTGTTGCCACACATGCCAAAAGGGTGGTGGCTGGGTAGATGACGGGGCCCGGTCCACCTATGTAAGTGTTTGTTTATAAGTGTTTTTTATATAATTTCACATTTATGCAATTGAATATATAACTAATAACTAATTTTACTTTTACCTCAACAAAACAAATTACAAGGAGCGCCTGAGGGAGGTGGAGTCACAGATGGGGGACACCTCCATGACTGATGCCTCCACCAAGCTGGAGATCTGGAAGAATGTTGCAGGGTGGCAAGGCCTGAGGCTGTTGTTATGGCACCGGGGACTTGGACTCCAACATTCGTCCAGGTGTGACCGGCTTGACTCAAGAGTCTTGGGCTCACCCGGGCGATAGTACTGACGGGTCCGGGTCACGACATTCTACTGAGAAGGCGTTGCGCCAGGAAGTCCATGAAGCAAATGAGCAGTCTCGGCAGGCCATGGCAAAGACTACAGCGTTGGAGAACGAGTTAGGACGACTCCGACGACAAATGCAGGAGTTGCTGGACGCTCAGGCTGCTCAGGCTCAGGCACAACCGCACCCCCATTATGATCCCGCCATAGATGACCTACCGGTGGATGATGAGGACGAGCCGCTAGCCCCATAGCCCCAATGTCGCTGCCGCCATTGATTTTTTTCATTATGTTTTATTATGGTTTTATTGTATTGTTTTTTAACAGATTTGTGTATATATTTTTTTATGTATATGTGCTTTTTTAGCATTGTTTTTTATAATTTAAAATTAATAAATAATAAAATAAATAATAATAAATTTAATTTGTAAAAAAATTTACCTGTAGCGACGGCCATGGTTGTCACTACAGCCGTCTCTAGATAATTGTTTTTAAAAAAAAATGAATTATTCTCAGTGACAGGCATTGTTTTTAGAGACAGTCAGACCGTCTCTACGTAACGACGACTCACTTTCCTTTTTGCTACTGTATTTAATTACGAAGAGCTATGTAGCGATGTCCATGTAGTCGTCGCTACGCAGCCTACGACTTTTCCTTGTGTAGCGACTGCCTATTACAGTTAGTTAGTTAGAAACTGTTAGTCAGTTTTCTTTTTTGTTTTTCAGTTTAGTTGATTAGCTATTTATATCAGTTGTATAGCTCCTTTTTCACTGATTCAATGAGAAATTACTTTTCTCCTTTATCAGATGCCTTTGTGTATAGACGTTTGATTGGTCGTTTGCTATACTTGACCATCAGCAGGCCTGACATTTGTTTTGCTGTTAACAAACTAAGTCAGTTTATTTCTGATCCTCGTGAGCCTCATCTTCAAGCTGCTCACCATCTCCTCAAATACTTGAAGAGGACCCCTGGTCAAGGATTACTTTTTTTTGCTTCTTCACAGTTAAACATTCATGCCTTTGCTGATGCGGATTGGGATACATGCCCGGATACCAGGCGTTCTACTACTGGTTTTTGTGTTTTCATTGGTGATTCACTTGTCTCATGGAAATCCAAGAAACAAACCACTATCAGTCGCTCATCTGCTGAAGCAGAATACAGATCACTTGCTGCTATTACTAGTGAGCTTACTTGGATTTCTAATTTGCTCCAAGATTTTGGTCTTCCCCCTAGACCCATTATGGTGCATTGTGATAATCAAGCTGCTATCTACATAGCTACTAATCCTACCTTTCATGAAAGGACCAAACATATCGAGTTGGATTGTCATTTTGTGCGTGAGAAAGTTAATGATGGATTGCTTAGACTTGTTCATGTTCCTTCTCACAACCAACTTGCAGATATATTCACCAAACCCTTAGCCTTCACTCTGTTGTCTAATTATTTTGTCTAAGATGGGTATTCATAATATCTATCTCCCATCTTGAGGGGGGGAGTATTACAGTTAGTTGGTTAGAAACTGTTAGTCAGTTTTCTTTTCTGTTTTTGAGTTTAGTTGCTTAGCTATTTATATCAGTTGTATAGCTCCTTTTTCACTGATTCAATGAGAAATTACTTTTCTCTCATTTCTTGTCAGTTTCTATACTGCCCATAGCCGTAGCTAAAAACGAAATTTCTTATAGTGTATTCTGACTAATGAATCAAATGCAAATACTTGAACCAATTACCCAATGAAATAGCATCAATATCTAAAATTCCTTTTTTTCCACTAAAGTATCACCATCAATGTTGTAATTTGTTTGTACCTTTTAAAGAATTGGTCCAAGATATAAATGTAGTTACTGTATATAAGGTTATTGATTCAAAATTCGATACCACCTCTATATATATATATACAAAAAAAAAAGATACATACCTTTCATTACTAAGGTTAGTTCGTAGAAACAAACTGTAATATATATTCATTTCCATGAATCGATAACAATTAGGGCTGTAAATGAGCCGAGCCGAGTATCTGAAGCTCAGGCTTGGCTTGTGAGAAAAATGACGGGCTCAAACTTGACTCATTTATTTAAACGAAGCAAACTTAAAGCTTGTGCTTGTCTTGTTAAAGAAAAATAAAATTTGGCTTGACTTATTTAACTCATTTATTTTCTAATTATTTTTGCTCATAAGAAAATTTTCTTTAAATTTTTTTAAAGTTTATGAATTTTGCATTTAATAAATATTTTATTATTAAATGGTAATATAAAAATCAAAATATATTCTTAATATACAATATATATATATAGTTAAAAAATTCTAAAAGATTATATTTTTCGAAATTCAATACATAACTTCTTCACTAATATAAGAAATATTTCAATACTTATTTCATATATATAGAGTAATTATTTTATTTTATTATTTTATTATTTATTTTAAAAATAAACTTATAATTGTATGTTTTCTTTTTCTAAATTTTATTAATCTTACTTTACTTTAATTATTTATACTAATTAATTATTATGCATATAATAAGCGAGCTATTCACGAGCTCTTAATGTCAAGCTTATAAGGTTTGAACTTGACTCATTTAAATTATTGAGCTCAACTTTAAGCTTGGATTTGTTTGTTTAATTAAACAAGCGAGCTTGGTCGAGCATTTAACAAGTCGAGTTCAAATAGTTCATGAATAGCTCAACTCATTTACCGCCCTAATAACAATTATGGGGGATAAGTACGCTGTTGCTCGCTCCATTCGTCGTCTCCTTGGATAATGCATTTTCTTCTGTTGCTTAATTTCATTTTCATATATATCAATATATGTATATATCATATAGATGAAATGATGAGTGTGAGTTATTGACCAACATTTCCCCCTTATATGCCACCCAATCCGCGAAACTTCTTGCCCACCATCGAATAGCTAGCTAGGCTGATAATGACATGAACCGAATTGATATTGCTAATGGCATGGTGAGAGGAGTATCATATAGTGGAATTGAATAAGATCAGAGCAGATGAATTTGGACACCACCTGAATACATGTTTATCGCTTTCCTCAAAACATTAATTGGATTAATTAGCTGGTTTTCACTTAGATCTATGCTACATAATAATGTCGGTCAAAATTCACCTAATATAATTTTGATGGAAACAAAACACAAATTTTTTGTACATATGTCTGTTGTGGATAGTGAAGTCACTTCAATTAGAAGAAAATGTTAAGTTTTTGAATTGCTTTGAGTTCACAAATTCCTTTCATATTTATGTACTAGTGGTAACGAAAACCAATATTTTTAAAATCGGACATGTGATTGACAGGTGATTGAATCGTGATCGAAACGGTAATAATTAAATATATATTTTAATATTATATAATATTTTAAGTAATAAAATAATATAAAATTATAAAAAAATCAAGATATATAATATTATAAATAAATATAAATGACCTTATTATATATATTATAAGATAAAAAATGAATAATAATTGACTAAATAATAAATATTTATGTGCAATCCTTAAAAATTTATTGAGTAAACCATCCCTTTAGTCCCTGACTTTTTCAGAGTCGGACACTTTAGTCCCTGACTTATGAAAATACACAATTTAGTCCATGACTTTGTTTAACATCCATCAGTTTAGTCCAAAACGTTATATTCCGTCAAGTCACTGTTGATGTGGCAATCTGACTTGTCTCCAAGATTCAACATCCATCAATTTAGTCCCTAACTTTGTTCAACATCCATCAATTTAGTCCCCGACTTTGTTCAACATCCTTGGCTTATGTGTCATCCTTCTCCTTGCACTCACCCCTCTCTTTTTCACAGCCACCTCTTCTGTGCATAATACAACAACTCAGTTACTCCCAAAATCTGAGCCAATCCAATTTAATTTCTTAATTTGAGCAACAATGCACAAGCTTAAATACAATAATACATATACCCAGAAATTAAAAACAGCGAAACAAAAATATAAGGAGATATATAGAGAGTTAGAAGGAGGTTCAAATGACATAGATGTGAAAAAATCCAGGTAGAGCAAGTACAATGAGACAAAAAGAACAACACACAACAAATTTGATCACTTAAAATGACAATAGTCAAAGAATCCAATTATTAATAGGTCATAAAAATGCAAGAGTAATGTTTGAAAATTATTTTGAGGAAAAATAGTATGCAAGTTTATTCTATTTATTCTATCGGAGGCAAAACCAGAGGTGGAAAAGGGGAGGCATATAGGAGGAGGAAATGGAGGTGGGTGCTGGCGGAGGCTATTGGAGGTGGCAAAGGTGGAGGAGTTGGAGGTGGACATGGTGGTGGCATAGGAGGTGGTGCTGGCGGAGGCCATGGAGGTGGCATTGGTACAGTGCTGGTGGAGGCTATGGAGGGTGGTAAAGGTGGTGGATTTGGAGGAGGAGTTGGCGGTGGGCATGGTGGCAGTTTTGGAGGAGTTGGTCAGTTTTCAAATTTTCAAAATTTTTTAGTCAACCGGTTTTATGGCACCAATTTTTACCGGTTTTTAACATGATATGGACCGGTCACCACACCGGTTTCCGGTCGAAACCGTTTGAACCGGCCGGTCCGGTCCGGTTTTTATAACTATGAGGAAAACTCTATGCCAAGGAGAGGGGGGAAACATGTTATGGAGAGGCCATAATCAATTATTGTTTGCATATTTTAGAGTTGGCTAAAATGTTATTTTTTAATAAATTAATTTTAAGAGAGAAAATGATGTTATAAAAATAATTAAATTTAAAAGATTTGATTTCATTTAGTCATAAAATATAATTACTTTAAAGTGTGAATATAATTATATTTTATGAATCCTACATTTAAAATGAATGCTCCTCATTAAAAAGGTACAAAAAATACTTATTAACTCGCCAAACTTACTTTTGAAAAGTAAGAACATTTGCCAAACATGAAGTGTTGCTATTGCAAAAGTACGGAAAAGTAAGTTTGGATTGTAAACAAAAAGAGAGTTAATCATGCCCAAAAGAATTAATTTCCTACCTAAAGGTTATAGGGATACCCTAAGACAAGCCGGGGATATCTTCTGAATTCTGAAGGGGCAACTTTGTGAAAGTGCCAAACAATTCTGTACGTGCGGTATTTTTGTGATGCCTCCTTTAATTAATAAAATGTCATTCAATTACCTAACAACTAAGGGTTTGAACAAGTACAGGTCAGATGACAATTGGGAAAAAAAAAACTCAACAGTAGAGAATCCAGAACTCAAATCTTTTTTAATTATTAATCCCTCACCTTTTCTGGTATTTATGTAATTTTAGTGATTCTTTAATATATAACTTTGTATTTTGTTTCCACTTTTTTTTTTGTCAAAGTATTTTTGTTTCCACTGAAAAAGAAAGAAAGTAAAAAAGAATCACTAAAACAAAGCTAAGAAAGCCCATTAACAGAACCCACAAGAAAAGAAAGCATATGTAGCCCAAAAGTCAGGCCTGACTATCAGACCTAATTAAACTTGGAAAAGAAGCCCATTCCCCAAATTAAAACTAGGAGATCTAAGAGAGAGATTAAAAAAGATGGCATTAGAATCAGAGAAATGCTCCCAAAGCAAAGGCAAGCATACGTGTGTGGTGAAGCAGAGTGGAGAAAGATGCCATATGTGTACGTGCGTGAATGAAGTGGGAGACCAAAGCATTTTGTTCCACCTAACTGTGTCTGCATAGCTACTACCCTTGTCTATGCTTCATGCAGTGCATTGTGTGAAAGGAGTGGAGTATGTGATAATGTGCCTCCGAATATGTATGAAGAATATCATGATGCTTAGCTTATCTAATGTGTAAAAAAAAAAACAAAGACCTGAATATGTGTGTTGAGAGCTGAGAAGAGGAAAATATAACCAACAATCCGTAAATTAATAAGATTTATGTGCTGTGTATTTAGTGTGCAGCAACAAGATGGAGCCAATAACACCTTCATCACGAAAGTTCTTCATCATAAACTTATTATGGTATCAGAGCGAGAGGAAGAGATCTCTGGGAAGAAAAATCCATCCATAAGAAACAAGATGGAGCTCATTACACCTTCATCACGAAAGTTCTTCATCATAAACTTATTAGTGAGTCCGTCTACATTACTACATAGTGCACTTTAATGAAGAGTTTTATTTTTTACAATTAACCTCTAGAATTTTTTTATTTAGTTTTTAAAACTATAAAAATCATATAATTTTAATTTTTGGTTTAACCACATGTGTCCTCCTCCACGGAAGACAATCCTGGGGCTAGCTCTCCCAGAGAGGATATTTTTCAACCACAAGACTCCTAGCTCTCCCAGCAAGGATATTTTCCACCTTGCTTAGGGGGAATCGGGCATGTACCACTTGAACCAACCCCGTTGGTATATAATTTTAATTTTAATCTGTAATAAATGAGTGTGTAAAATCATATAATTTTAATTTTAATTTGAAATAATCACATTATTTGAGTTTTGTTTATCTTATCATCTGATTAGCTGGAGATCTCGACATGTAACATGGATGAATCACGGGGATCTAAATGAGTGTGTAATATCTCTATCATTATTGGTGGAGACTAAGAGCATAAAATGATGTATAAGGAACTCCAATATTCAGGTAAGCAAATGACTTAGAGGAAGAAAAATGTTAAATGTTTAAATACCATGCATATATGGGTTGCTTAACCTTGCTTTTATTAAGGAGGGAATCTTTTAATAAGAGTCGCCTTCATGACTTTATGAATGGTGAATTTTAATTGTTCAATAAAGTTTATCTCAGACTAACAATGATGGAGTTAGTCCTTGGCTAGTCAAGTTTGGGCCTTAGATTGGTCTTTCGACCCATTTTTAAATGGATCATTACTTTTCACACCGTTATTTTTTGCTATTTCCACCCTTACATTTTTTTCTACAAGC